>JAENPR010001377.1:0-163703 GCA_018135685.1 Themeda triandra
CCCAATGACTTGCTTCACATTCAAGAAATGATGGGGCCTCAGTATCTGAAATCATGGAAGCACAAGATCTGGTTTCAATCTTCATGCTCCCACTTTCACAAGAAGCTTTTTCAGAAATGGAAGAATTGTAGGATGAACTGCAACAGATAGTATATGATGCAGACAGTCTTGACAAATGGACACCAATTTGGGGAAGTCAGTACACATCCAAGAAGTTCTATAAGTATGTTTTCAAGGGGATTCAAGCTCACCCAATGTTCAAAATAATCTAGAAATCCAAGTGCACACCCAGGGTTAAATTTTTTGCTTGGCTAGTATTAGTAGACAGATTAAACACAAAAGATATGCTACAAAGGCGACATCTGAATATCCAAGGAACCAGCACCTGTGTCATGTGTCAAATGGGAGCACTGGAAACCCTGGATCATCTATTTTTTGATTGCCCTTTCGCCCAAGAATGCTGGCAGCGAATTGGTATTACCTGGGACACATCAGTGGAACTCATGGACAGGTTTCAATTAGCAAGAGCAGCACATAACATCCCCTTCTTTGTTGAAGCTGTCTTGATAGCTTCCTGGGAACTTTGGAAACTTCGCAATGACAAAGTTTTCCAGCGCGAGATCCAGCACCCAGTGTTTGGTTAGCACACTTCAAAAACCAAAGTCTTCTACAATCTCTTAGATTCAGTGATGATCTGCGATCATCATTCTGTATTTGGTTAGATGCTTTTAGTTAAGGCTTGTAAGTAAGTACTCTTGTACCTTCTTTTAAAATTAATGAAAATGATCCTACACTGTGGGGAACTCCCCTACAGTCTCTTTGGTCAAAAAAAAAAAAAAGTGTGACAAAATAAAGCCCTAACATACTACGGTAGTAGAGTAACCATACATGTCAAATAGTTCAGCTAGATTCCTGTTGGTCTGTCATTTTTTATGGATTCTCTTTTGTAGCCTTCTAGATTCGCTCGTTGCGGGTAACCCTAATTTAACGGTAAGAAGATTTTATTTTAACATTCAAATACTGGAAAAACAGGCAAGTGCCCCCTCTTCTAGATCAACCTAGCAAATAAGTCCTACCAACAAGTGCTGATCCGATCAGATCCCCTTCATGTTATGGTCATGTTATGCTGAAGTGTTCAGAAACCATGGTATGAAAAAACTACAGTTTTAGAACCCATAGATACATAAAACCATGGAATGAAAATTTCACCAAAAAAACATGGAATGAAAAACTACAATTTTAGAACCCGTGCATGCATAAAACTATGGTCTAAGAAAAGATGAGCGGAGTGGTGGTGAAGCTACTAATTGGGCAAGCCCCCAATCATATAAGCTGCTGCAACGACCCAAGTACCCAACCATGAAATCAACAAAGAGGAAGATCCATCGTCAAGCAGTCCACTTACATGGGCATAGATGGTGAACACGGAGCGGATGTCGTCAGAATCGAACTGCACTGTGACCACGTCAATCCCATACTTGTTGAGCAGGGACAGCACTATCACCAAGGTCCACATGCCACGGTGGCGTGGAGCGCACACTTTGATATACGCAGTGTCGTTCGTCACCTTGAGCACAAGGTCCGGCCATGTCCACGTTTGGAATCCCACTCGCCGAGCGGTAATGATGCGGCGCTGCTGCGGCGGCGCTGGCTCCGATGCAGCTAGTGGCTGCGGGACGTCGAAGAGATGGCTGCCACTGGCGGCACGGCTGCATCAAGTGGCTGCTGGACGTTCGAAGAGATGGCCGCCGCTGGCAGCACGGCTGCAGCAAGTGGCTGCGGCGGCGGCGGCGCAGCAGAGCAGGCATCTGGGACGTCCGACGACATGGCCGCCAGCGCCATGCCCTGGGCTGTCAGTGGTGGCGGTGGCACAGACGAGGAGGAGGCCACCCCCTCAGCGGCCACCAGCTGCCGCACGAGCGCCAGCTCCTGCCTGTTCTTCTCCAGCATGGCCTGAGTCTTCTCTAGGTACAGGATGTAGTCCATCGCATGTCCCACTAAGTCCCACTGTGTAGTCGATCAAAAGTGAAAGCAATAACAAATCAGTTTGCAGCATCACAATTCACCGGTGAGTGACTGCATACCTCAAGCGTAGCTACTGTGGTGTCCGGTGGTGCAGTAGAGCTGTGCTGGTTCGGATCCATGGCAGGAAGGGTGGAGGATTTTGGAAAAGGGGAGGCAAGGGGATTTTGGACGACCCCCTTCAGCCTTTATTTGTTAGGATGGCGAACTTTACTACTTGTTTTTCTCTGAAACTTTTTAATCTCTTTCACTGGTCATCAGAGAAGCATGTCAAAAGGAAAACTGGAGGGGAAAGGATGTGTAACGTGTCCGGTCTCCCGGAGATAGTTGTTTCACGTTGGCCTGTACTACAATTGCAAACTTAGTAATAGATATTTTTTTGAACGAATAGAATTTTTTTTTTGAGAACGACTATGAACCATCAGATGAAGATTTATACTGGATCAATTCACATAAAGAAAAGAGACATCAAAGGACCACCACGTACGTCGCCTGAACAAAATGCAGATGTTAGGCAACTTGAGGAAAAGTGATAATAATATATACATTTAATTGCTACTTCATTTCAAAAGAAGAATACATTTATACCTCTACTCACTAATTATTTGCCAGAGTTGTATGCTAAAGTTTTTGTCTAGTTGGCTTATTAGAAATTATTATTATACCTATACTCACTAATTATTTGCCATAGTTGCAAGCATATCACCACTCTTATATGCATGCTATTTTCATTAAGATCTTCACCGAAGCGTGGCCGGGTTGTATTCTTTTAGGAGGCTTAGTGTTTAAATGGTTGTACCTTTGTTTGGTTTTGGTCGTCTGAAAAACGGCCTAATAAAAAAATGATTTAGTTCCGCACAAAACTCACACATGTGCTTGTAGTGCATTCGTATAATGGAATATCATTTCTGAGAACTTCTAATTACTCTTCTCAGAAGTGGTTTCAAGTTTTCATTTTCGTTGGCGTGTAAGCATTTTCATCAGTTACCAACTTAACTGCCGTGTATATATGAAATATTTTAAAAGTTGGTGCCCGACTTTAATAACTGATAGATCACTGCCAAAAATTGGTGCATAAATCCAAGCCGAGAAACACATTCGGTTCTCAATGCACGGTAAGCAAGTAAGCAAGGTTTCACGCCGACCGGGCAGTTTCTCTCGTCGTCAGTCGTCATGCTAAACACCAGGCAACGTCAGTTATCTTCATGGCTGCCGCGCGAAGGTAGCAGGAAGCTTCGTTCTATATCTGCACGCCGGAGTTTGCGTCTCTGTTTCGATTCTTTTCGTCGTTTACCTGGAGGAAAATAATATTAATAATATATAGTTCAATCAAACTTACAGCCTAAGCAAGGGTGAGACAAAAAGGTTGGAGATAGCGGCAGTTTTTTATCACACTTTTTTTTTCTGCATTTCTTGTACCTGATTCTGCATCCAAGCTGTTTTACCATTTTACTGGACCTGCTGCTCGATACAACCGTGGCATTCGAGAATGGTGATATGCTTGAAAAAAAAGAATGCTCATCCGTGGTGATATACTTCTGAGAGAGGGATAAGAAGTAGAGCTAGGCGTTGGATTATGGGCTCATGGCAAGCTGCCAAGCTCTAGCTAGGCTTCTTATTGATCATTGGTAGTCTGATTTCTTGATTAGGCACTCCAAACCAGAAACCAACCTGTAGTTCCAACCACACCATATACAACCCATACATTTACTTAGGCCTCGTTTGGATATGCATGTATTCATCTCAATCAACATGCATTGAAGTAGATTGGAGTGAAGTTAAAGTAAGTGTCGTTTCAATTCACAACAACACATATGGAATGAAGTTCATACACATGCATCTAAATAAGGCCTTAATGGGGACAGAACCAAATCTAACCAATCAACAACACTATTCTTTAGTTCATGAAAGAAATGACTCCTTCTGTCAGCCCTCTCCCTCCCCCCGACCCCCACAATGGCATATTTGAATGCAATCTAGTGGGGTTCGATGTATAGACTCGATTGTGACTCACAAACCATATGCATATCTCAACATTCATTCGTGGCTCCGTGACCCACAAACAATATATAATTGCCTGTTCACTACAAAAACAACTTTTACGAGGCATTTTGGAATGGGCTTTGAGGCGGGTAGGAATTTCAACGCCTTGGTTCATGCCTAGGATTAACGGTGGTGGTTAATTTTATTAGCCGATGAGGTAGTTAAAAATCTATTAACGAGGGCGTGGCCCACCTCCAAAAATACATCCATTTTTGGAGCGGGCCACTTATAAGACCCTCTCGATTAATATTCCCGAGGCCTAGCATGCCTAGGCAAGGCCCGATAATGGTTCATGGTATTTATATGCGAAAACCCTAGCTCTCACTCTGTCTCCCCTCACTTTACGCCCAACCGTCCACCCCATCTCTCTTGCTCTCCGTCAACAAACATCTCTCCCTCTCACTCGGTGGTCATGGCGTGGTCCCCTCCTAGCTACACACACGAATGGCCCTTCCAAGCAAGACGTGGGGCAGCCATAGTGCGAGGGTCCTTTCGGCCAACGCATGGGGCAGCCGGCCCGATGTGGAGCTGCAGCAGCAGCAGCTGGTGGCGTGTGGTGGCGCCAATCATGGTCGGGCGAAGCTGCAGCTTTGGGTGGCGACGCGGATCCCGCATCCTCACCCTTCCTCCATTTCTCCACTAGTGGGTGGGGGTGAGTATCCTAGCCAGCGGATTCGAAGAGCATAGTAGGTGGCTTCGTGGATCCGGCCTCCGGCGGGATGGTGTTACTACGTCACCGACCTGGTGGATAGGTGGCCTCTAGCGGAGAATTCATGGACACAGCGGGAGAATCCCTCAAGAGGTTGCCTCCACTGCACCCAACGGTGGTTGCTCCCTCTAAGATCTAGTGTCGAGGTGGTCGATCCCGATGGTCCGGTAGTGATGTTGTCACCGAGTAGATGTGGTGGCGTTGACCCATGGTTGGGCTCGGCGAGCTTATCCATGGATTTTCCTTTTTTGTTTTTAGTCGATTTACCCATTGGGCATCTAACCGCCTTGAAAAATACTCGATTTACCATGTGACCTTTGTCTTTGGCGGTTGCGATGCCCGCTTTGGTTAATCATTTTTGCACACCTTGGTAAAATTAGTTGTAGTATTGTCTAGAACAACATGTCCAGTCAATCTTTTATTGCTAGGGCTTCAGCTATCAACGCGTCATCCAGGTGATTGTACCATTGAGACCGAGCACAAACTAAGTAGCCTTTGGTCATTACGTAAAACATCTCATTGTGTATGTTGGGATTGATTGTGCCTGACTCGAGCAAAACTTCAGCCTAGGTATAGGTGAGCTATATGTACCATGATCTCCGACACAACAAGCTTTTATGCTTCCTCTTACAATGGATACTCTACACCTTGGCTCGTTGTAATCATCTATTTTTTGTAGCAAGACACAAATGTTAATGATATCATAGAGTTTACCTCACAAAAATTAGTTCAAATGAGTGGTCGATCTAACATAGAGTTTTATTAACTCACACAAACAATTTTATCATAGGATTCAAAAGTAAAGAGTGCATGAGAGCCAGTGTCACTACTTGTTCATAGTGAAAGATAGCGGGTCCCTACCATTTGAGAGCTGGGAAAATTTTGATCTCTTATCTATTCTTAAAGTAATGGGCATTGGCACTCGTGACGTGTTTTATACCATATATTTCCTCTATTAATTAACATACAATTTGAATGCTACTAAAATTTAGTTTATATATATGAAACTATACTACGATATATGTACAACAATATAGTTACATTCTTTTCGGAGGTGGGCAAGTAATAGTTGAATGCCTTTGTCAATCCTTTAATGGAGGAGGGTGACTTAGCGCAACCACCTCGGTTAAAAGATAACGGAGGCCTGCTATTAGGTGATTGCTTGGTTTGTTAATGCTTTGTTTAGACCACTTCTTCCTCCTCTTATAATCAAACCCAAAACCATCATACTCTCATTTTTTTCTTGAATATCAATAGTTGTTTAGGATTTGAGATATTATATATTTAGATAGTAAGTTCCATCCCCGAGGTGACTTTTAGTGATGAAGATGTAATTTTTTCACCAAAGTGTAATTAATTTTATCTTTGTGTCATCTATTACTGGAGATGAAGATGTTGTAGGCTTCAAATTTATTGAGTTTAATCTCTTCTTCTACTGATTACAGTTACATTTGTTTTTCATTTGGTCCTTACTACTTCGGTAATACAATTTTGACTTCACATGTCTTTTACCAACTCAGTCACCTTTATTCTTCTATGCAATAGCTGAGCAAAACTAGTAAGAACCCTTATATAAGTAATTGTACTACTTATGTTCATTATTTTTCAGATCTTGATGGTTTGGCTTTATGCACGACTCCATTAGAGCATGTTTCTATGTACACAAGTGTATTTATATGGCTTTAAGTAACTGATGAATTTGAGCATGTTTCTAAATGCACAGGATGTTACAGGTTACTGAGATGTGCCTTCATAAGATGATTTGAGTCTTAATGGAAATTGGCCCACTTAAAGTTGATAGGTTGGATTATAAACCTACTCCATCCATAATAGCAAGGTAAGCCAGCTCCTCTCTCTCTTTGTGCTATTGACAATGCAGCAGCAAATTAGATAGTGAAGGATGGGCACTAGTCTAACTTTTGTTTGTGTGGCTGATGATATATTAAGATACAAGTGCTACTCCTTTTTTCTCAATCCATAGTTGTTGAAATGATATTTGTTGATCCACAAATTGTATTTTCAAGTACTAGATGTGCAAAAGGATGGCTTATTAGCTCGTCTTGTCATGTCATTATCTCTGAGACTGTTGTTGAAATGAAACGCTGCAACGTCTAAGAAACAATTAACTCAAGTAGTGAAATCTGAAATTCTGGAACTAAAACACAACTAAGGGGCCAGATAAGCATTAGATGTTTCATTTCTAGAGGCAAACTGAATTTTCGATTTATATTTGTCAAACTATCTCATCTCTCTCCTTGTAACTTGTACATTGGAACCTTTAACTTTGTTAGATTACTCATTCCATATCTTTTTTCAGGAACTTATGGGTGCTGCTGGAACCTTTAACATGTCAATAGCAAGCTAATCATAGTGATAATAGATGTCAGATTACTCATTCCATACCTTACTTTTGATTCATTAGATACTTGAAACAAAGACTAGTTTGATGTTAACTTACATTACATGTAAAAATGTACTTGTTCGATACATGAATCAATATTTGGATAATGTGATCACTTATGAATGTCATCGCTTTTGTGCATATAAATCAAGGTGTATCTAATGTTTAATCATTAGTTATACCTTAGGACCACCTTTTTATACCTATTTAATTGAGCTCAATGGACCATCAGTTGCAAAATGGGCCTCAAACATACAATTTTCATATGAGTCCCAAGCTGTGTAGCTAACCTCAACTTATTCAAGCCATTTGCAAATGGACATCTCTCTAGTTAAAAGGATGGGATCATATAAGGAAGAAATGCCATATTTTTCAATTTATTTTGCTAGATTCAATATGATAGGTTGTTAGACCACCTCCTTTCAACAAAACATGAAAAACATTATTTCTTTATGAGTCGATTCAAGGGATAGCCATGGTTGTAGTTGGTAGCTTGGCTAAGGGACCACATCACCCCATCAAGCTCCAATCATTTAATGTTATCAGACTTGGAGCTAGGGTCCTGCATTTTTTTCTGTTGGACAACAACAGGAAGACACTACATAATTCTTGTAGGGCTTTGTCTATCTGCAGTTTCCTCATGCATGTTGGATTCTATTGAAAACCCAGCGCAAAAGGAGATTCCATTCTAACTGATCAGGATAGCAATACCAATGTAATCTTGACAAACAAATCATCTAGAAAACTAAATGGTTCAGCAATTGAGAACGAGGAGGATCAAATCAGCCGCCCATCACAAGCACATATATCTAGTAACCGGTCTTGCACCTGGAGATGGGACCTAAATTTCTTTGTGCTATAAACAATTCAACGCGAAGGCACGGCCTAAATGGTAGGGCTTAGCCCATCTCCACTTTCTTCATGGACTTCAACTGAAAGTCCAGCCGGTGCAAAGGACAAAACTCACCACAAATCTCATGGCATGGAATAACATCGATCGACCTGCATCCATGCCATCAGGATAGCACTACCATTAACCTAGATGACAAAATGGTCCGAAAGTTTAAATGGTTTAGGAATTCAGAAGACGATGATAGGATACTTATGGCCTGCAGGCACAACCAACACATTTTCATGTCAAGGAACCTCCACCGCGCACACAGAGTGACACAGTCATCACTCATAGCTCAAGATAAATTCGATCAGACCTGGGATTTATGTGCTCCTAATATGCTATAGAATCACAGCACACAACCAGAACAGCAACACCCATCGTCGAAGCAAATTTAAACCGTGATACACGGAATTAAAATGGTTCAATAGCAATTCACAAGACCACAGTAAAATATACTCAAATTACGATTTTGGAGACAACGAGATGCTCCCAGTACGATAGTACAACATAAACACATGGTGTCACGGAACTCAGTTTGTCCAGACCTGACTCAGACAACACATAAAAGTTTTTCTATAATTGACAACGCATATAGTTATCAAACCTTCAAATGAGAAATGCAAATTAAGTAACAAACAAGTTTGTCTCGATAGCTCCAGTCCAGAGGCTGCAAGGTAAGCAGCTCAAAATAGGGGCTGTGGCGGCTCTGTTATTGAGACGCCCTTCGGGCCTTGAAGGCAGCTCTGGCCTAGCTGGTGGTGAGCCAAACCAGGATCTCCGACACAGCCAGCTGGTACACTTGCAGTGCTGCCGAATGATTCTCTCCACCGATTTCAGTCACCTATCTTGTAGAAAGACATGAATGTTAGTGAGATGGCGTAAATTAAGTTTTACCTCACTCAGACAAGTTCGCCGCATGAGATATCTCAAAGTTACTTTTTTGACAACAATCTCAAAGTTACTTTGTTAAGTAATACTTTGTGGTTAGAGTCTACAAATATATTAAACCGATGTAAGAGCGTTAATTAGCCCTTTTGGCTATATGCCTATATATGCATGTTTGTGTTCAGCCATACCACATTGTGCATATTCATGTTATATTTTAACTGATAGGCCTACGAAAAGTATCATGTGCAAAACGCAAACTCATCTTTAGTTGAACATATGAAACTGCATGGTATCATTCAAGTTCCTAGCTAGTAGCCTTGACTACGGAGTGACGATTCAAAGTGTACTGCTATACACTAATCAAATCAGTAATGGAAATCAAACATATCTTGACAAAATACTAATTAGACTCCTTTAACAAAGGTACAAAAATTGGACCAACTAGTGGCATTGTTGTATAACAAGAATTTAATCATAGAGCTAGTTACATAATGATCTATTCCTATAGAATTACAAATCCACGTGAAAACTCAATGTATGTGAAGGATATGGAAACTTGGGTCATACATGTTAACATTAGTCGTAGGCTTGAGTTGTTTGCTATGTCAACTCCAAATGCATGTTTTCTATAAACAAATCCATAGTGCAATCAATAGACCTCTAGTGATGTACTATTTTGTGACGTTTACCAAACCACGCAACCCTAACTTATCCAAACTGTTTGCAAACCAACATCTCTACTAAAAAGAATGAGGTCGAAGAAGGACAAGTAAACCGTATTTGCCGATTTAGTTTTAGCAAGATTTAGTATGGTCGTTGTTCGAATCACCATTTCCCGTTAAAGCACGACAAAATGAAGTTCTAACGCAATATTCCTTGCGGTTACTATAACTACGCAGCTAGCCTCGACTTAAGTAACTCTCCTAACGCTGTTTGGCATCGCCTTTTCCCATTAAAGTGCGACAAAATAATGCTTAGAGTAACCATCTATGTCTTATAGTTCAGCTAGATTCAAGTTAGTTTGTCATTTTTTATGGACTCTCTTTTGTAGGTTTCTAGATTCGCTCATGGCGGGTAACCCTAATTTAACGGTAAGAATTTTTTGTTTTAACATTTAAAAATATTGGAAAAGCAGGTATCTTTTTTTAGTGATTTTTTAAAAAAATAGGCACCCAAATTCGCTCCCAATGGGATTCGAACATGAATGGTTAGGTGTAGCGCTACATTGAGTCATCTAGTCAAGTGAGCCATACTCACTTCCCTAATAATAAATAAATAACAAAAAAGGTATATTTGCCCCCTCTTCTAGAAGAAACTAGCACATAAGTCCTACCAATAATTAAGCGCTAATCGGATCAGATCCCCTTCATGTTATGGTCGTGTCTGCTGAAGTATTAAAAAACATGGTATGAAAAAACTACAATTTTATAACCCGTACATGCATAAATCCAAGGTATGAAAAAACCTAGAATTTTAGAACCCATCGATGCATATACAAACCATGGTTCAAAAGAAAAAAGAATGACTGGATCAGTGGGAGTTTGTGAAGCTATTAATTAATCGAGCAAGCTCCCATTCATATATAAGCTGCTCCAACGATCCAACCATGAAACCAAAGAGGAAGACCCATCGTCAAGCAGGCTACTTACATGGGCATAGACGTTGAACACGGAGCGGATGCCGTCAGAATCGATCTGCGCGGTGACCACGTCGATGCCGTACTTGTTCAGCACGGACAGCACCATCACCAAGGTCCACATGCCACGGTGGCGTGGCGCACACAGGTTGATGTACGCAGCGTCGTTCGTCACGCTGAGCACTAGGTTGGGCCATGTCCACGTCTGGAATCCAACTCGCTGCGTGGTAATGATGCGGTGCTGGGGCGGTGGCGCTTGCTCCGCTGCAGCAAGTGGCTGCGGGACGCGGACGTCCGAAGAGATGATGGCCGGCACTGGCACGGCTGCAGCAAGTGGCTGCGGCGGCGCGGGCGCAGTGGAGCAGGCATCTTGGACCTCCGACGACATGGCCGCCAGTGCCATGCCCTGGGCGGTCTGTGGTGGTAGTGGCGCTGACGAGGAGGATCCCGTGGACTCAGCGGCCACTTGCTTGCGCTTCTCCAGCATGGTTTTGGTCTTCTCCAGAGACTTGATGTAGTCGATCACATGTCCTACTATGGTCGCCTTGTCACTCTATCGTCAAAATAATATATAAGAAATAATCAGATCGCAGTAACCATTCACCAGTGAGTGACTGGATGTTTCAAGCCCCAGCTTACTGTGAGAGTTAGGCTTACCTTCTCAGGGATCTGGGGTATGAGGGCCTGCAGCTCGCCAAAGTAGTCTTTCATCCGATTCCGGCGGTTTCGCTCTGCGACGATGTGTGGCGGAAGTTCTTTGTCGTCGTCAGCAACCACGTTCTTGCCCCTGGAGACGTTGTCGTTGCTGGCGGCGACGATGGCAGCCACCTCCACTGATGAGCTGAGGTTTGGCACGGCATCCTCCTTGTTCCCCGGGGAGCCAGCAGAACTTCCCTTGGCGTTCGGTGGTGCAGCAGAGCTGTGGTGGTTCTCCATGGCAGGAGGAGTGGAGGATTTTGGAAGAGGGGATGCATAATGGGGTTTTGGATGACCCTCCTCAACATTTTTAACGCTTTCAGTGGTCATCAGAGATGCATGCAAAAAGCTAGAAAAACTGGAGGGAAAGGATGTGTAACGTCTCCAGGCTCCCGCCGATAGCCTTTTTAATAGCTATTTCACGTTAATTTTGACTGTCTTGGCTTCAAAACTCCAAATGATCACGCAGTAATAGATTTTTTGAAGGACGATAATAGATAATCGAGCAATAATGATGGGTACTGCCTCACAATAATAATGTATGGGATTTACTGTTTTCTATGTGCTTGAAAAATAACATCCGTTCAGGCAACGACTGTGGATCATCATATGAAGATTGTGGGTCTAAATTCACACAAAGAAAAGATTGATCAAAGGACCACCACGTCGTTTGAACAAAATACAGATTCTAGGCACCTGCTTTTTAGTAAAAGTGAAAATATACATTTAATTTCTGCTCCCTTTTAAAACAAGAGTACATCACTACTCAGTACTCACTAATTATTTGCCAAAATTGTATACTAAACTTTTTTTTTTTTTGTCTAATTGGCTTATTAGAAAGGGATTTTAGTATTTCTACCCCTATTCCAAAGTCTAATGGTGATTTTGCCCCTCTTTTTTTTTAACTTTGTGATTTTACCCTCGTTTTTTCTAAACGAAGCTCCAATTTACCCCTAGTATGTAACATTGTCTCGAGACAGATTGATTAAATAGCCAAAAAAAGAAAAATAAATGAAAAAACACTTGCGCAAAAAGACAAGCATACTTTTATGTCCCTCTCCTACCGCTAGGGAGGCGATAGTTCATACATCGGTGATATTAAATTGTGTTTATGTGGATTGTTAATTAAACTGTTGCAGAATTTTTTTAAAGAAATCCGTCCAATAAAAATAAAAGCTTGATATCTAAAAATAGGGGTAAAACATAACAAAACAAAATAGGGGTAAAAACTCATGGGCAAAGTCATTATTTTATCCAAAAGTTAACACCGTTAGAAGGACTTAACAAACTAGGGGTAAAGTCTTCCTTCGTTTAAAAATTATAGGGTAAAATCACAAAGTTCAAAAAACGAGGGTAAAATCACAAACACGCTTCAAAAGAGGGGTAGAAGTGCTCAAGCCCCTATTAGAAATTATGTGACCCTGGCACTACACCACAGCGGCTTCAATAGCAACTGCTAGGGTCCGTTGCTATAACATTTAGCAATGAAATGCTCATCCCTGTACACCCCTTACACCAACTTCAAATCAGTCGTTATTTAAGGGTTGTGGTGTAGTGTGGTTTGATGGGAAAATTACTATTATTTGTATACTATTTTTAGGGTACGGACACAGTTTTGTATTGTAGAATCACACAAAAGATTAGCAAGATGCCCCATTAATTAATGTGGCTTAGTACACATTAAGTGTGGCTTAGTATCCTGTTTTCCCTCAAAAAAATTAATGTGGGTTAGTAAAGCTTATGTCCATGAATATCTTCGTCAAAGCATGGGTTGTCACCTTTAAAGAGGCTTACCGTGTTTAAATGCCGCACCTTTGTTTAAATGGTGTCCTACTTCAATAACTGATAAGTCACTTCCAAAAATTGGTGCATACATCCAAGCTTGAAACCAAGTCTATCATTATTCACCACAGAAGCTCTTCATCTTGCTCCTAGGAAACAAATTCAGTTGTCACTTGACGGTGAGCAAGCAAGCATGGTGTCACGCCCACCGGGCAGTTTCTTGTCGCCAGTCGTCATGCTAAACACCTGGCAACTTCAGTTATCTTCATGCCTACAGCGAAGGTAGCAGGAAGCTTCGTTCTATATCTGCACGCCGGAGTTTACGTCTCTGTTTCTATTCTGACCGTCGATTTCCTGGAAAAAAAATAATAATAATAATAATAATAATGCAATCAAGCTTTGCAGCCTAAGCAAGGGGTGAGACAAAAGCTTCGAGATATATAGGAGATGTAAATGCTA
Organism: Themeda triandra; assembly: GCA_018135685.1. Classification (NCBI taxonomy): domain Eukaryota; kingdom Viridiplantae; phylum Streptophyta; class Magnoliopsida; order Poales; family Poaceae; genus Themeda; species Themeda triandra. The sequence goes on from JAENPR010001377.1 coordinate 13,532, forward strand.
TTTTAATTTTTTTATCAGACTTGCTGTTGTATGCACCGTGGCATTCGAGAATAATGGTGATATGCTTGACAAAAAAAAAAAGTTCATCCGGGTTTCAGAACCAAATCTAACCGATCAATAACTATCTGCTTTTCCTTACTTCTCTCTGGGCCTGCCAAGCTCATGACAAAAATGAATACTTAACCGGGGAAAACTAGAGAAAAAAAGAAAAGGAAATGCAAGGTGAGTGTGCTACCAAGGTTACACACCGGTCCCTTGAGCACTCTAACGAAAAGGGCTCTGAAAAACGAAGTCCATTTTTGTTTCTTGAGGAGCTAGGGCTGCTTTGAGGCCCGCGCGAGCCTGGCCCAAAAAGGCATCCAGGCTATCAAACACGCTCTCCTGCAGCCACGGGACTGGTTAGGCCTTCATGTGGGCAAACAAACAGACCCATAAAAACTGAATTCAGCCCACAAAGAATTGGAAATAGGCTCTAACAGGCACGAGAAGGGGAGCCTAAAAAAATTTACCAGCCCCAAATTTGAAATTGACAAGACAAAATTATCAACTCTTTTAGAAACTTTGTACGAAAAATACTCTATACCAAATAACAGAAAAACAAATTAAAAAACATATTACACACATAAATGAATTCAGCCCACAAAGCATCGGAAAACACTGTGAGTGTAATGTCCTATAGGGAGCGAATTAATAAGCTCACAAAGAAGGAGAATCACATGGACAAACAAGCACCACAAGTAAAGTCCACAATAGAGAGGCGTTGTTTTTCAAAAATCATCGCCGCCAAAAGCAAATTGTTCTTCTATAGTTCTATCAATGTCATAAACTTAAGTATACTATATGCTCTATGGAAAAAAAAGTTCTATCTATGGCATAAACTTTATTTTTATCCTTTATCTAAAAAGATATGCTCTATGGAAAAAATGTGATGTTGTTAGTGCTATATCTCAAATAGTGTTCCTCAAAACCGGTCAACTTAACCACGAATAGAATTCTCTATCTGTAGAACAAAATTAATACCATTCAAAGATTGAACCTTTTCCACTAATGAGCGGCAATGCCAAAGTTTTTCGTGTCCAACTCTATAAGTTCTGGCCGCCGGCAAAAGGCATTGCGGTGGTGGCGGTGGCATCAAGCACAACACGTTCCATGGCGAGGATGGGCGACCTCCGCTGTGGCGTGTGCGGCCGCGACGCCAGCACCAAGAGCTCCGCTGAGGCCACCTTCGTGGCGAGTGCTCCCACGTGTTCCACTTCCGTTGTGTGAGAGCCACTTTTGCGCTGCACCGGTCTGCGCCGCACGGTGGCGCCGAGGCACTTGTCGTGACCCTCCGCCTCGCGCCGGCAGCCCACCTCGACGAAGTCCCTAGCCATCGCCGCCCCGAAACACACCGCAGCAGGAATTGACGCCCACAGGGCCGGTAGCTAGCGGCGGCGGCACCGTCAACTGAAGCAAAAGGAGGCCGCCGTCGCCACCTTTTTCTACCTAAGCCCAGCTGTAGATCTTAATATATTGTGTTGTTATTAGCTAGTCTATCAACATAATATAATAACTAGTATGATATATGTTGTGTCCTTGTCGCAACAATTTAATTCGGAGTTTGGAAAAAAAATGTTATTTTCATGGTAGCGAGTAAACTTTCTTCCTATGGTGCCAATTGTGAGTTGGACAACAATAAGACAAGACACTAACAGATCGCTTGTTTGGCCAACGGGCGACCCATCTTTTCCGTTGTGCGCACTTCCCCTCGTTTTCTTCTACCTTTGTCTTCTCCCTCCTCGCACCCCCTCCTCTATCGTCCCTCCCCGCCCTCATCACGCCGATAGCTCTAGACGCCTCACTGCTTGCGCTGCCAATGGTCTGCCCTTGCCCATTGACCTCGCCCTCCACTAACCATAGGGCGACGTTATTGGTGACTTCTTCATCCTCACCCATGCCCTTACCTATCTATCTCACCCATTAATCCGAGGGTAGAACACCAATGAGCTCAACCGCAATACTCCCATCGCCAGCCCCCCACCCCCCCTCACCGTCAGCCTCCAGCATTGTTCCCCAACAGTCGTCTCGCCCGCCTCCACTACCGCCTCCCAAATCCTCTTTGTAAGCACGCTGATGAACAAATCCCCAACCTAATGCTGCTGGGGGCCCATCTTCTTTTTTTTGGTGGAGAGCGGGTGCCAGCGAGCCCTCCCGCCCACTCTTCTTCCTCTCTAGTGTGGTCGCGGTCGTGGTAAGGGTGCTTGGGCTAGCCCAATTTGCACACTCGGCGACAAGGGCAACAGGTTAGAAATATATTAGACATTGAATTGTGGGTTGTCACTCCAAAGTACTGACGGGCCTCTGGCCCAAAATACCAGAGAATAGGCAAGGAGTTGGCCCAGAATCCCCTGACGTCGATGCCCTGCACTGCACGTACAACTCTTCCGTTCCCGAGCTTTACGCGCAAGCTGAAAGATCGCAATCCTCCTCTGCACGGCAACTAGTCCAACAGATCGGCTCATTTTCAGCATGTAATCCCGTGTAAAAAACATATTTATACGATCAAATCAAAAGAGGCTTTCAGATACATCGTTCTCCTCTCCTAACAGATCCATCAAGAACGCCTAGCTCTTCACCATGGCGGGCACGACGATAGGGATGGCGGGCACGAGGATAGGAATGGGCATGACCAATGTCAGCCAATGCGCCGTCTGCTACGGCGTAATGGGCCACGGCCAGGCCATCTTCACGGCCGAGTGCTCCCACACGTTCCACCTCCGTTGCGTGCCCAGCCGGCGCGTCTGCCCGGTCTGCGCCAGGTACTGGCGCGACGCGCCGTCGTCGCCGGAGGCTGCCATCGAACCCATGTACGGCGATGACGAGCCGGTGGAACCGCCGCCGGCGCACGCCCCGCTCGGCGGGGGAGGCCGCAGCGTCAGCGGCTGGTGGTGGTCAAGACGCACTGCGAGTACCCCGCGCTCGCCAAGGCCTCGGCTCGCGACGGGTTCGGGGTAGTCCTGCACGCCAAGGCGCCCGCGGTGGCCGCGCCGGAGTTGTCAGCACGCGCTCCACTGGATCTCGTCACGGTACTTGACGTCAGTACCAGCATGGCGGGCCACAAGCTGCGGCTACTGAAGCGCGCCATGGGGTTCCTCATCGACAACCTCGGCTCCGGCGACCGCCTCAGCGTCGTCGCCTTCTCCACCAGCGCGCACCGGGTCATCCGGCTGACGCGCATGTCCGAGGACGGGAAGGCCGCGGCCAAGCGCGCAGTGGAGTCTCTCGTTGCGTCCGGCTGCACCAACATCCGCGACGGCCTCGACGTCGCAGCTATGGTGCTCGACGGCCGCCGGCACAAGAACGCCGTCGCCAGCGTCATCCTTCTCTCCGACGGTCAAGACAACCAAAGCATGGGATATGCCGGCTTCGGACTTCATAATGCCATCAGCAAGCCCGGCTACGACGTACTCGTGCCACCGTCATTCATGCGCACCGCCGGAGACCGGTGCGCGCCGGTGCACACGTTCGGGTTCGGCACCAACCACGACGCGGCGGCCATGCATTACATCTCGGAGGTTTCGGGCGGCACGTTCTCCTTCATCGAGAACCACGACGTCATCCAGGACGCGTTCGCGCAGTGCATCGGCGGGCTCCTCTCGGTCGCCGTGCAGAAGGCGCGCATCTCGCTCGAGTGCGTCACCCCCGGCGTGCGCGTCCGGGCGGTCAAGTCCGGCAGCTACGAGAGCCGCATCGATGCGGAGGGCCGCGCCGCCACGGTGGACGTCGGGGAGCTCTACGCGGACGAGGAGAGGCGGTTCCTGCTCTTCGTGGACGTGCCAAAAGCTTACTCCATCGACGAGCTGGCCACGCGCCTGTTCAAAGTCAGGTGCACGTACCTCGACACGGCGACGGGGCAGTCGGTGGACGTGGCCGGCGAGGACGCCGTGGTCCTGCGTCCCATCGAGGCGAAGGACGTGGCGCCGTCCATGGAGGTCGAGCGGGAGCGCGTGCGCGTGGAGGCGGTGGAGGACATCGCTCTGGCGCGGGCGCCGGCCGAGCGCGGTGACTACGCCGAGGCCGCCCGCATCCTCGACACCCGCCGGGAATCGCTGAGCCGGTCGGCGCCGGCGCTGTCCGGCGACGCTGTGTGCAAGGCGCTGGTGGCCGAGCTGCTCGAGCTGAGCAAGCGCGTGTCCGACGAGAGAGAGTATGAGCAGACCGGCCGCTCGTTCTTCCTCGCCGGCATGAGCTCACAGGCTCAGCAGCGGACCGGGTTTGGGGGCTCGTGCTCGGCAGTGTTCGCGACCCCGGCGATGCAGAAGATGAAGAAGCTATCCCAGATGTCCCGTGAACAGAAGCAGCCGCCACTGACGACGCCGACGCCGCCACAGCCAGAGAACGGCAGCACGGCCGTTCCTCGTCGTTGGCGCCTAGATGCAAGGCTGGCGGCGGCCGTCCCTCGTCTCAGCATGTTGAGGAAATACCGCCGACTTGTGCCACTAAAGCGCTAATAAGCTGATGGTAATTTGTCTCATATTCTGTCTGTTATGATGACACATGACAGCATACGAAGAGGTACTAGATGAGAAGAACAGCATCTAGCAGCAATAATATGGTGAAATGATTATGTTTGCTTAATTTAGGTTCAATATTCGTTTTTAAATATTTGGGTATTTCATAAATAAGAATTCTAAACTATTTGGATTGTATGAGAAAAAGTTGTGGGTGAAGGATTTATTTTTTCCTAAATGTTGTTTGTGTGTTTTCATTCTTGTGTAAGTGGGCAGATTGTTGATTTCAGTTCCTATGTTACCCTGAAGTACTGAGAATGTGAATTTCTTTAAGAAGAATTCTAGATGTTTCATGTTCATAGTTTTGGGGCTTTATCATGTCGGCCCTGTTTGGAATACCCTAAGTTTTAGGAGCCTTTGTAAGAAAATGAGCATTTTTTTGTAGCTTAACTTTTGCATGTAGAAGCCAACAAAAGCTTAAAAGTTGACAACTTCCACTTCTAGCTTCTTTGTTGTCATAGAGGCCAAGGAGGCACTTCATGGGGAAGACACTGTAGTGCACGAGTATTATTCCCAGGTAAGATGCATTGGCGAGGAAGAAGATAAAAACAACGAGAAGGGAAGAAACTTTGGCGAGAAAAAGGTGCTTTCAAGAGACAGAGGACAGAGGGGTGATGATGGAGAGGGTTGTGATGGAGGGAGGCGCATGGGGACTAGGGAGAAGGGGTATCGAGGAGAGGGCGCTGATGGGGTGCAAGTATTGAGGGGAGCACTAGGTAGAGAAGCTAAAGTGATGATAGTATAGAATAAAATTTATTTGCCACTATATGATATTTGTGGCTACAAATTCAAATTTATGACATTAAGAATTTATAAAACTGCTATAGACAGATTGATCCTAGATTAAGATGAATTTAGTGATAATAATCAATGGAATCTGAGTTTATACGAGTGATATATGATTTTCTGTAAGTAGTATATAAATTTAATTAAGATGAATTTAGGAATAATAGTCAACGGAATTCAATTATACTATATACGGGCGTTGTTGGGCTTCGCGTTTAACACGGCTGTTGACGTTTTAGGCCAAATATTGGTTACTAAAAATATTACTTCCTTCCATATATACCTTTTCAATAACAACAACTAGATGAATGTTGATGGTGGGACGAGCAACACTGCTGCTTCTGGAGGTGGGGTGGACAATGTTGAACGCTGGCAGACTCAACTTGCACCGGTACTTGGTCTCTCTGCACCAGCAGATGAAGAAACTGGAACTCAAGCCAATGCCACTCCTGTGCAATTCCCAACCTTGCAGCCTGAAGATGAGGAAGCACCAATCCTGGACAGAATTCCTGCTGCACTTATAGGAAAAGGAAAGTTATCTGATGGCTCTGGACCTGTCAGCATGTTCAAGGTCGACATTTTTCGTGACCGGGCCTTCACCCGTTTTTCATTAAGAGGAAAACACAAAGTTACACAAGTCTTTGGTCCCCGGTGGCAAGATGACAACTAGGCTTCGCACGGACACTTCCTAGCTACTGGATCCCTAGCTTAACGATTACATGTTAGCCGAGTTTTGCGACAAGGAAACAAGAACCGCCGAAACCGGCGCAAATCCACCAAGGACCCAGTCTTACGCCCGAAAGACCTCTGTGCTACCGCATGATCTGAAGACGCAATGTTTTGGAAAACCCTACTATTGCGTTCTTTCCACGCAACACCAAGACGAGATCCATCATTGTTGAACCAGGACGTGTTGTGGATCCACTTGTTACCATTGTACGATCTCTCATCAAACAGGTACCACCAAACCCCCTCTCAAGTCCAAATGTACCGTTTCTTAGAAATTTAAATGCCTTACACTCTTTCGATGATTATCTCATCCCATCATACTTTATTGATGTCAAAATCCTTGTCCACCTTGCTTTTATCCTGCAACCCCAGCTTGATGAAGGTGGAATGGAGAAGATTGCCATGGACTGTATGACGAGAGAGAGAAGAATGCGGGGAATGGACCCGATGCGATGGTGGAAGAGGAGCCGGAGGAAGAGTACCCCGAGGAAGGGTTGGACCCCGAGCACATGGAAGGCGGCATGGAAAGTGACCCATGATGAAACCTTCTTCATCGGCACTAGAATTTATGGGCAGCATCAGGTATACCCTAAGCCACATTCTATCTCTATATTGCGGTGCTCTGAATCCACAACTCCAACTCTTGATTTGCACCCTTCTCTACTGAACTTGGCACAATCAGACTCGAGCTAGAAATCCTGGAAAGCCCACCTACAATCTTCTAGGGCACCTCCAACAAGAAGAAGAGTGTCAAAGTCAAAGAATAGCTGGAGCCTGCATTCGAGAAGGAGTTCAAGGGTGGCCTAGAAGCTGGGAGGTTACAAGAACGCTGAAGGAGCCGGTGGGCTCAAGAACAAGGGGTCTCGCTGAGCCAAGCAAGAAGAAAAGACCACCAAGAAGCGAGAAGGCTAGGAAGACCATTGGGACAACGAAGTGCATGAACCAGTTCCACCGGCCATGGTGCCCCCAAATGATGTGGCACCATGCGACCCTTGAAGACACGAATGAAGACGAAAAGTTCGATCAAGAGCAGAATACTGAGATGGAATGAATAAGTTTCGTTAACTATGATTGATGGATATTCATAATTTACTATTTTTTAAGATCAAATCCAAGCTGTCATGGTATTGAGTAAATATATTTCTTTTGGTATCTATTTTTTTAGTTATACGGTACAATGTAGACGTCCACAACACGCACACACCATTTCTAAATACACTTATGTAAATCCTACCTCTATAAATATCTCCGAAGAATTAAACTAGCAGATCTTAAAATTGTTGAAATTGACGAAGTCACCAGAGACGTGATGAACTAGTAGACAAATGAGCTTTAATTTTGGTTAAGAACAGGCTTTAGTCATGAGGTTTACTAACCGAAAATCTCACCAAACACTAGTAGAGAAGTGACATATACTCCCGGTTGGCAAACCCTTTTACTCCCGGTTGGCCAACCGGGAGTACGTTTTCGGGAGTAAAGCTTTCAGAACCGGGAGTAAAGAAGAGCTTTTACTCCCGGTTGATAATACCAACCGGGAGTAAAGAGTCAGCTGGGCCCGTGGCCTGGCAGACACCTTTACTCCCGGTTGGTATTATCAACCGGGAGTAAAAGTCCTCTTTTTTTCCTTTTCGTTTTTCTTCTTCATTTCAATTCATAATTCATTTTGATTTTAAAATAAGCTTTTGTATACGATTTTTGCCCTACAAATAATATATGCATACGCATGCGTATAGTAAAGTTCGGTTTCGAGCAATGTACGCAAGTAACCCAACTAAAATGAAAGTATATACAAACAATTTGTGCACCATGTATAATACAAGCTTGATTGTATACTTTTATCATCATGTCTACCGTTTGGATCCAATAATAAGTTGTCATGACCCATTACATTCAAAATAAAGTTATCATGAGCCATTACAGTCAAAAAAAAGTTATCATGACCCTATTTTTTTGGAAGCCATTTTTCATTGGGGTCAAAGTAGAACTCGGCGCCGGGCTTTAAGACCTGTTCATTAAGAAATCCTGCTATCATCTCTTGTATTGCTTTGAGATGGTGTTTTTGCAGGGTTTTCCCTTTCATATTGTTAGTCTACAATTTGAGTTAAAGAAATATTATTAGTACATATATCAATAATAATGATAAATCAAGAAAAAAATAGTAGTATTTAGATACGTACTTCTTCGTACTCTAGATTAGATCTTTTTTAGCACAATGTCAGGAACTCGCAAACATAGTATCCACATTGATTGGTCCCCTGTGGCTGCCGCCGAATCCACTTTAGGAAAAAACACAAATTCAGTATCCGATACGGTATAGGTAAATTGATACATATAGGAAGCAACATAGAGAAATTAAACTTATAGAGCAATATAGTACTTACTTGAAGCTTTTTTACATGCAATGGCGCTTTGCGTTGTGTCATATGGTGTTTCTAAATGAATTCTTTCCAAACACTGCCCAATAAAATAAAAAATATTTGGAGTATTAATTACTGCATATAGAGAGACTGATATATACATATATAGAGTTGTGCTAGAGAGACTGCAATTACCCCTGGATAATATCTATCATTTCTTGGTATTCTTTTTGCTCTTTTCTCAATGAGTCCCAGATGAGGTGGGCAATTCATTGTCCTTTGGAAGCATCTTCTTTTGGATACCCAATAGGTCGCCGAAGGCCTTGTCAGACACACCATTCTTCGCCTTCCACTGGAGCAATTCTAGTGTGGTACCCAACTTCTTCTGCCCTGCATCACAAGTCGGGTATAACAACTTCTTGTGGTCCTCTAGCATGTGCTCGAACTTGATCTTCTCCTTTTCCTTTTCACATTCACTCTGTGCATCACGAATAGCCTGACCAAGATCATCAGCAGGCTCAACTCCGGTCGCTGCCTCCTGTATCTCCTCTTCAACTTCCCCCATTGCGGTATCATCTAAGACACCAGCATATTCTGCAATAACATCATCGTCCCATTGTTCTTCTTCACCTTCTTACATTATAACACCGCTTTCTCCGTGTTTGGTCCAACAAAAATAGTTTGGCATGAAACCCGACTTAAACAAGTGTGAATGAATATTTCGTGATGAGGCATATTCCTTCAAATTCCTACATAGGGCACATGGGCAGCACATAAAACTGTCTCGCTTGTTTTCCTCGGCCACACGTAAGAAATAATGCACCCCATCAATGAACTCTTTGGAGCGCCGATCAGCATTGTACATCCAATTCCGGCTCATCTGCAGTACACGATACAAGTACGTATTAAAATCTTGAGCATATAATTAGTTATATCAATTACACAACATGCATGCATGATAACTGATTAATTAACCTAAAAATAACTAATTAATAAATAGGCAAGCCTCAGAGTAGTTTACATCTACTCTCTAGACTCACTTCTGTAATTAAACTTTTGTAAAAGGGCAATGTTATGGTACATCTTTTACTTGCTAGTAGGTAATACTTCAAAGAAATCTGAATCATTGTTTTTTTCAGATTTTTATAAATATACAAAATTTCAATGTAGGATAAAAATAGAAGAAATTTAAGGAAAAAAATTATTTTTATAAATATCTAAACCATGAAATGTAGGATAAAGATGAGAGGAGAAATAAGATGATGAGCTTTACAACAGAAGAATTGATGGAGGCCTTGAAGAATTGATGACACGGCAACCATGAAGAACAGAGCTCAGGATGGCTCTGGCGCGAGAGGAATGCAGGGGTTTAGTATATATAGACAAACATTTACTCCCGGTTGTGCTTAAAAACCCGGACTGAAAAGTCCACTTTTACTCCCAGTTGGAGACATCAACCGGGAGTAAACCTTTACTCCCGGTTGGTGTCTCCAACCGGGAGTAAAGTTATCCTTTACTCCCGGTTGGAGACACCGACTGGGAGTAAAGGTCCTCGGATGGCGAAGCTGCAGTTGAGTGTGGGACTTTACTCCCGGTTGGAGACACCAACCGGGAGTAAAGTTCCCTTTACTCCCGGGTACACTAAATGCCGAGTAATCTAAAAAATGGTGCCGGGAGTGAAGGTCACTTCTCTACTAGTGAAAAATGTCGACCAACCAGAATTAAAGCTCCATAACTAAAAACATAACAAACATAGATGAGACTAAAGCCAACCATCAGAACTAAAAACATAATAATTTAAATAGGTCCATTGTATGGACTAAAAATAATTTAAAATACTAGAAACTTCATGATGCGAGTGAGATTCGTGACCAACACCTCTTATCTCGCATGTAGCTTGCGTACAATATTCAACTGCACAATACATATGACACTCTAATTCTCAGGTGGGAGATATCCGACTAAAAGGTCACCTTTTACTCTTGGTTGTTGGGAATAAAGGTTGGACTACCTTTCTCTCGACCAACTAGAACAGAAGGGCTTTGTTGTCTATGAAAGACCAATGCTAATATTAATCCTGAACCCCAACCTAATCTGGACTAAAGGTGTAAATTAAACTGAAAGTTATTTGTCCAAATATTCTCAAATCCCACTTCTAATCTTTCCATGCTCTGAAAAATAGACTGGTCAGGCGATATATGCAAACGTATCCATCAGACAATGGAAAGGTACGTGAAAGGTCGCCCCTGAGAAAGAATAAGGAGTAGAAAAGTATTCTTGACATAAATATACATGATAGAAAGAATAAGGAGTAGAAAAGTATCCATCAAAGATAAACCTCTAAAAGTTAGATATCCTGCTTTGTATAATATAGTATGTGATCAACACGCAACTGTATCCAAACTAATGGCCACAAGCCCCCTTAACATCTCTTTTAGCAGGGCTTTGGTGGATAATAAACTTTTAGAGTGACATAATCTAGTAGCAAGAATTTCAAATGTCGATTTGGTGGCAGGCTCAGACTACTTTAAATGGAATCTAACCAAATCAAGGTTATTTTCTGTTCGCTCAATGTATCTTCACCTCATTGATGCGCAACCGCCTTTTCGCCATAGAAAGATTTGGATGATTAAAGTTTCTCTAAAAATCAAAATCTTCCTCTGGTTCCTACAAAGAGGAGTCACATTAACAAAATACAACCTGGCTAGGAAAAACTAGAGAGGAAGCCAGAAATGTATCTATTGCAATAGGAATGTACCATACAACACTTGTTCCTAGATTGCCCGTGTGCACAACTGGTGTGGAGAATTATATTCTTTGCTACTAGTTTGGACCAACCAAGATCTATCAGACACATGTTTGATAACTGGCTTATGAATCAGTATAAGAAAGTAAAAAGCTTGATCTGTGTTGGAGTGGCTGCCTTTTGTTGGGCTATCTGGCGATGCCGGAATGACGTTATTTTCAATAAAATGAAAACTAACTCTATTTTGCAGGTTAGACGTTATTTTCAATAAAATAAAAACTAACTCTATTTTGCAGGTTATTTTCAGGGGAGTATATTGGTTACGCTTCTAGGCTCAGCTGCAGCGTGAAGGGCAAGCCAAGGACGCCCTCACCACCATGAGCAAGAAATTAGAGATGATAGCTCTGAAGATTTACAGCAGAGGGTGGAAGCAGCTGTATTGCTTGCTTTAGTTTCCTTGTCTAATTTTAAGATTTTGGCTCTCCTTTTTCGTTTGGTTACCACACGCTTGTAATAAGGACTTTGTACATCCATTGGATGTAAAGCTCGGATATGAACTATACTTTATTAAAAAAGAAAAAGTATCCATCAGACAACTATTGGACAGCCAATCTATAAAAGTAGTTGGAAAATTATACATGGTTATGGAAGAAAAATGCTAGGAACTCTCGTGGATGCTCTTATTGACACCAATCCTGAACTTCCAGAAACGACTTTTTGATTAAAATAAAAAAATAGTCTGTGTTTTTCACAAAAATCAAAACGAAGTGTCATCGTTTTCGGTTTCGGTCGTTGAGTGGATGACTAGAGATGCACGCGCAACCCTGGCGGAGCCTTTTCCGTTTATATAGTGTAGATTGGTTTATAAAAATATCACATCTGTCCATAAATATAGAGATTACCTTCCCGACGATAGATTACATTTTTGTTTCGCTAGGTGATTTAGATGGAAATCCCAACGATTGGAGTTCTATAATAGCTATTTTCTCGATTTAGAGCTTCTACAGCAGTTTCCAGAAAAGAAAAAACTTGCTACTCCGTGGCCATATAGATCGATCAAGGACGAGAGCGGAGATCAACACCACGACGGGCACGATGAGCTCCGTCCTTGACGAAGATGAGGCTCTGCCGCCGGTACCAGTGCAAGCATCGCGGAGCGGGGTGCTTGTCCCGAACGTGTACTCCGAGTACGAGGCGGTTCCCAATGTTGGAATGTAATCCGGTTAATGGGCCAGCCCACCAAGGCTCCCCATCTAACCTATATGTAAACACTGTGTATTCCCAGTTAATGCATTGAGTATTACCCTAATCACTCTTTCATGGTATCATGCAAGGTTACGATCCCGTAATCACCGCTTCCGCAACCCTAACCTAGCCGCCGCCGTTCCCCACGAACGGCCCGCGAGGAGTGCTGGTGCAGCTGGAGGCGGCGTGGTGCTGCTGGAGGACGCGCCGGTGTCGCCGGCGAAGTCGTTGAGGTCGATCTCCTCGAGCAGCAGGATGGTGCGCGCCTCCGCGAAGGTGGGGAACGGCTGCCGCAGCTTGATGTTCGTCCTCACATGACTGAACTTTTCGCTGAGGCCGCGCAGCAGGGTGAGGACGAGGGTTCGGTCGCCAACGGGGTCGCCGAACTCACGAAGAGAGGCGGCCATCGTCTCGAGGCGGCGGCAGAAGTCCGTGATGGAGGAGGCGCCTTGCTTCACGGTGCGGAATTCGGCGGACAGCAAGAGGGCGCGCGATTCGCGCTGCCCGAGGAACTCGTCCTCGAGATGCACCCACGCAACCCCGCGTTGGGCTCCTTCAACATCGTGGACTGCTGCAGATCGGGGTTGATGGTGCCGTAGATCCACGTGAGGACGGTGCAATTCATCTGCACCCACGCCGGTCGATCATCGTTGACCACGTCGGTGAGGACGCGATCGGTGAGGGCATATTTGCCCAAGACGACGAGGAAGAGGGCGCGCCATCGAGTGTAGTTGTTGGCGACGCGATCAAGAACGACGGGCACGAGCACCTTGATGTTGAGGACGGCGATGGCGGCGGCGTGGACGTCGGCGTGGTCGGCCTCGTACTTGTCGAGGGCGGCAGTGCGGGCGGCGGCGGCCTGCTCCAACAGCAACGCCACCTGGCGCCCTCCCGCCGGCGCCCCTGCCCCTCCTGGCCGCACCACAGGCGGCGCGCCCGCCCATGCCGGCCAAGGCAACGGCAATCAGGGAGGCCGCTCCGGACGCCGCCGCGGCCGCAACAACAAGCAGCAGCAGCAGGGCGGCCAGCAGCAACAGCAGGCGACGCACGGGCAGTACCAGCGCCCGCCGGCGCCGTACCAACCCTGGGCGTACTGGGCTCCCCCGCCACCAGCCCCGGGACAGTTCTACAGGCCGCCTGCTGCAGGCTACATGGCCGTGCAGCAGCAGCAGGCGCCCTCCGGCTACCAGGCTCCACCCGGCTTTGGCGCGCCACCTGGCTTTGGTGCACCGTCCGGCTACGGCTACGGGGCGCTCGGCTACCACGTCGCCTCACCGCCACCACAGCAGCAGCAGGCATGGACGCCCATGCATGGAGGCAGCTTCGACACGTCCTCGCTCGCCAGCAACTTCAGCACCATGACGCTCTCTCCTCCCGGCGCGGGCGAATGGTATGCTGATTCGGGCGCTGGCTCCCACATGGTCAACCACGCTGGTATACTCACCGCCTCTCACCCTCCCTCGTCATCGCATCCTTCATCTATCATTGTTGGTGATGGGAACTTACTTCCCGTTACTTCCGTGGGATCACACTCTTTTTCGACTACTCAGCGTCCTCTAGTTCTTTCTAATGTTTTAGTCTCTCCCAACATTATTAAGAATCTGATTTCAGTTCGCCGTTTTACTACCGATAATAATTGTTCAATTGAGTTTGATCCCTTCGGCCTTTCTGTGAAGGATCTTCAGACACGGAGCGTGATCGCCAGGTGCAATAGCACGGGAGACCTTTACCCGTTCTTCGCACCATCCAGCACCACTGCCCTTACTGCTGCTGCATCTTCCACCACCCTATGGCATCGTCGTCTCGGTCATGTCGGTCATGAGGCTTTGTCCATGCTCATTAGTTCCAATGCTATTTCATGTAATAAGCGCCATGATACTCATATTTGCCACGCTTGTCAGCTTGGTCGCCATGTGCGCCTTCCTTTTAGCATGTCAAACTCTCGTGCCTCGCACGCCTTTGATTTAATACATTGTGACCTCTGGACTTCCCCAGTTGTTAGTGTGTCTGGCTACAAATATTATCTTGTTATTTTAGATGACTGCACACACTACACTTGGACGTTTCCTTTACGCCTCAAATCCGACACGTTTGGTGCCATCACTCACTTTTTTTCTCATGTGCGCACGCAGTTCGGCTCCTCCATCAAGGCAGTCCAGTGCGACAACGGCCGTGAATTTGACCATTCCTCGGCCCGCACGTTCTTCCTCTCTCATGGAGTCGTCCTTCGCATGTCCTGCCCTTACACTTCACAGCAAAATGGGCGGGCTGAGCGCATTCTTCGCACTATAAATAATATTGTGCGCTCCATTCTTTTTCAGGCTAGTCTTCCTCCCGTTTATTGGGCTGACTCCTCGCACACCGCAACATATCTTCTCAATCGTCACCCCACAAAAACCCTAGACGGCCTCACTCCTTTCTTTTCCCTGTATGGCACGCAGCCCTCATATGATCACTTACGAGTTTTTGGCTGCGCTTGCTATCCCAACTTATCATCCACAGCTCCACATAAACTTTCACCTAGATCCTCTTTGTGTGTGTTCCTGGGGTATTCCACTGATCATAAGGGCTATCGGTGTCTTGATCTTCACACAAACCGCATCATCATCTCTCGCCATGTTACTTTCGATGAGACGGTTTTCCCCTTCGCCGATATGTCCACCTCCCCCCAGGACCACACCACACTCGATTTTTGGATGCTTGATGATTCCTCTTTGCCCGATGGAGCAAGAGCTGTGCTTGCAGGTACCCGCCTACCCGGCGGCATGGACGCTGCGCTAGGGGGTCACACCGACCACCCGGCCACGGGCGGCCTCGACTTCACCGCCTCGGCCACGGGAGGCCACAGCCCGGCCACGGGCGGCCACGGCTCCACTCCAGCTGGCCCGTCCACCGGGGGCCTCGGCTCGGCCTCTACCGGCTCCGGTGATCTCGCCTCGACCGCGCCTGGTGCTGCTGCCCCTGCGGACGGTTCATCCCAGGTTGCTGCCAGCGGCGCCGGGCGCCCAGCCGGCCGAACCACCACCACAGCTCCTCTCCAGCAAGCACCCGTCGTCAACGCGCATGGCATGCGCACACGCGGCAAGGATGGCTTCCGGCAGCCCGTTGACCGCCTCAACCTTCACGCGGCACCGCTGTCCCCTGTGCCCTCCTCCGTCCGTGCTGCCTTGACTGACCCTGCCTGGCGCCGTGCAATGCAGGATGAGTTCGATGCTCTGCAGGCTAATGACACATGGACCCTGGTGCCTCGACCGTCCGGTGTCAACCTTGTCACTGGGAAATGGGTTTTTCGTCACAAGCTCAAGTCTGATGGCTCCCTGGATCGTTACAAAGCTCGTTGGGTGCTCCGCGGCTTCACACAACGTCCAGGTATTGACTATGATGAGACTTTCAGCCCTGTGGTCAAACCAGCAACCATCCGCACAGTTCTTACTCTGGCACTCTCTCATTCATGGCCTATTCATCAACTTGATGTGAAGAATGCATTTCTCCATGGCATCTTGAATGAGACAGTATATTGCGTTCAGCCTGCTGGTTTTGTTGACACCTCCCGCCCAGATTATGTGTGCCGTCTGAACAAGTCACTCTATGGTTTGAAGCAAGCACCCCGAGCCTGGCATCACCGCTTCGCGACTCATATCACTTCTCTCGGATTTATTGAGGCGAAGACTGACAGTTCTCTGTTCATATACAGCCGGGGTACTGATGTGGCATTTTTGCTTCTCTATGTGGATGATATTGTTCTTACAGCCTCCTCTACAAGTTTTCTGCAGCGGATCATACATGCTCTCCGCCAAGAATTCTCCATGACAGATATGGGGGCCCTTCACCACTTCCTTGGCGTCAGTGTGCAGCGTCAGAGTGACAGCTTGTTCCTCTCAGTCCTTTACCCAGTGTCCAGGTCCAGTGCTGAGGCGGAGTATCGAGCCGTGGCAAACGGAGTTGCTGAAGCCTGCTGGTTGCGACAACTACTGCAAGAGCTTCACCATCCTCTTCGCCGTGCTACCGTGGTCTATTGTGATAACATCAGTGTTGTTTACCTCTCCAGCAATCCTGTCCAGCATCAGCGGACCAAGCATATTGAGATTGATTTGCACTTCGTCAGAGAGCGAGTCGCCCTCGGTGAAGCACGCGTCCTGCACGTTCCCACTACGTCTCAGTACGCCGATATCTTCACCAAAGGTCTGCCGACATCAGTCTTCACGGAGTTTAGGTCCAGTCTTAATGTTCGCGGTGCTCCCAGTTTAGACTGTGGGGGAGTGTTGGAATGTAATCCGGTTAATGGGCCAGCCCACCAAGGCTCCCCATCTAACCTATATGTAAACACTGTGTATTCCCAGTTAATGCATTGAGTATTACCCTAATCACTCTTTCACCCAAACGCGAGAACCATCGCGGGTTCGCGGTGATGGTGCACCTCAAGGCGCCAGCGCTGGTGACCGCGGTGACGCTGGATCTCGTCGCGGTGCTCGACGTCAGCGGGAGCATGGCGGGTGCCAAGCTGTCGGAGGTGAAGCGCGCCATGGCGTTCGTCATCGACAACCTTGGCACCCGAGACCGACTCAGCGTCGTCGCCTTCTCAGCCAAAGCCCGGCAGGTCATCCCACTGACGCGCATGACGGACGACGGGAAGGCCGCGGCCAAGCTCGCCGTGGAGGCCCTCGAAGCGTCCACGACGGCATCGACCAACGTCCGCGCCGGCCTCAGCGAGGCGGCCACGGTGCTCGGCGCCAAACCACAGTGGAACGACGTCGCCAGCGTGATCCTTGTCTCGGACGGTCATGACAGATGCGTGGTGCCGAAGTTTTCCGGCCCGACCGCGGTTCGGGGTACACGCCCGTGCCGGTGCACACGTTCGGGTTGGGCTCTGACCTGGACGCGGCGGCCATGTTCAACATCTCGGTGGCTACGGGCGGCACCTTCTCCTTCGTCGAGGACCACGCCGTCATCCAGGACGCGCTGGCGCGGTGCATTGGCGGACTCCAATCGGTTACTGCGCACGATGTCTATCTCGAGATCAGTTGCGCGGAGCATGACGACTGCGATGTCAAGGTCAAGGCGGTCAAGTCCGGCCGCTACAAGACAAGTGAACGTCGTTTGCGCGACAAAGCCGACGTCCACGTCGGTGAGCTCTACGCGGACGAGGACAGGCGCATCCTGTTGTTCTTGGACATCCCGAGACTTGACGACGACGACAACAGCAGCACCACCGACCTTATCATTGTTGAGTGCAGCTACACGGACGTGGCGAACAGGCTGAACATGGAACTGCCAGAATGGGTAGAGTACGTCGAGAGACCCGTGGAGGTGACTCACGTGGCGCGGTGCGTGGAGGTGGAGCGGGAGCTCCTCCGCGTGGCAGCGGCAGAAGACATGGCTCTGGCTCGGAAGGCAACGGATCGCGGCGCCTACGACGAGGCTGTGCGGATCCTCGACGCCCGCCGGGAGTCGGTGAGTCGGTCAGCGCCGGCGCTGGCCGGCGACGCCATGTGCACGGCGCTGGTGGATGAGCTGCACGAGCTGAGCCAGCGCGTGTCGGACGAGCGTGAGTACAAGAAGACGGGACGCGCGTGCATTCTCGCCAGCATGAGCTCGCACGCCCTGCAGCGTGGCTCGTCGTCGGCTCATTTTGGGTACATGAGCTCGTCGGTGTTCGCTACCCCGGCAATGCTGAAGATGGAGAAGTTGTCGGAGATGTTGAGAAGAAAGCAGGAGGTGCCGTGGCGGCAGCCATTGCCGGAGGATGGAAGCAAGACCAGCATTCCTCTTGGCTCGCGCCGCCTAGAGGCAAGGCTGGCGTTGGCTGTCCCTCGTCTCAGCATGTTGAGCAAATACCGCCGTCTTCTACTCAAACGTTAAGGAAATCTCCACTATACGAAGAGCTACTCTTGTACTCCTAGCTAGGTCAAAAGGGCAGGAGTAGCGGCAATTATTATATATATAAATAAATTACTATAATCCAGTGAAATCTATTCGTTAAGTATGAACAACATGGAGAACAGTGAGTCAGGTGTGGGATGGGCAGGAACTTAGACTCTCCTTTAGGAGAAGGGTTTCTGAAACACAGTGGAACTTATGGGAAGTGCTTTGTAGCTTAGTGGAAGGAGTCACCGTCAATAATAAGGAAGACCAAATTCTGTGGAGCTACTCTTCCGAAGGGACTTATTCTGTGCAGTACCTCTATGCTATCATCAACTCTAGGGGAGTGTTACCCCAGTTTGTTCATATGGTTTGGAACTTGATGATACGCCCTAGGGTACAGTTTTTTTATGGTTAGTTTCATAAAATAGATCATTGACTAGAGATAACTTACAGAAAAGGAGAGAAGTCAGTGATATTACTTGCTTATTTTGCTCTGAGAATGAGACTATAAATCATTTATTCTTTGAATGTTGTGTTGCTGTGAATATTTGGAGATTGATTTCAGATATTCTGAATGTGGAGATTGGTCTCAACTTTGAATCGGTTGTAAACTTTGGTTGTCCAGCAAGAAACATTTGATTATAAATGTTGTCTCCTCAGCTGTGACATGGTCTCTATGGAAATTACATAAAGAGATTTGTTTTCAGGGGATGGTGTGTGTTTTTTTTTTTTTTGAGAAAGGGATTGGGTTTTATTAAATTAAAACCCTTTTTTATAACTGAGATCTCAAAATAAAATAAAATTACATTGAAGCACATCACTAGGTCCCTAAACTTCATCTTCTCCGCGTCCGGCGGCGTACAGCCCTTCAGGAAGCTCCATCGTAACCATAGAAGTACACCGAATCTGGACCTGAGAACCACAGTCCCAACCAACAGAAGACTCCAAGTACGTGAAGACCGCACATCGGCCATATCTTCTGAAGGTTGAACCAATCATCAAATCTGACATTGCTAGCATCACCACCACCAACCGGAAGGGCAGATCCACTGCCGCTAGTAGCACCGGCGGCCGGCAAAACGATCTCAGAGAAGGGGAAAAATAGATCTAATCCCTCCTCGAGAAGGACTACGCCAACATACCTCGATCGCAGTAGCATGCCATCGCCGAATACAGCGACACATTCACCAACGATTCAGTACGAAGCAGGAAGCCAGATCGAAGGCATTGAAACAACCAATCAAAAGCTAGTCCAAATTATTATAGTGAAAAGTGAAACGAACGGAGAAACAAAAACCTAATAAAACAGTAGATCTACTAAAACGACGGACCCCCGCTCCTCTTCCCCACCGGCAAAGAGGCCGGAGGCGAGGGGCATGGAGGCCAAGGAGGCGGCAATGGCGGAGTCGCCCTTGGGGAGGCGACGGCTGAAGCGGTACGCGAAGTCTTCCATAAAAGACAAAAGGTTGCGCCGGCATGGTCTTGTCCGGCAGCTTTTTTTCTTGATAGGGGATGGTGTGGTTAGGAATGTAGATGCTAATGGTGAAGATCGCGTAAGGATGCTAAGAGGATGGTTATCGCTATACAAGCTGGAAAGTGGCTGGAAGGAGGAGCTGTCCAAGCAACCACCATAGATCACCTGCGAGATTTCAATGGTGTTGTCATCAAGGTCGGCTTCATCGGTTGTTCAGTCTTCGGCGATTACAAGTAGTTTGTTGGCCTGACCTGGGCGATGTATTAAGCAGTGCATGTGGCCTGCGTTTTCTTTGTTTTCAAAATTTGTGCATGAGCGCTGTATTCAAAATCTGGATCTTGTTATGCATTCGTAATAAAAGCAAGAGAAACTTTATCTCTAAAAAAATGTATTCGTTAGGTTGGGTGATGTATTAATATATAAAATATAGATTTTCACACCACCAGAAAAAGCACACATATAGATTTTTTTTTTTTCCAAAGATAGACACACTCGTGTGTATTCGTGAAAAAAGTAAAATATAGATTTTCTATTAATTAATGATTTTGTATTAGATTGAAGTCCAAAGCTTCATAATTGCTCCTTCTCATCCCACGTATGATTTTCAGTTTTCAGTATTGCCTGCTCTTCTCTTTGACATGCTGACCGGTGGTTGAACAACCTGTTCAACCATGAATTTACATCCATCCCGCAAAAAGAATGTAAGGAGACAGACCATTCTATTAACAGAGAAGGTAATGTTTCCCAAAATAATTGGTGAAATTCAGAGCTGGCCAGCTTATTTAAGGAGACAGCTAAATATTGTTCTATTCTGTACAAATTAATTTGCATAGGCGGCCAACCAATTTAAGGGGACAACTAAACAATGCCCATCTCCATAAACTGTTTTACATAGACGGCCTCCAAAAAGGTATGCTCCTAAAAATATGACCTATTTTGAGATATGCGTCTCTTAGGAGGCCCATAATTATTGAAAATGTGAGGCCAGAGTCTGATCCACTTTGAACCCTAACTATATAACAAACCCTCTTTCCCTCCTTCCACGTACCTCTCTCTCCCTCCAACCACTATCTCAAAACCTCAGACACAACCGACTTTTGATCTAGTCATATGTGCGGCACGGAGGAGGCACGACCAATTGGCTTCGATCGTTTCCTAGGGAATGGAGACATGGAATTGTTCTGAGTGGAATGGATCCCCTGGATTAATTCCAGCCCTCAATCCCTACTAACCAAACGAGGCCCAAGGGTGTCACGGAGGAGGCCCCGACCAGCCTTGATACGACCAAGGTCCAAGGGTGACATGGATCGAGAAGGCCCGGTCGTCCTCAATTGGATTCATGCCAATGGTGCCCAGCCTTATACGGCGGTGGCACAGCCGGGCTAGGCTCCTTCATGGGATCTTGACAGCTAGTGTCAATGGGAAGTTTCATATCCCAGTTTTCAAAGCTTTATATTTTAAAAATAGTGTAGAAGAGTTTCAACTCTATGAAATTCTCTCCACTCTCATGAATCTCTCATCATCTCTATTCATTAATACAGTGTCACATTAGCATATTTAATATCCATAAAACTATGATGAAACTCCATTGAGACTAGCCTTAGTCCTCACCTAGTCACGCTAAGAGAACTGTAATCATATTGGGACTCTACTCATAATAGTATGTTTATATACCTTTGCATTCGGGTCAATCAATAGCCTCTTAAATTCGAGCTTGCTATCTATCTCCTCTTCATTTTTTTTATAATGTATACCTGTATTAATTAATCTATACTATAAAAGAGCTTAGAAATTGAAATTCATTTTCACCCAAAAAACTTCTACCCACCTTAGTTTGACAGATGGACCCACTTCCTAACCACCTTACGTTGACAAGTGGACCCACAAGAGAAGCACGGCAGGAACATATGAAACATGCGTGTTTCTCTCCTGGCGCCTCGCTCCCGTCGGTTTTTTTGCACCATGCGACCCCGCGCGTACCCACACCCACCACCGTGACCCTTGTTCGCCGCCAGTCGCGACGCTTCGACCCGCGCGGCACCGAGGAAGTCTGGAGTAGCGCGGCATGCAGTTCCAACTTCCAAGCCTTCGTCCATCACCCCTCCACTTGCGAGATTGCACCCTGGCCCCTTGGCCAGGCCAGTTGCCGGCCACTGATCCTTGCAGTCCATCGATGGCAGCCCGTCGTCGTCGCTCTCTCCCGGCTCGCTGCGAGATTCCACCCTGGCCCAGCCGCCCAGGCCAAAGGAGAGGAAGGAAATCAAGGAAGCAAGGGAAGTGGATCGTTGGTGGCCATCGCGCTGCATGTGCGCCTTCCTCTTGCCGGCGGCGGGGTCAGAAGCGTCATCACCGTGGACTCCTTCGCCGTCGACAACCTCTCGCTCGGCTTCGTCCTGCTGCCACACGCCCACACCCATGTGTGATCGAGTGCAGAGAGCAGAGAGGCCTGAGGGGTTCGACCACTTCTCCTATATTGGATCAGCGCATGGATTCGGATCGAATTCAACGATGTTCTCGTGTCAGGGTTTGACGAGTCAACTTATCAGATTGTTTGACATTGTTTCGATGCTTGAAAGTCATGAGTAATACAACAGAATTTGGTGATAAAAGCAAAAACATTAGTTGTAGAATCATGGATTGCATATTCAAGCACTCATAACAGTAGGCTGCTGTGTGCCCATGGAAAATTTGAGTAAGGTACGTATATATTTCTCACGTCTGTACTTCTTCCTTCTCAGCCATGTTATATTGATTTTTAGAGTTTATAGAACATCTAAATTTACTGGCATCTCTGATTGCTTGTTCGCTTGTGGCTCTATTTAATAATCAAGCATTGGTTGCTCTTCAGGATTCAGCTGATTGCCACACCCTAATCTCTGGAAGCAAGACTAGATTAGTGCTCCAATCTAGGGCTTTATGATTTCAGATGATTTACTCCAACCTGGGGGTTTACTTTTTAAGATAAGACAATTTTCTTATATTTAACATCACATTCAAAGATTGTACTGGTTTGGTTAATATATGTGAGAAATTTAGCATGGGGACATTTTGATTAACTTGAGAATTTCAAGTTTTGACATACTGACAGAATTTTGGTTCCTTTTTTGTTCTTTAAACCTATATATAAGGTGATGAATCATGAATTACTGATTTGGCTAAAAAGGTTATATATGGCATATGGAGATTGTCTTCTACTAAAAAAAGGGTCTGCTATGAGAAAATAGGGGAAAAGATTTCCTTCAAAATATTATCTGTGCTGGCTTAAATATTTTTTAATCATTTCAAATTAAGCATATTTATTTCTTTGGATTAGAAGTATCAGATTGGCTGTTTGTTACACTTCTATAGGCCTATCTTTATATAGCTTTCTCTCCATTGTAATTGTTGAGCATTATGAGGTTTGTTTTGTCACTTTTCTATCAGATATATAGCACTTTTATTTGAGTGTGCAATTTAGCTACCTCATAGAAAAGTTTTGCCATCTGTATTAGTAATCATCACTAATTTTTCTTTACCTCTTTTCTTGATTGTTAAGCGATGTATAATTAAATTTTGTTGTGACCTAAAATTTCATGTTTTGTGAACTCATGATTAAAAAAATGCAACTACATATCTTTACCTTAGAATTTAGGATGTGAAGGACATTAAGAACTAATTGTGAATATTATTTGGACAGAGATCATGAACAATGGAGCTGATAACTTGTGTCCAATTCACATGAATTATGCAAAAGCGCGTGAAGGAGAAACTGTTAGAGATGGTGTACTCTACGTCATTGAACATCTGACTCTCAAGGAGAACATATATATAATTTGGTCTGCACGTTAGCAAATACCTTTGTTCTTAATTTTCATGTTGAGCAACCTTTGACAACATTGAAACATGATGACTTACTAAAGGTTCCTTAGGATTACCTTGTTGCTTCTAATAATTAGAGTCAACCAGAATTTTAGTGGCGTGTTCGGCAGAGCTAATGTTCAAATAAAGTAAGAAGCCAAGTAGTTAAAGCTAGGAGTTTCTTGTGTTGTAGACATGTGCGTGTCGCACGTGCCTGTCCACTAGTGGAAATAAACATGTCCAAATACAAGTACACCGAAAAAGGATGCGTAGGACAGCTGTCCAACCTATATTCTACAAGGACCCCAACAAATAAATAAATTATAAACTGGTTCTTATCCCCTTCGAGAAAGGAAGTCGACCGCATCCGCTGCCGACGAAGACCGCGACACCAACCGATCACCAGAAACCGGAGGAAACCACCGGCGTTGAGGTGGACTGTAACAGACGCCCAATCTCGCGGAGGCGAAGAAGTCTTTCAGCACCCATCCGTCAGGATCACAATCCAGGTTGGAACGACGAGAGCGGCGCCGACGATGGCATCCGCCGTCCTGGTGAAGCCATGCTCGCTCAATCCCGATCTGTGCCGCCGGCAGATCGAGCTCGATCCACCGCACTCCATCTTGCTGCCATGCCCTCAGCCGCCACTGTAGCCTTGACCTAAAACGCAGCACGAGCACCGCCGCTCCGCCACGATGACAAAACAGCAGCCGCCGCAGACTCCTACACCGCCTCACAGGCCTCCCATCGTCACCGGAGCAGGCGACGACGACGTGGACGAAGACCGGGAGGACCTTATTCCACCATGGCTGCGCTGCCACCTCCACCAAGCTCGCGCCACCGGAAACCCTAACCCTAGAACACTGCTGGCCAAGGTCACGCGGTTCCCTACACATCAGAGGCCCCGAGGGACGCCGGAGGCGGAAGGGACCGGCGACCTTACCGGCGGAGCACAAATCGCTGGTGGCAGTGCCTTGGTGGAGCTCTCCTTGTCTTCGTACGGAGTTGAAACTAGGAAAGTCGGATCGACTATTAACTCCTCTTCATTTTAAACACACGTTTCGTGGTCATGATAAACATCGTGATTTTTTTTTTTAACTCTTACTATTTTTTAACTTTTATTTTGAAAATAGCCTTATTAATTTTTTATTTTAATTGTTAACCCTTTGGTCGTGCCAATGCGCCTAGCGCAACAAAATCAAGCTGTCATGCAAGCGTCGACTCTTGACATAACAATATATGCCAAGTTAACACTGTGATTTTCATGTGGAAAATCTCGTCAAACTGTTCCCGTAAAAACAGTTTTTACGGAAAAAATCAAAACCAAAGTGAGTCACCAACCATTGCAGTTATTGCACGCTACGACACCAGCGGAGGCTTTCCCGTAGTTTGAAGATTGGGGTTTCTTGCCCAATCTTTTGCGAAAATATAAAGATTGTCTCCTGCCCGGCCAGCGGTAGATCAGAACTTTGTTTCGCGAGCGAGGTGAATTGTTGCTACTCCATGGAGATGGATCATGACCAAGGAGAGCTTAACTCCATGGCGGGCACGACGAGCTCCGTCTACAAGGACGACGAGGCTCCAATGGAGCCGCCGCAGGCTCACGCACCGCGGAGCGGGGTGCTTATCCTCAACATGCACTCAGAGTACCTGGCGGTTCCCAGCGGCGCGGACCACAACGGGTTCGCGGTGATGGTGCACGTGAAGGCGCCCCCTTTGGTGGCCGCGGCGCCGCTGGATCTCGTCGCGGTGCTCGACGTCAGCGAGAGCATGGCGGGCGCCAAGCTTGCGCAGGTGAAACGCGCCATGGGGTTCATCGTCGACCGCCTCGGTCCCCGCGACCGACTCAGCGTCGTCGCCTTCTCAGACGGCGCCCGGCGGGTCATCCGGCTGACGTCCATGACAGAGGACGGGAAGGCCGCAGCCAAGCGCGCCGTGGAAGCCCTCGAAGCGTCCGGCGGCTCGACCAACGTCCGCGCCGGCCTCGACGAGGCGGCGAAGGAACTCGGCGGCAGACGGGACGTCGCCAGCGTGATCCTTGTCTCGGACGGCCATGACAACTGCGTCGTGCCGGAGTTTCTCGTGCTCGACAGCTACTTGCGGTCGACGCCGGTGCACACGTTCGGATTGGGCTCGGACCTGGATGCAGCGGCGGCGGCCATGCACAACATCTCGGAGGTCACAGGCGGCACGTTCTCCTTCGTCGGGGACCACACGGTCATCCAGGACGCGCTGGCGCAGTGCATCGGCGGACTCCTATCGTTTACTGCCAAGGAAGTATGGCTCGAGATCAAACCCACTATGTCCCCCCTCACCGAGGACCTTCTCGAGGTCACGGCGGTCAAGGCCGGCCGCTGCGAGACAAGCGAATTTCCGGCCGAGGATGGCTGGGTCAACGTCGGTCAGCTCTACGCAGACGAGGAGAGGCGCATCCTGTGCTTCGTGGACGTCCCAGAAGAAGAAGAAGAAGAAGAGACAGACTCCTATCCGGAGACCCGTCTAATCGGGGTTCGCTGCAGCTACACCGACGTGGCGAGCGAGCAGCCAGTTCGCGTGGAACCGGCAGAATTCGCCGACGACTACATCAAGATCGAGAGGCCCCTCGTGGCGATGGACATGGCGCGGTGCATGGAGGTCGAGCGGGAGCTCCTCCGCGTGGCGGCGGCGGAGGACATGGCTCTCGCGCAGGAGGCAGCGGACCGCGGCGCCTACTACGAGGCCGCGCGGATCCTCGACGCCCGCCGGGAGTCGCTGAGCCGGTCGGCGCCGGCGCTGTCCGGCCACGGCATGTGCACTGCGCTGGTTGCCGAGCTGCACGAGCTGAGCCAGCGCGTGTCGGACCAGCGCGAGTACAGGAAGACGGGCCGCGCGTGCATTCTCGCCAGCATGAGCTCGCACTCCCTGCAGCGTGCCTCGTCGTCGGCTCATTTTGGCTGCCTGGGCTCGTCGGTGTTCGCCACCCCGGCAATGCGGAAGACGGAGAGGTTGTCGGAGATGATGCGAAGGCAACAGGAGGTGCGGCCGCCGCCATTATTGCCAGAGAATGGAAGGAAGACTGTTCTCCCTCGTTCGCGGCTGGAGACATGGTTGGCATCGGCTGTCCCTCGTCTCAGCATGTTGGGCAAATACCACCCTCTTCTACTCAAGCGATAAGCAAAATCTATAGATTCTATACTAATCCTAGGTCAGAACAAGCAGGACTAGCAGCAACTACTCAATTTTAATGTAGCACAAATTAGGATACTACTATATAAATCCTGTTAAATGCTCAAGTATTATTGATATTTATTTACAGCCGCTTGCAGGTCATGATTATGAAAACGCTAATACTGCTCTAGTCTAATCATGAGATGATTATAGCGTAAGAGCAACTCTAAGAGAGTTGGTAAAAATAGATGGCTAAACCTATGATTTAGCCAACCTCTAAAATAGAAAAGTTTGTAAAAAAACAGAAAACTCCAACAGTCTTTCTAATATACCGAGACTAGATAGCTAGCGGCATATGCAAGCCATATTTAGCATTCGAGATTTCATGAATAGACAACTTGCTATTTTACAAAACAAGATAGCAAAGCTATTGGAGCTTAATTTTTGCATAAGAAATTATAAAAATAGCCTACATAACAAGGATAGCACATCTCTTGGAGTTGCTCTAAGTCATATGCTTCTTTACGATTACAATAGAATAGCGTGGTGTCCGGGGAAATACACGAGGGTATGGAGAGCCTGGTGGTGTCCGCGGAGGTAAGCTGGTCCATGAATTATTGGAATGCTCTATTCCTAAAACTAGTATAATACCTGTGTCAACGCCAAACAATAATAGTGATAAGTGAGTACAAGCAGATTTCACAAAGGCCGAAGAGCATTCAGGATCCTCGAGCCTGCATGCTTCTCTATCACTACCCTCTTCCGAAAGTGAGTAGGATCTGGAAGAAATGAAGGAACGATATTAAACTTTACATAGTGCTCTGCTAATCTCACTACATGTATTGCAATTGTTAATCACTTACTGTTATCAAAAATATTTTTGAAGTCTAATATGCATCGTCCATGAATTAAAAATCATCCAATAGCAATCCAAAAGGACAGCTGAAATGAAAACTAAGCATCTACGTACTTCTATTACTGTCTCCTGGATATGTTTTGACAACCGCAATATGTCATCCATCTATGAACATTGACTACATAATTAATCACAATACAGCTGAAATCAAGTTGCCATTAAAACTGCAAATTGATATGCAAGTGAGTAGTGCATCTTCCTAGGCTATAGAGACAAAAATGGGGGATTCAAGATTTGAGAACTTAGCTCTGCCAGCATTTGATAGCCATGGAATCAACTGGCCGAGACAATGTGTGTAGACTTATCAGGTGGCTCAGGGACGAGCAACAGACTAACTACAATTGGTGGTTACATGCACCATTTTCGTGTTCCATCTTTAACTGCAGATTAAGCTTCATACTACTGCTCTGATTGATGCCTGCAGGAATAACACTTCACAACAGCCATCCACATTAGGCAAAAGAAACATTGTTTGTCCGAAAATGATCATGGAAATATCTTACTCGTCACCATTTAGTGAACACAACTAATCCTTTCTAGAGGTGCAAGATTATAATGTGCTTCATTTTTTGTGCCGTTCTAAACTACAATCCCATAGGTGTCATCCAGAATTATGGGAGGCAAACAGATTTGTTGTCTCACGTCACCAGGTAGTAAACAAAAGGGAGATAAAGAAAAAGAATTTATAAATTACAAGAGATGGATCACCTGCTGTCCGGCGACGCCATGTGCACGGCGCTGGTAGATGTGCTGCACGAGCTGAGCCAGCGCGTGTCGGACGAGCGTGAGTACAAGAAGACGGGACGCGCGTGCGTTCTCGCCAGCATGAGCTCGCACGCCCTGCAGCGTGGCTCGTCGTCGGCTCATTTTGGGTACATGTGCTCGTCGGTGTTCGCTACCCCGGCCATGCTGAAGATGGAGAAGTTGTCGGAGATGTTGAGAAGGAAGCAGGAGGTGCCGTGGCGGCAGCCATTGCCGGAGGATGGAAGCAAGACCGGCATTCCTCTTGGCTCGTGCCGCCTAGAGGCAAGGCTGGCGTCGGCTGTCCCTCGTCTCAGCATGTTGAGCAAATACCGCCGTCTTCTACTCAAACGATAAGCAAATCTATACTACTATGAAGAACTACTCCTGTACTCCTTACTAGATCAAAAGGGCAGGAGTAGCAGCAATTATTATATACTAAATTACTATAATCCAGTGAAATGTATTCGTTAGGTTGGGTGATTTATAAGTATTTAAAAAAATTAATTAATGGTTTTGTACAAGATTGCAATCCAAAGCTTGATAATTGCTCCTCATCCAACGTATGGTTTTGTGTTGTCTGCTCTTCTCTTTGACATGCTGACAGGTGCTTGAACAACCTCTGTTCAACCATGAATTTACAAGAACGTCTGGAGACAGACCATTCGATCGATTAACAGAGAACGTAATATCTACCAAAATAATTGGTGAATTTCAGAGCTGGCCAGCTTTACACAGGTGGCCTCCAAAGAGGTCTGCTCCAAAAAAATGACCTATTTTTAGAGATGGATCTCTTAGGAGGCCCATCTTTATTAAAAATGTGATGGGGCCCAGTCCAGTCCACCTGGAGCCCTCTTTGTCCACTTAGATGGTTTGGCAGATAAATCTGGTGACAATGAAAACCCTCCAAAGAAACCCTCCAAAGAAAAGTCTTTAAATATGCTACCTAAAATGTGTTTCAACCTGTGAACACCACCACTTAACCACTAGGTTAGCTTTTCTTAAACACTTTTCAAGGTGCTTTGATTTCATTCTCACCACATCACTTGCTCTAATGCGCCGTTAGTCCTCACCTAGTCACTTCCATTTGGACTTGCTGTCTATATCCTCTTCATTTTGAACACTACGTTTCTTGTATTTTAATATTTTAACTTTTAGTTTTTAAATACCCTCTGGGAAAATTAGACAGAATCTTAGTTTCACAAGCTTGGGAAGACATTTCCCTAATTCTATTGTCAAGAAGTTGCCTAGAGACATATCTGATCCTAACTCCTTCATTATATCTTCTGGAATCCCTAGACCTATGAAGCATTTACAATTCAGATTTGAAAAAAACTGGCTTAGTAATCTAGAATTTTGTCCTATAGTAAGAAAGATCTAGGAGAAGCCTTGTAATGCTTCATCTATGTTAGACAAAATTCAGCAGAAACTAAAGCTTTTTAAACAATACTTCAAAGGTTGGGGGCTTCAAATTGCAAGGAGAGTTGAGAAAAAAAAAGACTGATAAATATTGAACTTGCTAAGCTTGAAGCTCTTGAAGGAAGTAATAGCATCAGTAGAAACCAGATTTTGAGGAAAATGGATTTGATTTGTGAAACTTATGAATTACTTGAACAAGAAGAGTCTTACTGGTTTAGTAGAAGCCATGAACAATGGTTATTAAAAGGGGACAATAACACTAGCTTCTTTCATAAAATTGCAAATGGAAGAAAAAGGAAGAATACAATCTTATTAATTTCTTGAGAAAGATGGCATTTGCATTGAAGGTGATGAAAACTTGCCAAAGCATGCTACTGAATATTATTCTGCACTATTTGGACCTGAGATGAATCATAATATACATATTGATCCAGAATTATGGCAAGCTTTACCACAGGTAACAACAAAGGAAAACAATGAGTTGTGCAGACCTTGTTGTGAAACTAAAATCAAAGAAGCTTTATTCCAAATGGAGAAAAACAAAGTTGTTGGCCCTGACAAAATCCCTATAGAATTTTATCAAACTTGTTGGGATATAGTCAGGATGGATATTATCCACTTATTCGATGATTTTCACAAAGGAAAAGTAGACATAAGTCAAATTAATTATGGCATTATCACCCTGCCACCAAAAAAGTCTGATGCTTCTATGATTCAGCAGTATAGACCCATTTGTTTGTTAAATTGCTTGTATAAATTGGTTACTAAGGTCTTCACTATTAGACTTGAAAGAATTGTTGATAAGCTGATCCATTAAATTGAATCTGCTTTTATGAAAGGGAGGAACATTATGAATTGTGTTATGACTTTGCATGAAATCCTGCATGAAACTATTAAAAGTAAGGAGGTTGGGGTCATTTTAAAATTGGATTTCGAAAAAGCATATGACAAGGTACGGTGGAAGTTTTTGTTTGAATGTATGGCTGCTAGGGGGCTTTAGCTCTCTTTGGTGTGAATGGATTAAGCAAGTTGTATCAGGTGGCACAGTCATTGTCAAGTTAAATGATTTGATTGGTCCTTATATAAAAAGTCATAAAGGTATTAGGCAGGGTGACCCATTGTCCCCCAATTTTGTTTAACTTTGTTGCTGATAGGTTATCAAGAATGATCATGAAAGCACAATCTAATAATCTTTTCTGTGGATTGATTGATCCTATTGTGGATAAGGGATTTGCAGTACTACAATACGCTGATGATACTATTATTTGACTTAAGCATGATCTCATTGGAGCTAGAAATATGAAAATGCTATTATACTTGTATGAACTCATGGCTGGACTGAAAATTAACTTTAATAAAAGTGAAGTCCTAGTAATCAATGATCATGATAATCTGGATGTTACATATGATGGCATTTTCAATTGCCAAATTGGCAATTTTCCTATTAAATATTTATGGGTACCAGTGTACCAGTCAGTACTGGTAGGCTGCATGTTGTTGATTAGGTGCCTGTATATGAAAAAAGTTGCAAAATACTAGATATATGGAAAGGTGGTACTGTTTCTATTGCTGGGAGGAAAGTTCTTATTGACTCTAGTTTGAGCAATGCTTTTGCTTCCAAAAACCATAGTGAACAAAATGGATAAGCAAAGAAGAACCTTTTTTGGCTAGGTGGAGGGAGAAAAAAGAAATATCATTTAGTCAAATGAACTAGAACTTTCAAAAGTAAGAAAAAGGTGATCTGGGGATCAAGGATATAAGAAAGATGAACTTAAGTCTTCTATGTAAGTGGTTCTGGAAACTTGAAAAAGTGGAAGGTCTTTGGCAAGATATTATCAAATTCAAATATCTGAGAAGAGATTTTATTGTCACTGTTTCTCATAAGCAAATTGACTCACAGATTTGGAGTGATTTATTCAAAGTGAGAGACACATATTTGAATGGTAGAGAGTTCATTGTTGGAAATGGGAAAAAGATTCTTTTTTCAAAAGATAGATGGTTATATAATCAACCTCTTGCTACTATATTCTCTGACCTTTTTCAAATGTCTCAAAAACAAAACATCACTCTAGCTGAAGTCAAGAATAATCCCTCTAGTAATATTTTTTCTAGATGGTTGGTTGATGATTGGAAATCCCAATGGGATGATATTCTGTATAAAGTGAATAACATGCAGTTTAGTAACTCTAAAGATTGTTTATTTTGGAAATTTGAAAAGAAAAAGGTTTTTACTGTTAAATCTATTTATAACATTCTTACTGAGAATGAACAAGGCTGTTTCTACAAGAAAATATGGAAAGGATTAATCCCACGCCGTAGCAGTGGTCTGAAAGATAGGAGGGACGAAGTGGGCGCCGACTCGATAGGGGGAGTTACTGCAAAGGATGGGGACAGGTGGCGCCTCCATGGTCACAGTCTCACAGACTCGTCGTGCTAGGCAAAATCTCCCACAAATAAAAAGAAAGAGATTAAGACTGCCTAATCATGCGTCATTAGCCTTCCGCCAGCCTGCCTGCCTAATCGTGCGACATCAGCCTTCCGTCCATAAGGAAACAACGACGTGCGATGCGATCCCGGAACCTCCGCAAAACATTGCACTTGCGCCGCCAGTGGACCCAAGCTCGCTACGCCCGTCCTTCCCCACGCCTCGCGACGCCGCCTCCCGCTTCCGTCCGTGCGAGCCAGGCGACCGCGACGCCGACTCCCCTGTCTGTGCGATCCCGCGGCCTCCTCCTCGCGACGATGTCTCCTCCTCGCGTCGCCGCCGCCTCGACCTTGTTTCCGTCCGCCTCCGTCCCGATCCATGGATCAACCTGACGGGCGTTGCGCCACCGACCAGTCGTTAATGGACGCCGCCGCCTCCACGAGTGCCCATCGCTTCCCCGACGCGATGCAGGAGGATCCCCAAGTGTGCCAATCCCTTCTCATCCTTTCCTGCTCGTCGAAAGTATGAAGCCAAGCACGGAACCCTAATCCTCCGTCGCCGCCGCCTCCAGGATCGGTGCATTCCTGTGCCAAAAGAGCAAAACCGATCACCGAACCCTTGGCAGAATGTGCGAAACCGTATCGTCGAGTGGTGTGGTTTCTCCAGCATTTTTTTGGTTTGAGTTTGCTGTCTGATGCGTTTGTTTGTGCCGGTGTTGCAGAGATTGTGGCAGTGACGTCCATCGCGAGGCCATGGGCGGATGTCGCCTACTGCATCCATGCGCTTGCTCTACGACTTGCCAACACTAGGAACTGGATTGTAAGCACTGCTGCTCTCCGATTTAGATTATTTTGATTTGTCCTATGTATTCGATGATCTTATGGTTGCTTTTGCTGCTAAATTGGTGCCGATCTTGTAATGGTATTGGGTGATGGATGAGTTTCAAATGCAATTTCGTTTGTTAAAAAATGTGATCACACTATGGAATTGAATGCAGACAAATGCTCAATCGTCAAATGCCCAAGTTTCATGTCCAGTTAGTGAGGATGCAGTGCTATTGATTATGGCACCTGAACCTTGGTCATTGCACACATGAGAGCTTGAGCTCACATGTACAGTTATATAATAGTATATTATGTTGAGTCTAGAATCACAAAACAAGTTAGACCATTATAATCTATGCTTTTGGTGGCTTGAGTGCCTATGTAACAGTTAATTTGGACGTGGGAACAAAAAACAGAAAGAGACGCAATTGAGGATTGCGTTATTTACTATTGCAATCAAGATATTATACATCCAAGTTGAAATTTACTCAGAGGATGCAGATTTTGCAATTGTCAAACTTCAAGGATGATTCCACCCCAGCTGGTCTGTATTTCTTCAATTTAAATTTGACCTGATGTTTTATTTGGATCGTTAATATTCTTCGATATTTCCTTCTTATATGTTCTCTTTATATTTGGGAATTATTTCCAGCTTGATATTATTCATCTTGGGTTCGCACATACTGTTTTTTTTTTTTTTTTTTTTTTTTTTTTTGAAAGAACTAGAGGGGCCGAGGCCCCTACAGGAATTTATTAAACAAGAGTCCAAAAAGTCTTAGGGATGTTACAAAGCCGAATTAAGACACAAAGAAAGAAACGAAAAAAATAAAGGAAGCTAATAGGATTACAATAAGTTTTGGATCCATAAGTCAAATGTAACAGAAAATTTTGTTGTCGCTCTCAGAGAAAGAATCCTCATCTCCTTTCTGAAGATTGCTTGAGCGGCATCAACACTTGGAGGTATTCCTTTGAAAATAAGGTCATTTCTGACATTCCGATGCTCCAGGCCATTAAGATAGCTGCCATCAGAAAGAACTTTGGATGAACTTGATTCTTGATTTGCATAACTGCCTGAAGAATATCAGTGTCAGGCTGTATTGATACCCCAATAAGGTTCCAGCAGTCCTTGGCAAATTGACAGTTCAAGAAGAGGTGTTCACACGTTTCCTCAATACTTTGCTCACAGAGAACACAAAAGTAGGAGTCCAAGTTCATCTGCTTTCTTCTTAACACATTTCTTGTGCTGAGGCGATCATTTAGTAGCAGCCAAAAAAACACTTTGTGCTTGGGTTGACAGAAACATTTCCAAAGCCATTTGAAAACTTGGTGAACCTGCCTATGACCCACCAGATGTTTATAAGCTTTTGACATAGAGAAATGACCCCAGTTTGGTTTCCATATATCACGCTGGGCAGTGAGTTCAAAGTGATCAATAAAGGACTGAACAATCAGGAGCTGGTCATAGGCCTGGGTGGACAGAGGAAGGTTGAACAGATTCTCAATGTGAGGGTGAGAGAACAAACTGTTAACAGAGATTGCTTTGTTCTTTGCAAAGGAGAACAGCTCAGGATACTCAAGTTGTAAAGGTTGCTGATTCCAGTTATCTGACCAAAAGAAACAACTCTGGCCATTCTGAACCTGAATAACATAGCAAGATTTGAAAGTTTCAAGAAGTTTCAGGTTGTCTCTCCACCAGAAAGAGCCTTTGAGAGTGTGGTTTGGTAATTTTCCATTGGAGTAGTGCTTTTCCCAGATTAAAGATACCCATGGGATATCTTTTTTGTTGAAGAATTTGTCAAGACTTTTTAGCGTAAGGGCTTCATTTTGTTTCTCCAAATTGATAATCCCAAGACCACCCTCATCTTTTGGAACACAAACCAATTCCTAGGCAGCTTTGGGGGCTTCTTAGAGTTGATGTCTGCCCCTCTCCAAAGGCAATGTCTTCTGAATTTGTCAATTTGTTTAATCACCCCTTTAGGAAGGGCAAGGGAGCTGAGATGGAAGGTAGGCAGGGCTGACAAGACAGCATTTGTAAGTTCAAGGCGCCCAGCTTGAGATAAAAACATGGAGGTGGAAACCAATCTCCTTTCACATTTGGTTACCAGAGGTTGGAACTCTTCAATTTTAGGCTTGGTGAGGCCCAGAGGGAGGCCAAGATAAGTGAAAGGGAAGGAGCCTTTAGAGCAGCCAAAGGTTCTAGCAAGGTGATCAAGTTTTTCTGGGGAAGTGTTGATAGACACCATCATAGATTTGTTGTAGTTGACTTTCAAGCCAGTTGATTCGGAGAAAGAGTGAAGAATAGATTTTAGAAAAAAACAATTATCTAGCATCCCCTTCCATAACAATAAGGGTGTCATCAGCATATTGTATGACAGGGAAATCAGTTGAAGAGGACAGGGGGATGGGGAGATTAAGGAACCCATCATTTTTAGCCTTATTAAGGATGGATTGGAGAAGATCAGCAGCAAGAACAAAGAGCAAGGGTGACAGGGGATCGCCTTGTCTCACACCTCTTCTACAGTGAATGGTTTTTCCAGGAACACCATTAAGGAGGACTTTGGAGGTTCCATTGGAGAGAATGTTTTTGATCCAAGAGAGCCAAGTGAGACCAAATCCTTTGGCTTCAAGAAGTTTCAGAATGGCTATGTGTTCAATCTTGTCGAATGCCTTTTCAAAATCAAGTTTCAGGACAATAATGTCTTTCTTTGAATGATGGCAAAGATGGAGATACTCAAAGGACCATGCCAAGCAATCCTGAATGGTTCTAGATTTGATGAACCCATATTGGTTCTTATGGATCAAGGGGATGATTATCTCTTGCAGCCTTTGTTTGCAAGCAATTTTATGATGAGCTTCATGGAACTATTAAGGAGAGAGATAGGCCTGTAATCAGCAATGGAAGAGGGACTTTGGGTTTTAGGCACCAGGGTAATAAAAGATGAGTTGATGCTATGTAGGCAAACTTGGCCATCATGGAAACTAGAGCAGAGATCATAAACATCATTTTTGATGTGGTTCCAACATTTTTTGATGAATTCATTACTAAAGCCATCAGGGCCAGGAGATTTATCATTGGGGAGATGCTTGACAATGTTGTCAATTTCAGAGGAGGTGAAAGGTTGCTCAAGAGATTCCAAGCCCTCATGACTAGGGACGAGAGTGTGCAGATCAAAAAGCATGTCACTATGTTCAGCATTACCAATTCTATCTTTGAAAGCAAGCCAGATGAGGTTCTCCTTATCAGCATGAGAGTGGACCACATTGTCATTAGAATCTCTGAGATTAGCAATGAAATTTCTTCTGTGATTGATTGTGGCATTGGCATGAAAAAATTTTGTGCCCGCATCTCCCAGGGTGGCCCATTTTATAGCACCCCGTTGCTTCCAATAAACCCTCTGTTGTTCCAAAAGTTCCAGTAACTTGGTTCTGAGAGCTGATCTAAAGTTCCACTCTTCTAGGCTGAGGTCTCTGTACTCCTCCAAAGTCTCAAGGAATTGTAGAGTGATGGAGACACTATCAATGCAGGATTTAAGATTGGAGAGAGAGGCACTCCATGATCTAAGGGCACCTCTCAGGGTTTTGAATTTATTAGTGAGAGTCTTGGCTTTATTAGAAAGGTGAGGAGAAGCATGCCAGTTATCAATAAGGATCTGTTGGAAGCCATCCTTAAGGAGCCAGTAATTTTCAAATCTAAAGATGTGAGATTTTGGGATATTGCTGGAGATGGAAATGAGGAGGGGACAGTGATCGACACCTCTTTCACCAAAGCTCTACAGGTGGTTTTAGGAAAGGAAAGTGTCCAAGAATTATTAGTGAACACCCAGTCAAGCTTTTCCAACAAGGGAGGACTTTGCATATTTGACCAAGTATATTTCTTGCCCAGGAGGGGTATTTCAGTTAAGCCCAAATGACTAATGGCAGCATTGAACAGAAACATCTCATTATGATCAGCCCCCTCTCTATTTCGGTTTTTAGGATATCTGTATAAGTTAAAGTCTCCCATTAAGATCCAATCTTCTTCCCGATTGATGTCAATATTTTTCCACCAAGTGATAAATTCTCTTTTCCCCTCCGGAGTACAAGGTGCATAGATATTAAGGAGGATCCACGAAGTATCATCCTGCCTGGAGGTAAAAGTTAGTGCCAGAGCCATTGCATTTGAGAACTTTATATTCCCTGCAAAAATTGTTGTTTTCCAAGCAACTAGGATTCCACCAGAGGCACCCTGAGAAGGAACTATGAGATAATCATCGAAGGATGCAGGCAAGATTTTCCTGATAAACTCTGTATCAAAACTGTTCTTCTTTGTTTCCTGGAAACAAACAACATCACAATTTCCCTCAAGCACTTTATTTTTGACTGAGTCCCATTTAGAGGAGGCATTGAGGCCTCTAACGTTCCAACAAAGGACATTCCAGCTTCTATTATGATTCATGGATTAAAGGGTATGGGACCAGGGAAACAGACATGTAGCACTCATCATGGCTACTAGAAATTCTTGCATTAGATAGCATGATAGAAACATCTTGACCATTACAGATAGGTTTGCTCGTGCAAGAGCATCTCATACTACTAAAAGGAGTCTCAGGAACCAACTTCTTACAGTTCAAAAGTAACATTATCATAAACCAAAAGAATTGGAAAACACTTTTCCAAACACTTCCCCAAAAGCTTGTCATAAGCACTAAAAGCTTCTAGGCCTCCTCCTGGGGAGCCCTGTCCTTCTGGCCATCTTCCACTGACTAGTTCACTTGAGGTTCTGCATCAACCTGCTCTTCAACTCTGTTCTCTCCAGTGCTGCTCTGTTCTTGCTCTTCAGTGATCACAATCCTTGCCCTAGCAACAGGGTATATCATCATTGATTTCAGTCTCATTCATTCCGCAAAACTCATATGCTAGCTTTTTGATAGTTTCTTTCTTTAAGGTTAGTGGCTTTTGGGTGCATGCCCAACATTTTTTACAAGGTTCATGTTTAAAACCTTTGGCAGACTCTTTTATTCTTGGGCTTCTCCTTACCTGAGTTTCCACTAAAGCACTTTGCCTCTTGCTGCTCTTCCTTTTATGTCCAGAAGGGAGAACAGCCTTGCTGCATCCTTCCTCATCAGCTTGATGCTTATTTTTATCTGACAGGCAGCAGAAATCACTATCAGGACATGATGGGGGAATTACAAACTCAACATTCTCAACATTCCCAGTGTCAGACTCCAACAACTCAGGAATTCTGGAAGATAACAAAGTTCTTGCATATTGAAAGTTAGAGGGAGAGAGAAGAAATACAGTGAAGAAGCTGGACCAGGTGGAGGGAATACTGACATGTAAGTCTGATGTATTACCTGAGGAGAAAAAAGTGGCCCACAGCCTGGATGCTTCAGAGTTCATGTATTGAGACCATATGGGAGAGTTTTCTACAGGTTGGATCATCACCCTGCCAATTTGAAGGTTGTTGGCAGAGTTAAAGGATGCATAGTTATTTTCGGCAATGATGGCCTGAAAGAATTCATCTTCATCAGGAAAAGCATGATTGTTCCCCTGCACGGCAATAATCTGGGCTGATTGATTTACTTCTTCCCGGTCATCAAAAGCTTGCTGTGCCACTGCCATGGTTATCAGCTAAGGGGACAAGTTTAGGTTCATCTGGTTCTCTCCAATCTGCACTTCCATTCCCTGCTGCTCAATCTGACCAAACTGCCCTACCACTTCCTGCTGTTCATTCAGTCCAGACTCTATCTGCTGAATTAAGTGATCCTGGTTAACCATTTGGTGCAGAGGTTCCTCCTCATCCCCAATCTGCTCTTCCAGTCCCTGCTGCTCAGTCGGATCAAGCTAGCCATCCCCTTCTTGCTGCTCATTCAGTCCAAGTTCTGTCTGGTGGACCTGATCATCCATTTGCTGCACAGGTTCATCCTCATCTGAGCTGATCAGTTGGTCCATGGGCACTTCCTTCACAAGCCAGTTTATGGGAGAGCCCTGAGGAGCCATGGCAGGAGGAGGAATATTGTTAGGTTGGATATTTAGATCAAGCTCCATGTGTATGGCATTGGCAGCATCCATGAATTCCTGCTCCTGGGGGTTCAACTGATAGACTTCATTTTCTTGTTGATGCAGGTAGACAACCTGCTCATTGTTCTGCATGTCATTGAGCTCAGGGAAATCACCACCATGGACAGGCGGAGCAGGATTGATAATGACAGGACCGAGGTCAAGATTTATGGGTGGCTGATTGAGATCCACCGCACCATTTAGATTTTGAGGAGCTTCGTTGATATCAATATTCAGATTAGCATTCTGCATCTGCTGATTCTGCGCTTCCCCTGCCTCTTGCATCAGCTGGTTATCCTCCTGTTCTCCGTGAGCTGGAATGTCCATGGGCCAATCCCAATTGTTGGCATCTGGGACAGGAGGCCCAAATGGCCCATTGACTGGCTGTCCAAGTCCAAAGTAGTCAAAAGGCAGCCCAAGTTCTAGGTTTAGGTTCACAGGAATGGAATCTTCTGGAGGGGGTCCCTCAGCAACAGGCTTGTGTTGTAGGACTTCACACTGCAGAGTCCAATTATCTCCCCCTGTAGATTCAGGATCTTCATAGACAACAAAATGTGGCACCCTCTGTAGGTCTTTAACCTTAGCTCTGACTATTACAGCTGCCAAATCTTTATCTTCTGCTTCAAACACAGAAATTCAGGCAAAGCCTCCTACTGCTTGTTGTATGTGGCGCTCTGACCAGTAATCAATGGGGATGTTCATGATGATGAGCCAACACTCATGCAAATACTCAGCTCTGCGCTAGTTTCTTCCCTCATTATGGTTACAGAAAGAGATGTTGACATTGTCAAACACATGTGGGCTTTCCCTAACTAGAGTATCTCTATCATAGGTATGGGTGAAACGAACTAAACCCTGACCAAGTGGAGTGCGCTGAATATCTCTGAACAGAACTCTCTTTTCATAGCGCAAGAAATCACTGATGACACCCCTAACATTGGCAAAGATCATGGGATTACCAGGCAGAGGGTCGATAGTGGCGATCGCCCAGTCTTCATTCCTTGCCGGCGGAGTCACCGGAGCCACAGCGCGGACCATGAAGTCACGGTTGGGTATTTCTTCATATTGCAGGTGCTCGGGAATGAAGGGAGTAGGATCAGCTCGCTGGAAAGCCATCGCATCACCAGAATGAGGACTGGAGAGCGATGGAAGAAGAGGGGGAGAGGGAATGGCAGGGCGTTCTTGGTTTAAAAGAGCAGAGGGGCCATTGCTCGGAGTATTAGAAGTAGTAGCACAGTGGAGGGAAACCGAGGCACCATGCAGAGACCAGTGCAAGGGGTCAAGGGCAGCATTAGGAGCAATAAAATTTGAGGAGGCCTCTCTCTCTCCACCATTGGGCCGCAGGAACCAAGGAACAGTAATGGTCCGCACATTTTCCTTTGCGGCCCAAGGCGGGCAAGGCAAGGAAGCAGAGGAAAAGGTGGGAGCGTTGGTAGCAGGCAGTTGGGCATTGGTTCCAAAGGAGAAAGGAGCAGGATTAGGGGAGTTGACCTTTGCGTTAGATTTCTTGCCGAGATCCTGTCCCATTCAAGTTTACCAGAACTGCGACAGCGAGCTGCCTCATGGCCAGATTGCCGGCATTCATGGCATCTGATCGGCCAGCGGCAATTAGCGTGGGAGTGGCCGGGGAGAAGGCATCGGGGGCAGGGAAAAATGAGACGTTCAAGCACGGAACGGTTTTTTGGGCGATGGCGTGCAGCAGTAGCCATCGAGACCCAACGGGGAGTAGAAGAGCTTTGCTGATGCCGGCCCGCACGTTGGACGCCATGGCCAAGCGGAACAGAGTTGGCTCCAGTCAGGGGAGGGGAATTGGCACCCGAAAGGCAAGGAGCCTCTCGACCAAGAGGAACAGAGTTAGCACCAGACAAGGGAGGTTTGGTAGCAGAGGCAAAGGAGGGCTTAGAGGATTTAGAAGAAGAAACGTGCTGCCAAGCCATGGCTTCCTCCTTTAAGAACAGGGCAAGCTCACGTCGCCAATTAGGCCCACCATGGCCCCAAAAGTGGAAGAACACTTCATAGGAGGCACAAGAAAAAGAATGAAGGTTGACGATAGAGATGCCAACTGATCTATACGCTACATAAAATTTGAAAACACGGTCCTGAATGCTTCAGGGTTTTGAAGTGTGACATTGAAGCTGAGCGTTTATCAAAGCAAGGTCAAGGACCTGAAAAGGTCTGGACTCAGACATACTCATCCAGTATTTGTATTTCATTTATGACTACTTCACCAAAGTTGTGCGGTGTTATCCATTATTTGTAGCTATATTACTTGGTGATGATACTTCAGCATGTAATTAAACTTTTTTGTTTTCCGCGTGCCCACGGTAGAACTAGGGAATTGAATTTTCGGCTGGAGAAATTGCCAGCCCTGCAGCAATTATTATATCGACTCATTGGCTGTCGGGTGATTCTCTCTTATCCTTGCAACAAATAAGTTGGATTAGTGAAAGAAACATACTTTATATTTGTTTGCTTCAACTGCGGCAAGGTGATCTTTATATTTAGTTTAACGAGCCAACTGGTCATCTGTGAATCTGTCTATGTTTTGCACTTTATGACCTATTCAATTCAATGTATAATAGGGCAGTTCAATTCCTTCTATATATGTAACAGTTTATTCTTAGATCTGGGGCATCTTACGCAATTTGAGTGAATCCTGACAGGTTCTTAAAGAAAGCTTCAAAATTTATTGTGCAATAAATGATGGAATTATATCAACCATGTTGACAAGGTATATTAATCTTCAAAGAAGTAGGAATTTGTCTTTTTTGCACTGAGCTATTTCTACTTATGCTGAACCAATTTTGGAACATATTGTTTGCATGAGAACAATCTGTTTTTGAACTGAAGGTAGCACTAATAGTAAAATTGGTCTTGTGCTATGGCTGTGGTGAACAATCTTTTGCCTATTATTTGTCAAAGGTTACCTAAACCTTGCACCTGTTCAGATCATCCTGTATGCTTTTATATTTAACATTTGGCATGTACATTTATCATGTAAGCTTTGCTGTGCGATATGTACACAGGCTGCGGTTTCACAGCCATAGAGTTTCAGTCGTGTACATTTTTTTTCAATATATCTTCACATGAATTTGAATCTGGTCATGAGTGTACCAGGGAAATGGCAAAAGCCAAGTTGTTAAAAGAAAATAAAAAGGAAGAAGATAAAAGGTTAGGTGTGTAGGAACCTGTTAAATCCTTTGCAAACTTGGAACATCTGTTGTGATAAACATATGAGGAAATGCAACGTTTGTGTACAAAGCATGGTAACCCTTACAATGTTTTTAGATTACTTGTAACTTAGGCTGTTTCGTTCAATGAATTTATGGGATTGATTGGTGCAAAATCTCAACATTACTCTGAAACAAGAGATGTAGATCCCAGTTTCTATCTTTCAAACAACGCCGATTTCACTCAAATTTGATAAATGAGTCAAAGGCAACGGTAAGACAGTCTTGATGGTAGACTTTTTAAACATGCATGGTGCAGTTAATGACGTACGATATTTCTTTCATATGTGTTAGTTAAAAATACATAAATTACGTGCTTGCTGAAACCCGTATGATAAAAATGTGTCAATTACACGAAATTTGCTTTTTGATTAAATGTCACTTTAGCGTTGGTATTTCATTGTGTAGTATTGTTATTGTTTGTGTGATCCATATATTTTTAGTATAAAAGTTTAACTCTCCCGTAGCAACGCACGGACATGAACTAAGTAAGAGTAAAAGAGAAGAAACGCAAGGTGAGTGCTACAGAGATTACACCACCGGTCCATTGAGCGCTCCAACGAGTAGGGCTCTGGAAAAATGAAATCCATTTTCGTTTCTTGAGGACCTAGCTACGGGCTGCTTTGAGGCCCGCGCAAGTCTGGCCCAGGAGAGCAGCCCACGGGACTGGTTAGGCCTTCGTGTAGGCAAACAAACAACCATAGAAAGTGACTTCAGCCCACAGAGAATTGGAAACAGACCAACAGGCACAAGTAGAGTCCAAAATAGAGAGGCGTTGTTTTCGAAAAATTATCAACCTGCCAGCCAAAAGCAAATTGTTCTTCTGTCTATATGGCATAAACTAAGTATACTATCTGCTCTATGGAAAAAATGTGATGTCGTTAATGCTATCTCAAATCATGTTCCTCAAAACCTGCATATCAATGAAAAGTTGAGTCGGTCAACTTAACCACGAATAGAGTTCTGTATCGGTAGTACAAAATTAATACCATCCAAAGATTGAACCTTTTCCACTAATGAGCGCAGCAATGCCAAAGTTCTTCGTGTCCAACTCTATAAGTTCTGGCTGCCGGCACAAGGCATTGTGGCGACGGCAGCGGCATCAAGCACAACACGTTCCATGGCGAGGACGGGCGACCTCCACTGCGGCGTGTGCGGCGGCGACGCCGGCACCAAGAGCTGCGCCAAGGCCACCTTCATGGCGGAGTGCTCCCATGTGTTCCACTTCCGTTGCGTGGGAGCCATCTCTGCTGGCACCTGCCCGGTTTGTGCTGCGCGGTGGCGCCAGGCGCTTACCGTGACCCTCCGCCCTTCGCCGACGGTCCATCTCAACGAGGTTCCCGGCCACCGCCGCCCAAACACGACGCAGCGGGATCAATGCCACAGGGTCAGTAGCTATTGGCGGCGGCACCGGCGACCGAAGCAACGATATATGTGGTCTTATTAGCTAGTCCATCAATACAATATAACAATTATTATGATACATGTGGT
Source organism: Themeda triandra (assembly GCA_018135685.1). Classification (NCBI taxonomy): domain Eukaryota; kingdom Viridiplantae; phylum Streptophyta; class Magnoliopsida; order Poales; family Poaceae; genus Themeda; species Themeda triandra. The sequence goes on from JAENPR010001377.1 coordinate 57,350, forward strand.
GTCGTTGTTGTAACAATCTGTTTCTGAGTTCTAACAAATGCTTTTTCGCGGTAGCAAGTAAACTTTCTTGCTACTACGTTGCTAATTGTGAGTTGGACAACAATAAGCCGCGACAGCTCGCTCGTTCGGGAACGGGCGACACGTCTTTTTTGCCACGCACTCCTCCCCTTGTTTTCTTCTACCTATATCTTCTCCTTCCCCGCACCCCTCCTCTCTCCTCTCCTTCCCCGCCGCCATATCAACGGCGGCCGACAGCTCCCGACACCTCACCGTGCTGCCCACCGTCCGCTGTCGCCCCTCCCATCCCTCCACTAACCACAGGATGGCACACGCGGTGGTGGCGTCATCATCCTCGCCCACGCCCTTGCCCCGGACCCTCTATCCGCCCACCCTAATCCAATGGTAGGGCACCAACAAGCTCCACCACGATGCCCCCGTAGCTAGCCCCGCCCAACCGTCATCCTCCGCTGCCCCACCCTGCCATCGTCTCGCTTGCCTTCACACTTGTGTCACGGCGGCCGCCTCCCAAATCCTCTTTTATGCCTGCTGATGAACAGATCCCCAAACTAATGGCAGTGAGGCCCCCCTCTTTTTTCTCTCTGTGAGGACGTTTCTTCGGTGAGAATTTGTTTGCACAGTAAGAATCTTCAAATAGTAGATTTCGGATAGATGGCTAGATTCTAGAATCCAAGGGTCTGAATCTAACTATATTCTTAGTATATTTTCTACCTCATTCTAGATACCAAACACAATCTTACCAAGCAACCACATCCAGCTTGCTTGTTCAAGATAACGGATAACCAGATATATCAACATATTTACAAATGCTTATGCTGTCTTAAATTATGTTGCTGTATATAAGATCTAATACAGGATAATACTAATGCAGTTAATAATCAACCATACCTTATAAGTACTCACTCGCTTTATTATTAGGATTAGGAAGACGAAAATCCATATAGGAGTAAAAAAAAAAAATGGGAAATCCATAGCCTCTTTATCCGTATTACTAGTTAGCAAAGCATTGCTGTGAAAAAAATTATTATACCAATAATAGGTCAAGTGATGATCCAATAGGATAAAAATCATTCTGCCGTGAAATGTCATTTATGACTACAGATTCAAATTCATGAGATTGAAAATTTATAAAACTGGTATAATTGAATTGTCATAAATTAAGATGAATTTAGGAATAGTAATCAATGTAATCCGAGTTTCTATGAGTGATATATTATTTTTATATGGTTTTGTAGGAATGATTGCTTTTTTTTTTTAAGTACCTGTAGGAATGACTGTTACGTAGTCCACTTCTGAAAACAAAAGAAAATAAATTTAATCAATGGGTTGTGGTATTGGGCTTTGCGTTTAGCACTTGACTGCTGGCGTTTCGGAGCTACGGATGGGCTGGGCTGGACACTGGCCCAATTCACGCCATCCCCGTGATACAGCGCCTTCAGGACTTAGTGCGACGATCCCCTCAATAAACAAAAAGAGACTTGAGGTTGTTTGCTTGCCGGCCACAGCACGCCACGCCAGGGTTGCGGTAATGCCTAATGTAACATCCTAATTGTTAAGAAGTAACTAAATTTTTTATCATGTTCATCATCAAGCATTATAATCTAATCTCAAAAAAATCAAGCTTTATGATATAAATGCATCTCATGTTTCAATTATATCATCTACAGGGTGCATATGTGGTGTTTTATAAGTTATTCATGAAATGTTATCAACGATGGCAATTAAGAAACTTTGTGATTTTGTAGTGTAAGAATTGGCCTAAACAATTAATAATTTTTTTGTTAAAATAAACTTTGCAAAATCATGTGTGCTCTACAAAATAGTATAAAAGTTGCTTGTGTTTCCAATTCAAACATGTTGAATATGGACTTAAAAAAATTGAGTTTGGTATTGTTATCCCTCACTAAGCATTTTTGGCTAAGTATTGAAAACAATATTGAAGCTCAATCATTGGAGAATTATTAAGTGAATTTTCATGAATAAATTTTGTCCAAAATTTTGTTACATGGTTTGGCAGCATGCTTGATTTGTGGTAATGCATAATTGATTGTAATGTTTGATTAATGGTTTTTCACTAATTAATTATCTAAAGTTGATAAATTTACTGTTGCTAACCCTAACTAAAAAAACAGATTTCAAGATCTTGAAGATAAGAGCATCGGTAGCCTTCGTGTGGAGCTAGCTACTATGGTATCGTTAACGTACACAAGACTAGTGTTTGTTGATCAATGGTGCTCGTACATGAATTTATCAAATACACTGATCAGAAGGCCCTCACTTTCAATGATTAACGGCTCCACACCATCTAGCAACAACAGGTCTTTAGAGCATCTCCAAGAGATCCCAAATACCCCAAAAACCTACAATATTTGGGGAGTTGGCTCCTAATCGTTTCTCCAGCATATCACCAATCTCATCCCAACTACTGGTGGCCACCAAAAAAACAGCCCAACTCTCCCCAAATGGAGGGGGAGATGCAATTCCCCCAAAAGCCTCTCCTGCATCCCAACTGCCGGAATCTTCCTTCCCACGCACACGCCGGTGGAGGTGCCCAAGATCGCGCGCGGGTGGAGGTGCTCCAGCTTGCCCCAGATCCGGCTCCAGCTCGCACGGGTGGGTCGGGGAAGGAGGTCGCCGCGCCCGAGCTCTCGCGCCACCGATAGAGGTGCTCCCGCTTTGCACCGGATTTGGCTCTAGGAAGAAGGAGGTCGCGTTAATGGAGGTGCTCCAAGCAGGATCCGACTCGGAGGTGCTCCAGCTCACGCACGCCAGATCCGGGGAAGGAGGCTGCGCAGGGGAAGAAGGTCACAGCAACAGGGAGAGGTTGGCACGGCGGCGACCTGCGAGGGAGGGGTAGCAGTGGCGGCAAGGGAGAGGATGCACGAAGCCGTGGCGCGGGGTGAAGAATGACCGTGGGGAAAGCCAAGGGTGAAGAAAGTACAACCTTCTACACTAACATGTGGGACCCATCTTTATTGGGATGATTTGTTGGTAATCTGCTGCAGCACATCCCCCAATAAATCAAAAAAGTGGTATTGGGTACCCCCATTATCAATGGTATTGGGGGAGTTAAATTGAGAATTTGCTGGAGATGCTCTTACCAAGCTCTTTGGCCTACGTTACCGGGTAGTCTACAAGAAGGGGACCGACAATAGTGTGGCTAATTCCCTCTCACAGAGTTCGCCCTTCAATAGACTGTTATGCCATTTCTGTTGTCACCTCATAGTGGTGTGCGGACATTGTTGTAGATGCCAGGTGTCTTCTCTCCTTGCCAAACTAGGCCTTCTTTAGTTCACCTCAAAATTGCTAGTTTTTTCACATTCTCTCTCTCTCCATCACGTCAATCTTTAGCTGCTTGTATGGAGTATTAAATATAGGTAAAAAACCTAATTGTACAGTTTGATTATAAATAATAAGATGAATCTTTTAAGCCTAGTTAGTCTATGATTGGATAATAATTGTCAAATACAAATGAAAGTGTTACAGGAGTTTGAATTGAAATTTCTAGCCATCTAAACAAGGCCTAGCTATATAAACCTGACTGCAGCTCCTCTATTCTCACTGGTTGAAGGCCTAGAGGTACAACCGTACAAACAACACATTTAGGTGGGCAACATCCTTCCTTGCAGCAGCAATTGATGACTATGCAGAGTTTCCCATTGAGCGACCACTCTCTAGCAGTCTAGCCTTACTGCTACTATCAAAGCAGATTCAGGCCTAGAATTTATGAAGGCACTTTGGACTGCCACTACTATTAAAACAATATGTTTGTGGAGGGCTCCTAGAAGAGGAGGCCTGTCCACATCACCAAAAATTTATCGTTCATCTGATTCGAGAATTTATGGCCTGGATTTACTACGCTGGCTTCAACCTAGAATCAGCTTCCTTTACCTTCTTTAGCCTGTTGGCTTCTATTAGCTTCAGCTGCCAACGCTCTCTTTTTTCTAGCTTATTCGGCTTCTCCATCGAAGCTAGCCAACCAAATATGGGAGCGTATGCTATGAAAACCAACGAACTATGCAAACTACGCAAACTCTAATCAAACCCACACGATTCTAATCCGATGGTTTCTGATGGAGGTGGGATAATTAAGCACTTAAACCCTCCCACCAATTCAATCTTAATCAATTTTTTTCAACTCACCCAGCAGCAGCGATCGCTCCGTTACTCCGTTTTCCGTCACGCGAGAGCCATGGACGCCGCCCGCGAGACGCCGGGACGCCCGCCTGCGAGATGAAAACAAACATGTCCTTCTCAATTCGTAGTTCTCGTCTGCTTTGTCACTGCATGGTTTCTCTATGGCACACTAATTGATATGTAAACCCATCGAGATGCTGAGGTGCAAGTGCAATGTCCTTGAGGATTTTCTGTTCACGTCTCGCGTATGGTTTTGGTGCAATATTCAGAGAACCGACTCGAAGAAGGATCGAGAGAGCGTACATCATATGAAGATCGATCGGTCTATAGATATCCGCGGCCTGTCCGACCTTTTGATCACCACGTACTTGTATTAATTTATTAGTCAATCAATCCAAAACAGTACAGCGCGATGATTAAGGCTTTGTTTAGATTGCCTCCAAATTCTAAGTTTTTTCACTCTCTCTCCATCACATCAATTTTTAGCCGCTTGCATGGAGCATTAAATGTAGGTAAAAAATAACTAATTGCACAGTTTAGTTGAAAATCACGAGATGAATCTTTTGAGCCTAGTTGGTCCACGATTGGACAATATTTTCCAAATAAGACGAAAGTGGTACTATTCATCGGGTTGAAATTTTTTGCAATCTAAACAAGGCCTAATTTGAAGATTTCTTGTTCTTTCCGCCACAGCCTGCTGCGGCACATCCTCTCCTTCTTGCCCACTAGTGCTATGGCGGCCATCGGAGTGCTCTCGCGGCGGTGGCTCAGACTGTGGAGGCAGCAGGTTCGATGGCGGCGTCGAGAGTCGAAGAAAATCTCACAACGGGGGCGCCGTCCCGGACTCTCGCGAGCGGGCGTCCCGGCGTCTCGTGGGCGGCGTCCAGGGCTCTCGCGTGATTGAGAACGGAGTAACTGAGCGATCGCTGCTGCTGGGGTGAGTTGAAAAAAATGATTAAGATTGGATTGGTGGAAGGGTTTAAGTACTTAATTGTCTCACCTCCATCTGAGATCATCAGATTAGAATCATGTGGGTTTAATTAGAGTGTGCGTAGTTTGCATAGCTAGTTGGTTTTTATAGCATATGCTCCCACCGAATATATACCGCTTATTTCTGACTCTCCTTCCCGAGCGTCGAGCCTTCCGAATCTCTCACAACTAAAAAGAGTAAAAGTAAGACAATCGTTTGGTGCGATAAAATTTCTCCTCACCCTATGGGTCTGCCATGTGACCCCTGCCCTGAAAAAAGGAAACTCGTGTGCCATGCGATCTCGCCCTAAACAAAAGGAAATCGTCATCATCTCCCTCTTCCACAACGAATTTAAGGTCGTTGTTCGGCCTGCCTGCGATCCCGCGTTTCCAAATGCACGGACGCTATTTTCTTTCCTAAAAATGCCACTCCATGCAGGGCTAAAGCATGTCTCACCATGTACCACCCGTGCGGTCGTGCAATAGATGTAATTATAATTATGTAAAGAGGCACCTAATTGAACCCCACGAGGAGAAAATGGAAGGAATTGATTCACCTCGCCTGCATGCGTCGCTGCTGGCCCGGCAGTGCAACAAGGAAAGGAGCGTGCGAGCTAGAAAAAGGAAGGGCCGCCGGTCACGCGAGGGCCTCCCGGCCTCCCTCCATTGGCGCTCGGCCGCTCGCTCGCACGCAGGCCTACTCTACAACCAGCAACCGCCGCCCGCTTGTCCCCAACATCCACGCTAGCCCACCCCTTGCCGGCGCTTCAGAAACGCCCTATCGTCGATTGCCACGGATGTCGACCTCCACCACCAGACACCGCCGCCCGCGTCTCATCGTCTTGAGCAGGTCGGGGCGTAGCCACTCAGCTCCAAGAGTTTTGGAGAGCAGGTTAGGTGGAGCTGCGGTTGGTGGCAAGAGCTGTCGGCTAGGACTAGGATCCAATCGGGCTGGCCCACTGCGTGCACTTCATTCATCGGTCTGTCTCCATGGTATCATTGTCTATGCAGGTAACGTGTTTGATGAAATCCCCTTAAATTTTTCTTTTCTACAATTTGATTTTCAACTTCATCCTTCATGTGCTGTGTGCACTGAACTTGATTTTCTATGAATGCAGCACTGCCTCCATGGCTTAATTGTTGTTGTAAGTCTCGTTTGGTACAGAGTAGTCTAAGTTCAATCCTCCATGGCTTAAGTATATCTTGGGAGAATGCTGCTAGGACCGCACGCATCATTCTGCCCAGCACCTGTAACTGTAAGTCTTGTTTGTAGAACTCATATTCCAAATCCTGCACATTTACATGGTATTATTGTATGGATGGGTTGTAGATGCATGCTAAGCAGAGAATCATGTGTGCGACATGCTTTGGAATAAAGAGGGTATTATCCTGTGTGCTTTGGATACAGCTAGGACTAACACATTGAAAAATCATCTAATAGCTGCAGGATTTGGTTCAGTAAACAAATGATGTAGATAGAGATAAAAAAGCACTTGTGTAGTTTTTCATATCCACACCCTGATATTGAAGTAGTCTTTCTTTTTACATACAAATTACAAATTGATGATTTTTATTTGTTAAGATGAATACCTCTTTGGAAATGAAATGGTTTTGGGTTGCATCATTTTTTCCATTTTCACATTAGAAGATTTAGTGCAACAATTTAGGTTCACCTATACTATTAAAAAAGAGTTCTCTAATACAGAGATGCAGAGGAACACTCCTTTAATTTTGTCAATTTTGTATTTTTGCTGGCCACAATTTTTTTATCCAGTTTTTGAGATTGACACCATTCTTCACCTCCCAGATTGTACAAGTTCTAGAGTTTATTGGGAAGAAAGAAAACCTGCATCTTCTAGCTGGGCAATATAGTTTTCTTAGACGTGCAAAGTGCAACAGTAAGCTTTTGTGCTCATTTGTTATTCAGTGTTTTACTGGTTTTAACACCTCCACTTTTACAATTATGTTAATCTTTCTCTCTTGCCAACACTGACAATATTCATTTTTCTTTGGCTTTCAGATACCCATATACATCAAATCAATTGCTCACTCTTGATTGGGAGCAATATTATTTATGTGTCTGAATAGCAACTGAAATACTGAAAAAAATAAACCTAAAAGAATCGAACTCTGTTGGATAAGGCACTTCGCCTATCTTATTTCAGAAACACTTCTAATTTATCAAGTGATAATAAAAGATATTCAATCAGAGGATCTCCTAATTATGTAATCAATTTTCTTCCAGGTGAATGGTACTTATTCAGGAACCTGATTTCCAATATCAGGTCCTTGTGTGAAATGGCACTCACTTTCTCATGATCATGACTGTTGGGTATGTTCTTTTTTTTTTCTCGAATATGCACGAGAGTGCGTATCTTTGTATTAGAAGAAGAGAATATCAAACAAAATACAAGAACGACCGCCTGGGCCGCGGGCCGCAGACTGTTGGGTATGTTCTATCCTTCCTTAATGCAAATATGGTAATAGTATCTAGCTTTTTAAAGCATCTACATAGGAATCCCAATTGGTGATTTGATTGCATATGTTTTTTTTAAATAATGTAGGTAGCTGACCGGATTTTTAGCTTTATGTACACGGTGTCCTGGTGTTTAGTAAGTTGAAGGTAGTGTGCATCCCACTGTGGGGAGGCCAAAACCAGTATATTTTGAACGCAAACCAAAACCAGGATATAACTATTCTTATCTACTTGTCATACTACTACTATTGAATAAACCTTTGTATACAACACAGAATTGTGCATAAACCTGTTACATGAAAGAAATGTCTTAAGTTCTTACTGAGAATAGTCGATTAGTTATTGTGAATGTTGACTTATGATGTGCTTTTGTAAATCTATATATTTTCTGAGTTCTGTTCTAGCTTTTTAGGTTGAAGTATGTCATTTGGTTGTCTTGCAGGTCATGGAACACCCAGTTGGCTTGCGGGATCAAGTGGGGTTGGAGAAATTGCACTCTGTCCATATATATTGGTTAATAATGAACTATCCCCACAGCGATGTTATTGTATCATCCTACATTGTAGAAACATCCTTGGAAATTTATTATTATTCCTCCAAGAACTTTAACAATCACGCGCCATCATGGTGAAAAGAATAGAGTTATTCATCCCAATCTATTAGTACACTTTTGATTTGTTGGTCTCTGAAATTTGAAGCATACCTGATTGCAAAACCATCAATGAGAGTTTTAGCCGTGCACAGAATTCAATTTGTCATATTAACATTCTGAACATCACGCTCACATTATCGTTTTTTAACAATACATGTTCATGCTCAAATTACCAGGTACTATTTGTTCCTGTTGCAACACATGGAAAGATCTATATAGTAGAATCGATGAGCCTATGATGGCGTGCTCTTAGTGATTTTTGGCGTGCTCTTAGTGATTGTTAATTTCATGAACTTCTCTTTTTGGATTAGATACATTTTAACATTGGTATTTAATTTCATAGTATTATTATTTTAGAGATTTAATCCACAGCAGGCGACTGATATTTTACTGCCCCGTCAGTCACCCGCCCAAGCGGCCACGCACGCGCCCAACGCACGCGCCCGCCCGCGACTTGTCTTCTACCTTCGTCCCTCTCTCTCAGACTCCCACCTCCCTCCGGCGACCTCTAGACGGACGCGGCCGCGGCCGAGCCTGATGACCTCGTCCCCGCGCCTGTACCGAGCTCCTCCCCCCATTGGCGCCAACCTTCTTCCCCCACCAGTGCCGGTCATGGCAGATTCCGACGGACGACGGCCATGGCGCCAGATCGTTGAGGTTGGCTGCCTCCTCCTCCTCTTGGATCTCGAAGTTAGGGATCCGGGCAGCACCATGGCCGGAGGGGGCGTGGACGAGGACGTGGACGAGGACGGGAGCACGGCTGCCAGCGAGGAAGAAGAAAACCAGGGAGATCAGGAGGTTGAAGACAACTACTGCCCCTTGGATCCTAATTCAACTGCTTTTACCGTCGCCTGATGGTTAGGCAATATATCAGGCGACTGTGCATGAGACACACCCATTATTTTATCGTGCGATCCATGTGTTTTAATGCAAAAGTTTAGTTGTCTCGTAGCAACGCACGGGCACACTACCTAGTATATATAAAAAAAGGAAAAAAAAAAGCGCCGTCACTTCCCCTCCCTCCCGCAGTCCCGCTCCGCACCGCGCCGGAACGAGATCCTCTAAAGTTGGCAAAAGCAGCTTATCTCTACAGTCAAGCATCTGGACGGTTCAATTCGCATCCAAGCGTGAGCAAGCAAATTCACTTTGGACTCGGCTTGATGGGCTTCGGCCCAACATCAACACAACGCTGCGCTGACCGCACGCTCGCCGGCCGTGGCGAGCGCTCGCTCCGCTGACTGCACGCTCACCTGCACCGCCGCGATAGCTCGCCCGCGCCGCCGCCGCAACATGAGTGCTTGCCCGTGCCACCTTAACGCGAGCTCGCCCGCGCTGCCGCAGAAGGTCGCCTGACGCCTCAAGTGCTCCTCCGCACCAACGTAGGGAGCGGCAATGGAGGATCAGGTCCCACAGCACCAACGTCCGCCTGTTAGCCCCGCCGCCGCCGCGGACGCCGGGAACGACGACGCGCCGGCAACCGCTCCTCCTCCGCTTGTTCTTCTGTTGGCCTCATCCGGCTTGGCGGCAGGCTTCAGAAAGGCAAAAGGCACCGCCGCACCTCCATCTACAGTCCTCTCCGTGACGAACGGGAGACATGACGGGCGCGGCGGCGACGTCCACGGCTACCCGACAGAATGGCGGAGCCAAATCGATAGCAGATGCGGTCGTTCGTGGACATGCCGGCGGGCTCACACTTCCCCATCTCGATCTGCTCACTACATAAAACGCTCGACTAACGTTACATACTGCTGCCGTGGAACGTCAACGGCAGTCGCGAGTGCTCGGCCGCGCCGAAGCAATGCACGCTCGTCTGCACTACCGTGGAGGGTCTACGGAGGCTGCGAGTGCTTGCCCGCGCTGCCGCAGAAGCTCGCCGGCGGCCTCGAGTTCTTGCCCATCCTGCCGCGGAAGCTCACCAGGCCTCGCCCGCGCCGCCGCAACGCCGGTTCGCTGGCTGCCCTGCTGACATGCCACTTCGTTGGACAGGGAGGGGATGAGAGGGTAGCGCCGGCGGTCGCCGGTCGGGAAGAGGAACGAGCCGCCGCGTTGGACGAGCGGAGTCGAACTCACGTCGGTACGCTGCTGACATGGGCCGGCCATAGGCTCATGAGATTTGTTTGTTATCAGAGGCCTTGTTTAGATTGCAAGTTTTTCACTCTCTCTCCATCACATCACCATCACATCAATTTTTGGACTCATGCATGGAGAGTAAATGTAGGTAAAAAATTTAACTAATTACATGATTTGGTTTTAAATCACGAGACGAATCTTTTGAGTCTAGTTAGTCCATAATTAGATAATATTTATCAAATACAAACGAAAGTGCTACGGGAGTTAGAATTCTAACTTTTCACTTTTCAACCTCAATCTAAACAAGGCCAGAGTTTACATGTCTGGCCGTAGGATACAAATTGGATGCTTCAGATGCTAACTTTAGAGACAAGTCGATTTTGCCAACTTTAGAGGATCTCGTTCCGCCTCTCGCGCCGCCGTCCCCGGCCTCGCTCCCGCCCAGCTCATCCCTCTTCTTCTCCCCTTCTCCCGGCGTGCCAGTGCACCGGCTGGGCCTAGCGCCGCCACCTCGACGCCCTCGCGTGGCCGGAGCGGCAGCCGGCCAGCCCCCGCGGTGGCTGCCTCCCGCCGCGGCGCACCAGACGAGGCGCGGGAGAGCCTCGCCGTTGGCTGCCGCCGCCGCCGCACCACAGCACGGCTTTCTCCCGGAGGTCCTCGCTGGCAACAGTGGTACAGGAAACCCTAGCTGACGTCGACTCGGCGGCACGACGAAAACCAGGTGATGGCCTCTCTCCCTTGTTCCTCCTCTTCTTCCCTCGTCAGCGTCAGCCCTGCCGGCGTCGACGGTTCCCTCGGTCGCAACTCCAACGTTGAGTCCATCATCGTCTTGCTGTAGGTAATGACCTCATCTCTTGATTCTGATTCTTAGGCTTCTGGTTTGGGGAAGAACAGGGGCCTTCTTTAGTGCTCCATCTTCTCCTCTCTGCAGATCTGTGCTACATCCCCTTCTCTAATGCAAATGGTGCAGACAAGGTGAGAGCCAAGGTGGATTTTTTCCTTTTTTTCTATGATTCGGAGGTCCTGGTTTGACTGTCAATTTCAAGTTTCGATGTAGGCTGTACAAATTCAATACATCTTGCTCCGTAATGATTAGGAGCAATGTTGCTTCTTTTTTCCCATCTATTTCTACCTGTTGGATAATAGCTGAGGCAATAGTCTGTTGGTTGGTTCTGTTCTTTCGTTGTTCTATTACAAATCTAGGTTAATTTGTGTTTGTATGATTTAAGATGTTCTATTACAAATCTACAATAATTGACCGTTGAAACCTTTAAATTGGTTCTTTCTTTACTACTATAATGATTTAAGATATGTCTGCATCTCAAAATTAACCTATCTAGAATCATTACAAGATATTTTGACTATTTTAAATTGACGTGCAGGGCCATGTTGTGGATTCTAGCTATTTATATGGAACCTGAGAGGTTAAGGCATACACTCTTCTTATTTTAAAATGCTAAGTTCAGAGCTTATTTATTCTTTCTGAATATGAATACATGTGTTTTGGCTAAGAAAGACTAACAAATGCTCTTTCTTTTCTCTTTGTGATAATTTCAGAAGTTCAGACTCCATTACGGTTAATCTGGATAGATCAGCTTACTTGCCTGCCTGATCATTATTTTCTTGGTAAGCTTTGTTTGTCCCTACTATTTAAATTACTTCAAATTTGAAGTTTTTACCGATGACTAAGGATTGAGATTGTGATTTGTAAAGGTGCTGCTCGACAGAATGATGCCACATTGGAAATCTCTTGGTCGAGATTAGCTGCACACTGCATGTAGAAGTAATGGACATACTGCCGGTTGCTGGTTAGTTCCCTTATTCACTGTCACTGTGCTGGAAGAGTAAAAATATTTTTTTGTAGGCATGTACATCAACCTACAACTATAGATATAAATAATACAATGTATGATAAGTGAAAGATCCATTCTCTCTTCCTTACTGGTTTCAGTTGTTACATGGCTATCTATGCATTGGTTAGTTGCAGCCTGTGGTGATTCATGAGTTGAAAATTTGGTGATGGTTAGAGCTGAGAGAGGAGATGGCCGTGGTAATTCTAATTTGGATATTTTGATTTGGTGTGTGCAGTACAATGTACTGATTCCTGATTTTTCCCCATTTGGATTTGGTGATCACATGTTTTTTGCCCAAATATTATGGTGCTAATGAGTGATGACGGCAATACAGGATGTATGCTTCTTCAAGGTTTGTCAGCTGCTGCAATTTTAGACCACGATAATTTTTTTGAGCAGTTTCTGAATGCATACTACGAAAACTTAGTCCTTTCACTTAAACGCTAGGAAGGCACCAATACATAGATATGGTAAATGTCATTAGCTTATTTCTTTCAGTTTTTTCTCTATATGATTCTAGAAAAAAAAACAAGATAATACTCATGGCTAATTGTCTATGAAAACAAAAATTAACACATTGTACTAATGCAGTGTCAAGACCTCAATTTGTTAATTAATTGTCTTCTATTTTTCACATTAGGTGGTTCATCTTTTGAACTTTGTATGGTTTACAAATTATGACACCGTTATGTAGTATATATTTCCTCCCCACAAATAATAGGTCCCAATGGCACCTCAAAATACAATTACAGCAATGTTTCTTTACCGCTGAAGTGATGAGGTGAACCTGGAATTCATAGGAAAAATATTTAGCGATGATTGGAAGTTCTGGCTTTAGCATGGTCTATTATGTCTCTGAGCCACCATCTATACTGATTGCTTAAGATACAAAGTGTCAAAATATGTCTACAATCTATAGTCATGATAGAGTATCAGTATGGGCATAGATTCAAACCTCTGTACTCATCATTTGTTGTAGCTCTACTTAAGAAGCCTAATAATAGCTTACATACACTTTGTACAGAATTTTTTTTTTCTTGAACTACGCAGGAGAGCTACGCGTCATTTCATTAAGGTAGAAAAGAAAAGTACACGAGTCCAGAAGGACCCAAACCCGAGTACAACAAACAAACACACACACACCCACACCACACCTCGCAGCTAGACAAACTAGAAACTCACAAAATGACCAGGAAAGCAACCAGCGACCCAGGGGCCTAAACACCAAGGGACAACAACCTGGGTATGAGCTCTTGGAGCTTAGAAGCCCCTGCAGAACACCAGAGACCACCCTCCCTGCTCACAGCCCTCAGCACCACCTGAAGACTCGGCCTCAAATTCTCGAACACGCAATCATTGCGGTGTTTCCAAATCTCCCAGGCCACCAAGATTATTAAAGAGTTGAGGCCCTTGCGCGCTTCTTTTGGTACAGCTCTGACAACTTTACTCCACCAGCCAGAGAAACGACCCACCGAAAGATTAGGTGCTAAATGTACTATGCCCAAGAGCTGAAAGATCGAAACTCAGACTTGGCGAGCAAACACACAGCCAACCAAAAGGTGACTGATTGTTTCATCAGTCTGATCACAAAGGGGGCAGACCTCTGGGTGTGGCAGACCCCGTTTTGCTAAGCGGTCTGCCGTCGAACACCGGTTATGAACCACCAACCAAATGAAGAATTTGCAACGCAGGGGGGCCCGACTCTTCCAAATTCTTTTCCAGGGACTGAACTTGATTGTTCCAACGAAGAAGGCTGAATAAGTGGACTTGCTGCTGTATGAGCCTGATGGGGTCAGTTTCCACTTAAACTGTTCGGGTGCATCTTGTTGCAAGACAGTACCTTCCAACAGGTCCCAAACCTGAAAATATTCAACCCAAAACTGTACTGTATGAGCCCCATTTATATCTCTGATCCACCTTCTATTTTGGAGAGATACGGTGTGCACAAAATAAGATGCAGTTGTTCCAGTAGGAAAAGTGCTCCAATGCAACTTATGATCTCTATGTCCAGTTTATGATCTCTATGCCCAGCAGCACCTATGCTTATGAAACTGGAACTCACTATATGTATTTTATTACTAATATGGGGTATGTTTCTATGTTTAGGATTCAGATATATAGATAGAACTCACTATCTGTATTTTGGTCATTAATCTTATAACAAAGGCCCAAGCAGCAACATTGTTGTGTTCAGAGCAAGCCGAACGAGGCATCATTAGCCTGGCCAATGTCAGTATTGTTATAAATTTGCTTTTTACTCATCTACTGCAGCCTAAAATTGTGACTCTTTCTGAACCAGTGAACCTGGATAAATGTTCTGGTATCTATCTGCAAGGTTAATGGACAATGTACAAAGGTTTAGCATTGATTATTATTTTTTTTTTTGTAAAAATGGATATTGCGGAGTCTGATTCAGTACATTATTTTATCATGTGGCTTTTATGTATGCTTGCTGTCTAGATAATGATCATCATTACTATTCTGATTGTTTTTTTAAAGATCAACTATTCTGATTGTGTATGCCACCTGATGACCAAGTCAATTTCTTTACCTCTGGTTCATGGTTTTTCTACTCATTCCACAACAGACCATAGGTTCAGTACCCTGCATGATTTCTATTTCTACATAGGTACTTGGTAATGTCAGATTACTATAAGTATGCTCTGGTTCATGGTTTATTGATGCCTTGACCATATTTCTTTTTTACTGTATTGTTGGATTGTTGAAGTTTAAGAGCACATTTTGATGCCTTGACCATGTTCTTTTTGTTACTGCATTGCTAGATTAAAGGTTCCCATATTTGTATGACTTTATTTATCAGCTCTTTATTTCGAATACTTTCTGTAGTGCTTTCATCAGTCAAGTTATTAGCAATGTCTTGTCAAATGTGCTCTCATTAGTCAAGTTATTAGCACTGTCATGTCAAATGTTAGCGTATCGGATGTACTGGTACCAATCAAGAGGCAATTCAGCGTTAGATTTCCTGTACTTCAAATTCGACGTTTGGTTTTCGTATAATGAAAAGTCAAATGTACATCAAGATCAGCTTAGATATGGAAACATGCAGTATTGGCTGAGCTGTGTCAATTATCCCTATATGAGCTTCTATGAGTTTTTAAAATGGCCTTCCCAACCATTTAAAGGACTGATCATCTACAAACCTATTCGATTTAGTGGGAGCCAACAGACTAGGGGAATGTGCACAGATGTGGCTTGCATTATTCTGATTGTTGGTGGTTGAATTGTGAGGTATGGTTGGATTACTTCTACATAACTTTATAGTGCCAAATCTATTGTCATGTTGGTGTGTGAATAATGGTTCTGTCATCCTACTGTTGTGTCAAACCTAATATTTTTGGGTGATCCACAAATTCGTGGTCATAATCATAGTATAGCTTTGATAGAAGTTATGTGCAAATAAGTGGTTTCTCATCCGGGAATGCTGGACTAAATCAGGTCGTCGTTAGCTACCAATAGGGACGTGCGTTTTTTTTTTTTTTTTTGTTGAAGTTCTTAATGAAAAGTCGACCAGTATAATCATTGGTCTTTGACGTGTTCCCTTTTATACAGATCAAGTAGTCGATGATGCTCGGCAGGAACGTAATGACTCTGATCCTAAGGTGCTGCCTGTGCTGGGCAAATACAGTGTTGATTCAGAGATTTCAAATGCAAGCAGGCATAGTGTCTGAATTTACGGCTCTGCAGGGTTCTATAGATGAATTATATGCCTATTGGATGCATCTTCCACCCTTCCCACACGTCTACATGTAATTTAATTTGTTATTTGCCATGTATACTGTGAAGTGTGATAACCAAATAAAAACAAAAGCTCCATCAGCCTTAGACCTTTGCTTAATTTCATCTGAAGATAAGGCAAACAAACTTTGCAAGCCTGACTATATCAAAAGATACCCCTCTTATTACCTATTTTTTTATATTAATAGATGTGCTCTCCATACATATTTATTGCATCAGTACTTTATGCAGATCTAGCGCTCCACCAATGAAGCACACAGATTTCCTGTGGCTTCCTCCATTCTCCAGTGTGGGTACCTGAGTTGGGACGCCGACTACTGTGACGCTATCATCCTGCACCAGGTTAGCATGGGATGGCTTTGAGTTCTTTGGACGCTATGATCCTGCATCAAGTTAGCATGATTCCTCCACCTCTGCGACGGTTTTGAGTTTCTTTATTGATTACATACAGTGTAGAGAAAACCAAAAAAGTCAATTTTAGGAAATTTTTATGGTGGTCCATCCTGAGTTATTACTAGTTGTGCGGCCTCTGTAATCACAGAAACAATTTACTGCCAGATGCAGCGAAAGAAGCAAAAGCATATTTACTGAAATTGTTGGATATGACGAGCTGTTATGTCGTTCATTGTCGACCAGCTATGGCATTTTGCGAATGACTGCAAGGAACTACTCTGTTTTTGTTGTGATGGGCAATCTTCTATGCTATATATTTTTCTACTGCAGTAAAGATGACGTGTGCCCACGGCTTGGCTTGGTGATGCTTTGTGCAGCTTTTTGAGAAGATATCTGTTCCAGTATATGATCTTTCTTGCACCGCTTGTTTCCTTTGTACATAAATACTTAAGTTCACATCATTGATTGTTATTTTTTTCTTTCATAACATGAAGAGGCCTTGCCCCTTCATTGCAAGGATTCAGTAGATGGGATGGCCACCAGAGCGAAAAGAGTTGACAGAGTTGTCATTCTGTTAATGCGATTTTCATCTCTTGAGAATAATGTACTATAATAAGCAAGCATGTTGGACCGTTCATCTCTTCAGAACAATGTACTGTAGGGACTGCAGGTTGAAGCGGCGCTGGTTTAATTAGTGAAAGTGTTTTTCTTAGTAACTGGTTTTTATTGGATGTCTCATAGAATCAAGCGAGTGTATTCTAATTGTAATTCCAAATATTTGATGTGGGCACGGTCGTGGTTAGGCCTTTCAGATTTAAGTTGCTACATTCTTTATCTTCAGTTCTATAGAAATTCAGTTATATTCTTTAAGACTCCTGCTGCATGTTTTAGCACACGTTACTGTGTTTTCGAATCTACAGTTCTACACCCACCAAATCGCAACCGCACTGAAAGATACAAGAGAGCGGAACAGATGGAATGAGATGATGAGCTATTGAGTGAGACGAGCGAGTACATAGCTCACACAAAACATGGCTTACAGATATAGGGGAACTGTGATGTACTTATATGGCAAATGCGTTGTACTAGTAATATGGGACTGCTCTGAGAGTAATCAATGACTTGACACGTACTGCAATCCGATCTCATTATTAGATTTTTATTGCCTAGCGATTAAATTTAAAATGACACTTTTGGCTGCCCGGCCATGGAACAAGATGATGGATGATGTAGGTCCTGCTTTAATTGGTCATGCAATTAGTTTGCACGAAGTCGCTGTTTGTGTGTAACCTAGTTTTTTTTTTTTTTTTTTTTTTTTTTTTGTTATAAAGGGCCCACAAGCAAACTTTTTTACCTTTTTTTTTTTGCAAAACCACAAGCACACTAATAGCAATACAATACTGGACAAGATAGGACCAAGCTAAATATAGCTAACTAAACTAACGCCCAAGTAAGCCTGTCTGTTCCATATATATGCTGAAGATCTGCATTGATACTATTTAATTCATCGTATGGTTAGCCTACAGAATTTCTATTCATCTTCCAAAGATTTTCTATTCTGTCATCTTCCACTTGTTATGTGGCTCTGATTTGTTCCAAGATTGGTGCCAACCCTGTCTCAGATTATGTGGATGTGACATTTGAAATGTTTTATCCCGCTGGGTTTTTCTGTGTAAAAATTTCCCACCGCCTGTTCATTTTCCCTTTCGGTGTTGTCGACTCGTCCCCTTCTCTCCGATGCCGGCCGGCGGCGGCGTTGCCCGCGGCCGCGCCTTCTCCGCTTCCGGCCTCTCCCCACGTCCGGCTTCTCCCGTCGCGGCCTTCCTCGTCCGCGCGTCTTCTGTCCGCGCCCGATACTGGTGAGTTGTTCTCTCCCTCGCTCCTCCTCCATTGAATCTCTCTGCCCCAACCCTCGTCGTCACCCGTGAATCCTCATCGTCCGACCGTCTCCGAGCAAATCCCACCGGTCCTGCAGCCACCGTGCACGCCTCGGGCTTTTGTTCCCGGTCCCTAGCGTCGTTTGCGGGAGCTGCATGGAGCCTGAGCGAGATGAGTCCTCGCGGCCACGCCATGTGCCCAGGCGGGGCGGCCGTCTCTCAAGCTTCCACCCACGGAGGGTGGTGGGGTTGGCTGGTGGGTGTGCTGTTTTAGTTGGATTTCAATTGGAGACGTATTTTTGATGTTTTGTGGGGTGGTGTGGCGATCAGCAGTAGTGGGTTATGGTCGATTTGTGATGCGTCGCGGCATGGTGGTTTATGATCAGCAGGAGAGGTTAGCCCTGTCCTTGGGGGATGAGCGATTTGGGGGCTCTGTTGCCGCTGCTGTTCTTCATTAGGATAGGCGAGAGAGGGTGGTTGGGGGGTTGGTGTAGGCCTTATTTGATTTGTTTTTTGTTTTGGTTAATGTGGATTGGAACTTTTGGTGAATGAACTGAGCTACATCAGTATTTCTGTGGACTTCATGTGTTTTCAGTTTTTGTTCTTGATGGTGTAACATCATGTGTTATACTGTTATCTCTAATTATTTTCATGTGAACATGAGGTGATGTTGAAAGTTATCAATTCAAAAGTGATGTGACGATCCTGGCAATGTAGTGTTACCTTTAGAAAGTGCATGTATTGGTCAGCTGTAGTGATTTGATGCCTGCTCATTCATTGAATATGAAGCCATTTTGTGAATTTAACAGTTGTTTTTAGATAATTCTCTGCTTCAGTTTTTGTTCATTTTTATTTCTAGTAATAGTAGTATATCATCTCCCAACTCTACTATTGAAGCGGTGGTTATGTGGTTGTATTCTGCTTTTTTCTCTTTTTGTAAGATTATAGCATGAACATGGTTTTTTATTTTATTTCAGTTTAGCTGCTATTTAATATTGCAAACTCAGAGATAGCAGCTGGCTAGTAGGTCATAGCCTTTTGAGTACGTATATGTTTTGGTTGTTAATACAATATTTGTTCCCTCAGCTTGGGGAAAATATTAGATTTCAGTTTTAGTTCAGTTATAGGTTGTTAATATTTTTTATATAATATTTTTATCTTAAAAAAAGGTGCTCTTATGATTCATCAGTCTCTAGCTCTCTCACTCTCTCTTAGTCTTTGTTTCTGTCTGTGTCAAGCTCTCTCACTCTATGTTATTTGTGGAGTCCTGTGATCTAGGAGTTCTGGAGGCGGTGAAGGCGGCTGGGCGGGCGATGGGTGTGGTTTTTTCCTGTTGCAAGCGGTCGGATGTGTGAGTGGTTGTCCTGTTGGTTTTTCTGTCAACGTTTCATTTGTATCAGTATTTCAATCATTATTTCAGGGATTCATTTTTTTCAGTTTGAGTAATCTTATTTTTGTTTTCAGCCTATTTCCAAATTTTTTGTGATTGCTTATGAATTATTAGGTTCAGGTTTGTTTAACTTCAAGATTCAGAGCATTGGGCATCTATGTCTCTATCTCTTTTTTTATCTCTATCTTTATGCCTATTCTTCACACTTGTTTGTGTTTCTCTCTCTCTCTCCCTGTGTGTTTGTCTCTCTTTCTGTGAGTGTGTCATTGTTTCTCTCTCTCTCTCTTTGTGTGTCTTTATCTGTGTCTGTGCTGTGGATGCAATTTGCTTAGTTTGGATATACTCCCAGATTATCTCTTCTGTATCTGTAATGTGGCTTTTCTTCTACCCTGTTCTTAGATCTGTGGGTGCTCTTAGTCTGTTATTTGAGAGGAGATTTCGAAATGCTTCTAAGTCAATCGGGTTGTTTAAATTTCAGTATGCTTTCCCAACTTGTGCATTTTTACATCATACAACTTCATCAGATAGTTCAGATTTGATTCCTTGTCTTGGGCCTCTTGGCTGACAGCTCATGTTCTGTTATCAGAGAGTGGTAGGTTGGAGGACTGATAGCGGTCTGTTTGTGTGTGTGTTTCCGAAAATACATAACACTTTAGATTCAGTTCATGTGAGTTTTTTCTTTATTTATTGTCGTTTATGCCATCATTTTTGTATTAGTCATAGTTAAGTTCATTCTCTCTCTCTCTCTCTCTCTCTCTCTCTCTCTCTCTCTCTCTCTCTCCGTGTGTGTGTGTGTGTGTGTGTGTGTGTGTGTGTGTGTGTTTCAATCAAGAAGGTTGTTTTGGATCTCGAGGCCGCTGGTATTAAGGTTAGGGCCTAACTTGTTGAGCTTGTGGCTGTGGCTTTTTATGTTGCTGAGTAGAGCTCCAAATATAGCATGTCGATCATTAATCTTTTATCTTTGTTTGTATTTACATCTGACCAACAAACCTCTGTTCTTGTTGGTGCTGCAGGAGATCGGCGTGAATCTCATCATCACTGACTACTGCATGCTAGGCATGACAGGATATGATCTGCACAAGAGGGTGAAGGTGAGGGACCTCACCTCAGATTAAATCCGTTCTTTTTTCTGGATTTTGACAGTGCTCTGTTTATGGTATAGCAACTTTGGTAGGACACTGCATTCTGATATTTGACACTTGACGGTATCACTTTGGATGAAGAAAGGTTAAGATTGTTGAAGGATAGATGTGCCATATGACTACTCCTCTGTCAAGCATCGGGTTGCCATTCTGTATGTAGCTTACTCTATGGCATCTCTTTTTCTTATCAAATGAATGCCAATTTTATACCTAGCAAGAATGGGATAAATGTAATTAAATTTGGTATGAGAATTTGTGGTGGATAAAGGCATTGTGATTCAGAAGCAATAATATCTTTTCTGTAACATGATGCCCTGAAAGAACTTTGCAGGTTGTCTTACCCTAACAGACAACTTCCTCCTCTGAAGTCAGATCTTTTGGAAGGAGATGGGCTGGCAGAACTCGGATTCATCCATAGATTTTAGGTTCAGTTCCACAGTGATGATGTTTCTTTGATATATTGTCATGCATTATGTTGACATGACTTGAGCTGTATGATTTGTAGTTTTTAAATTATCCTATGCTTTTTGCAGGGTAGCTGGTTTCATGTCCTTGGAGAATCTAATATACTTTGCCAGAAATTACCTAGTATGTTTCTATCCATCCTGGGCACTTATTCCATAAATTGTCTATCACTGGGTGGGCAGCCCCAGTGCATATAGCTCCCGCTTGCGCAGGGTCCGGGGAAGGGTCCGACCACTTGGGTCTTTTGTACGCAGCCTTTCCCTGCATTTCTGCAAGAGGCTGTTTCCAGGACTTGAACCCGTGACCTCATGGTCACAAGGCAGCAGCTTTACCACTGCGCCAAGGCTTCCCTTCTGTCTATCACTGGGTGACTCTTGTGTTTAATGTTGTGTATTTGATTTTACATGCAAGATTCCTTTCACAGGCTACTGCATAAGGCAGATGGTAAGAGAGCTGAATGGCAGTATCCTTTTGCAGTAGGTTGCTTAAACATATCATATATGTTAGTTCAAATGCTGGATTTACAGTCAGGTGATTGGATGCAATGATTACTAAAATATTTTAGTATCATTCAGATTAGTATCATTCAGATTCATTTTCCCTATGAACCAGCATTGCCTTCAGGTTTTGGTTCATAAGCAGGCATGTGGCTTTTCGATACCCTTTTCTGTGTAGCATTTCAGGTTCTTTTGATTCTCAATGGCTTGCAAGACGAGCTAGCTATATGGAATTCAATGTGAGCATTCTTTACTAGGACAACAGTTTATGCATGCTAATGGTTTCCCATGTCATTATCTAGTTTGAGTTGATTATCTTTATGTCCATATTATCAGGAGATTCTGAAGCCTACACGGGTTTAGTTAGAGAAAGAGCTTGCTATTGGAGGTATTTCTTTGCATTCGAGACATGCTATCATTCAGATTGCTGAAAAAGTAGCCATGTTTGTACTTCACAGGAAAAGAGACACATTTTAGATGTCAATAGGTTTTTTAAATTTTGTTGTCCGTTGCCTGAAAGAAGAACAGATGCCTGTGTATAAGCTCACTAGGCCACTATCGTTGTGCTTAGTAAACAGCCTTTCCAAATTTTAATTTCAGCATCACAAAACAAGAGTTCCCCAATGTGCATTGAATCTGCATATATGTATATAAGGTTTGAGCTTGGAATTTTTTTCTGTACCTTGCTGTGATGATAGTCACCTGGCTTTTGCATCATTGATTCTTGTGTTGGGATCCCTGTTGTATTTGTCCCAATTGGATCTATTGAACCTGTATCCTTGGATGCCTGGTTTTTAAAATGGTGTAATTTGTTATGTTCTGTCAGCAATTTTGTATCAAAATAAAGAAGGATGGGGGAAGAGGGAGAGGCGCTGGTTTTGTATTTGTTTTTACCTGTGATCAATTTCTTGGATGTCAAGTTTGCTTTTGTGTATTTCCTTGGCTGAGATTTGGCCACATCATCCTAGGAAGTGGAAAATAAGGGACAACGATAATCGTCAGATTTAACAGACGTTCATTTGGCGTGCACAATCTGCCACGAGAGAAAAATGGAAGACAACACACACATAAATCTTCCTAAAAAATGGAAGATGACAACCACAAAAATCTTGTGAAAGATGTGTAGTCAGTCTCGCCTACATACGACACATTATATTGCATCTTGATGATGCATTTTTTGGCGTTATTTTTTTAAAAAATTTGGGCCTAATAACTATAATGTTTTAAAATTTTACTCCTATTACAATGCACGAGCAATGCCTATTTAGTGGATAAGACAGTTACGTTGATTCACCGTTAAGTTGCGTAACACAATCCCATACACGCAGCAACCTCCACCTTCTCGGCGCCTAGGGTTTCCTAGGTGACTCGAGCCCCTTCCCTCCGGCCATCGTCCGGTCCTCCCCGTTCCCGTCCCCTACCCTCCTCGTACGCCATCGACGAGGAAACCTGTCTAGGATCCCATCTGCATTGGCCTGTTGCTAGTGCTGTTGCCCCGAGAGTCCACGTCTTCGCCCTTAAACCCTAGTTCTGTTAGCCTGTGTTCACCCGGTGTCCAATCTCTCTCTCTCGCATCGGATCGCTGCGCCTGGTTGCCACCAATGGAGGCAGTCGAGGGGTTGATGCAACAACTGCAGCTGTCGTTGGAGGAAAAAAGGTCCATCAAGATCGGATCTGAGAAGAAGAGTATGGCGGCGGTTCAGCGTCCGCAGGCGGTGGCGAAGCTGTTTACGAAGAAGAATGTGGGTCCTGATGTGATCGAGCAGGCGGTGGGATGGATTTGGTGTCCTGTGGGGGGATCTCGTGCAAGGTTTTGAAAGACAACACCTTCCTGATCACCTTCAATCAAGTGTCGGGGTTGAGGAAGGTTGTTGATGATGGGCCATGGACAATTTCCAAAGAAATGTTGGCGGTGGAGGAATTTGATGGATCGAAGTCGGTGGAGGAGTTTGACTTCCCGACAGGTCCCGATCTGGATGAGAGTTGAGCGGCTGCCTTTAGGTTTGATGAACCGAGAGGTGGCGGAGATGATTGGTGATGATGTGGGGGAGTTCATTGATGTGGATGTCGATGGTAATGACTCGGCGGTGGGGGAGCCTTGCGGATTAAGATCTGACTGGATGTTCGTAAACCTTTGAGGAGAGGCGTGATGATTGATCTTGAGGAAGGGAAGGGAGAGAGATGGTGTCCAATCAAGTATGAGTTTCTTCCGGATTTCTGCTATGTTTGCGGTATCATTGGCCATGTGGATCGGCATTGCTTGAAGAAGCTGGGGAAGAATGTTCCTGCACCATACATCCATGATCTGCGCTACGTGCAGCCACGCAAGCCCTTTGGTTACAAAAGCTCAGAGAGGGGCGCAATGCAACCGAGCAGAAGCGGGGGATCGGGCTCCTGGAGATCAGGACAGTCGGATTCAGGTGAAAGTGGAAGCAAGTCAAGGTCTGACGGGCTATCATGGAGGAGGGAGATGGAGAAGGAGGGTGGGGAGCTCATTGAGGGAAAGAAGGAGGAGGGAGAAGAAGTCACCAGCCCACTCAAGGTGACACAATCCGATGATCAGCCAAAGGGCGATGCGGTGAAAACGTTGCTCTTCGCTGCTAGTGAGCAGGAGAATGTGTTGAATAACTTGGGGAAGGAGGCGGCGGGAGGGCAAGTGAACAGTGCCATGCAGTAGGCTACGGGCAGTGAAGAGGCGGAGGGAGAAAAGAAGAAAGGGGGCACTTTTAGGAGGGTGCCGCGGGATTGTGCAAAGGAAGGATTGACGGGCAGTTTGGAGTCTGTTCTAAAGAAGAGAAAGGGGAGCAGGATGCGATGGAACTGGACGACCACGGTAGGAGTAAGAAGGCCAAGCAGGTGGGCACGGCGATGGCGGGAGTGGTGACTGACATATCTATTGCGGGGCTGACAGAACAGCTGTAAAACCCATCAACAGTCCTTGATTGAAGGAAGATAAGCATCATATGAACATATTTATCACTAATAAAGTTCCACTTGTACTTTTAGCTTGTGAAATGTAGGGAAGATGGAAATGAGCCATGTGGGCCCCATAACCCAGGTCGACCGACCTGGACTTGGGCCCACCAGGGGCTGCCCTCCATGGCATGATCCTTGACATGCTCCAGGGAGACCTTCCCAACCCTTGAATCCAAGTGTGCTAGCTCTCAACGATCCAAATACTTAGCACATGGATCCATGGGTCCACATGGAAGCAAGCAAAGGAGTAAATGGACTCAACTTCGGACAACACTTCACATGACAAGTGGGGACACCACCAGGGAGCTAGAGGTGGGCTAGACCCACCAAAGGTAGGTC
Source organism: Themeda triandra (assembly GCA_018135685.1). Taxonomy (NCBI): domain Eukaryota; kingdom Viridiplantae; phylum Streptophyta; class Magnoliopsida; order Poales; family Poaceae; genus Themeda; species Themeda triandra. Next base: position 82,360 of record JAENPR010001377.1, read on the forward strand.
GGCCGACCTGCCAATGGTGGCCTGCCACCTGGCCAATGCTCCCACCGACCTTGCCACCTTCTAGAAGGGGAGGGGGACCCACAGGTCAGCCAAACCCCTGGTCGACCAACCTGGGGGTGGGCCCCTCCCAAGGTCGGTTTGCTCCAACCGACATGCCACACATTTCCCATGTGTGGAATTGTCCCTGCTGTCCATCTAAGGCGGTTTGGGAGGTCGGTGGATCCAAGGGTGGAGAAGGGAGGAGCACGCGGATCGATGATGTGGCGATGGAGTAGCCCCTACTCCACCTCTCCCTATAAATACCCCCCTAGGCCTTCACTTTAGAGCATCCCCAAGTTTATCCAATAGTGTTACAAGCTCAAGTTCTCTTGGGAGATCAAGTGTAGTGTAGTCTAGTCTAGAGTGGGAGTTAGAGTCGAGTCGAGCGAAGCTCGGGTCTCCGGAGTCGTCTTCTGGAGAGTCTGGTATAGCTCTTGTACCTTTTCTCTTGTATTACTTTCTTTATTAATATATAGTCTACCTTTACTTTACTAAGTCTTTACTTTAAGTACTTACTTTGAGTATTTACTTAGTGCATTACTATACTAGTATAGTAGTGTTGTGTCTTAGTCTTATTAGTGTAGTTGTCTTAGTTAGATTAGTGTTTACAACACCTTGTGTGTGTTTCACTACCAACTGGGGCGAAGGCTATTTACGTGATAGCCGAAGTCATAAGACTAGTGTAAGCGAGGTGCTTAGGTTAGTGCTTATTAGTGGATGCAACCATTCGATGTTCTGACGTGTAATAGCGGGCGGCGGTGAAGGTGACAGCTCTGCGTTTCCCATTAGGTTCTATTCACTGTCGGGTTTGGTCTGTAGGGCGCTCATAAGTCCAAGGTCCGCTTGGATAGGAGTTTTGCCTCCTATTGCAGTCGACCTCCCCACCACACAAGACTGTTTAGATACCAGTCTAGTCAAGTCATTTACATTGTTAGGATTAGAACACAGAAGTAGAGTTAGATACATAGGAGTCCATACTCACTCGTTGTCCTCCCACCTAGCTAGCTCACTACCAGTTATCTTTTATTTATCACTCTTATCTATTACTCTTACCCCCTGATAACACTGGTAAACTTAGATTGAGTGGACACACCACGGATATCCATCCTCATATTTATTAGAGAGTCTTAGTCCGCTTTCCTGAGAGCGAACTATAAATCACGACACCGTGGATACTCACCTCGGTTGAAGTGCTACAGCGGTACCTGTGCGCTTGCAGAGTTACCACTTGGTACATCTTGCGTCATCGCTAGAGTTTAGCTTTGCTTAGCATTCCTAGAGCCGTTGCCTGAGGAGGACTTGTGACACCCTCTCTCTGGCGATAGTTCAGGCTTGCCAGTAAGCATTGCTATTAGGCGCCACTCTTGATTATATATCTTTACTCTAGTCGGTGTGCGCTAAGAAATATCAACAAACATTTCTGGCGCCGTTGCCGGGGAAGCGTCGTACTAGGAATCTCTAGTAAATTAGAATCCGTGGTCTACTCTTACTCTAAGTGCCCATTAGTGTTAGGGGCTTATCCTTCACTTGTCTTGTTTTCGTTTTTCATTAATTAAGACAGTGCATGAGCGGTTTTTAATTGCCGTCAAACTTCATCAAAGATCCTGAGCAATTGTTGAGGAGAACTAGACGCCGTCAAGTTCCTCCTCAAAGGTTCATTTTGGACCCCGAACCGTTTGTGGAAGGAAGTCCCGCACCAGTTGTTGAGACAGTCATGGCTCAGAAGACCATCGCTGAGTTCTCGTCCCCGTCAGCTGACTTTGTCATACGGGTCCGAACTTGAACTTGGGCGATGCGACCTTTGAGCTCAAGCCTGCACTGATCAACATGGTGCAAGCCAATCCATTCTGTGGGAAGCCACATAAGGATGCCAATGCTCACCTCCAACACTTTCTGGAGGTGTGCAACACTTTCACCGTCAAGAACGTCACGGCGGACGCCATCCGCCTTCGTCTTTTCCCATTCTCGCTATTGGGAAAGGCGAAGCAGTGGTTCTACGCCAACAAGAGCGAAGTGACGACTTGGGACAGGTGTGCCAATGCCTTACTTAAGAAGTTCTTCCCAGCAGGCAAGACCAGTGCCCTGCGTGGGAAGATCTCAAGCTTCCAACAATAGTCTAACGAGACGATTCCCGAGGCATGGGAACGTCTCAATGAGTACATTCGGGCCTGTCCTCATCATGGGATAGACGAATGGCTCATTATTCAAGGTTTCTACCACGGGCTAATCGGTATAGCCCGTAGTCACCTTGATGCTTCCGCTGGAGGGGCATTCTTGCAACACAATGTCAAGGATGCCAAGGAGCTCATTGAAAAGATGGTCATCAACCAAGGTTGGAATGAGGAGCGCCTCCAGCCCAAGAAGAGAGGTGTCCACGCCCTTAATGAGGTGGACATGCTCTCTGCTAAGATGGACCTCCTGATGAAGAAGATAGAGAAGTCTTCCCCTAAAAAGGAAGTTGAGGCCATCCAGACCCACTGCCATTTGTCCGTCTTTGTGAACAGCGATCCATGGTGCGAAGTATGCGGAGGAGAAGATCACTCGGGCAACAATTGCCCCGAAACACAAGAGGAGGTGAACTACATCAACAACAACAACAACAACTTCAACAACGGGAACTGGCCCCAGCAACAACAATGGAGTTCATGCCCCTTTTACCAAGGCCAAGGTATGGGTTACAACAATAATAATTCTGGTAATTCTGGCAATTCTTTTGGTAACCAACCTTCCCTTAAAGAACTTATTTTTGGCCAAATTAAAATCAATGATGGTCTTAATAAAAGAATGATGGCTAATGACAAGATCTTAGAGAACCTTAGTGATAAAATGGACAGCTTCAATTCTGCTATGAAAAATCAATTGAGCTTTAACAAAATGCTAGAAACCCAGTTAGCTCAATTAGATGCAGCTGTTCCATCATATGAGCAAGGTAAGATCCTAGGGAAACCTGAGGACCCGATTGAGTCTGTTAAAATAGTATCTACGAGGTATGGTAAGCCTCCGGTTCTTTCCAATTGGGGATACCTCCTTGATCCCCATTCATCACAAAGAAGGATGACCCTGGCATGCCTACCATCACCTGCGAGATTGGGCCACGGCTCTTCCACAACGTCTTCTGCGAACTTGGATCGAGTGTCAACATCATGTCCAAGGTAATCTATGAAAATCTGTTAGGGGGCGCCTTGCTCCCAACACTTATGAGATTGCAGATAGCGGATCAAACCATTCGGTTTTTGGAGGGAGTCGCTAAAGACATCTTGGTGAAAGTTCAAGATGAGTACGCCCCCGCTGACTTCGTCATCCTCGACATGGGGTCGAACATCGACATCCCCGTCATCCTGGGACGGCCATTCCTGAACATGGTGAATGCCGTCATCTACGTCGGGTCTGGCCAGATCCATTTACAGTTCCCAGGTAAGAGGTTAAAATGTCCTTTCAATGGTTATAAAGCTAACATGCAGCTAAAGGACAAGAAACTGGAGGAGAAACCTCGTGGCAAACCACGCCGGAGGTACAATAAGGGTAAGTCGGCCAAAAAGGCTGAACAAAAGGAGGAACCCGCCAAGCAAGCAAAATATTCCAAAAAGGAATGGCGGGAGGAGGTACCTTCACGATCCCCATCTCTGGGACCGACCGAGGTATCCACCGAGTGAACCCCAGGGAGAGGTCTTGCTCTACGGACCTAAAACATGGAGCCCTCCACCGACCAAGTATGTCGTAGTTATCTCACATTTACTTTTATGCATTTCAATTTTGTATTTTCCTTTTCAATTGCATGTTTACTTTTAAATTGCATATTTTATCTCGACAAAATAACTTAGACATAGGTAATAAGACTTGAGAAGAGTGATTAGAGAAAAGTTGAGCTAGTGGGGCCACCATGTCCAGGTCGGCCGACCTGGCATGTGGGTCCACCACCTCTCTCCTCACTCTGGCTAGAAGCAGGGATCCAAGGAGCAGCATAGGATGCCCTGGGGCTCCAAAGCCCAGGTCGGCCGACCTGAGCTTGGTGCCACCAGGCACCCTGCTGTCTCCCAATCATCACACCCAAGGATCCCATACCTATCACACCAGCCAGAAAGCAAAGGTAGATGGTCCATTGCTCATAACTTTAGCTTAGGATGCTACTTTAGCACTTTGCATGCTTTAGGGAGCATGCCACCAGCCAAAGCAAGCATAGGGAGTAACAATGCATGCTTGAGTATCCCCATGGTCCATGGGAATCACTTTGATTCTTGTCTCCACTTTTGCTTTCTCCTTTTCTCTTTCACCAAACACTAAACATAGGAATCCAAAGCAACCAGCAGCAACTTTGGACCAAGACCACCACCATCTTTATCAGACAACCCAGCACAACATGATTAAAGTAGTGGGGGCAAAATTCTTGGGTCAGCCGACCTAAGAAATGGTCCAATTTTGTGACTTTTTGCAAGCACGATGCAAGATTCCTTGTCCAAAGTTGAGAGCATGTTTCAGTGGGGTAGAATGTTGGTCGGCCAACCAGCCCTTGGGATGGTCTTGCCATGCCCTTTCACCCCTATAAATAGCACCCCAATGTGAGCTCAATCCTACACCACAACCAGCAGAATCATCTTGACCTCACTTGGCCTTCTCTCTTCTCTTTAGTGTTCCAAGCCTTCTTAAGCTTAGTGTAGTAGTAGCCACACAAAAACCAAAAAAAATTTCCCTTTCCTTAGTAGTAGTAGGAAGCTTGGTCTTGTTTGTTCACTTGTGTAGCTAGCATGAAGAAGTTCATCCTCGACAAGATCAGCAAGAAGAAGGGTGAGGGTTCATCTTCGAGCTCTCGCCATTCCGGGAGTAGGAGCCATGAGAGGAAGGAGGAGGAACAAGCACACCAACTTGTTCCTGCCATCCCCCCTGATAGGATGATGGAGCCCCTTAGCAACCTCGTGCTCAACCATGAGGAGCTAGGGAAGCTCTACACCCTCCGCACTTGCGGCTACCAACACACCGCTCTCTTCGATCAACAACTCCTCGACCAAACAGGTATGAGCACCGACTTTGCTAATGTTTTCAGTGCCCTTGGTTGGGTTGGATTTTGGGAAATCCCTGAATTTGGAATAGAATTGCTCACCCAAGAATTTCTGTGCACACTAAAATCAAATGCTTAGGGGATTAGCTTTTGCATGTTCAATAGGGATCATAGTCTGTCTTGGAGTGCATTGAGCACTACTCTAGGCTTTGCCCATGAGTGCAAACTAGACGTAGATGAAGCTCTAGCAGGTTTTGACTTTGCTGAATTTTGGGAATTAATTTCTGGCTCCAATGATTGTTCTAATCCTAGACCCAAACACATCCATAACCCAACCTTGACGTTCTTGTTCTACTGGATCGTAGTCACACTTTTCCCTGGCACTAGCATAAAAATCGTAGGCTATGATGAATCGCAAATCCTTTATGCTATGGTTAATCAAATCAAGTTTGCACCTGTTAAAATGCTAGTATATTTTTGGGAGACCTCTATTGCTCAAGAGAAACCTATAGGCTTTACTTCACTTATAACTAGAATCGTTGAAACCTTGGGTTTGCTTGAGAATAATGAAGTTGAGTACATCACTCATGATAGATCTGTTATAAATGAACACATGTTTACACGAGTTGGTTTACTCAAAAGAGGTCCAAGAGGTGGACTTAAAATGATTTATGAACATCATACACTCGAAGTTCCTCTCCCCAATGAGAGACTTTGGTTGTATAATGTTTCATCACTAACCATGAGGCTAGACACAAGGGAAAGAGCCTACCCTGTTGCAGGGACGGACAAGATGACGAGAGTGCAAGCTCGTGCTACCCAAGAACAAGCCGGCCCTTCTCACGCTGCACCACAAGAAGAGGAGGAGGTGAGCTCCATGCACATGGGGGCACCTTCTCACTCCAGGACACCTTCGGGAGCACGCACCCCTCGTGGTAGAGGGAGGCGCCAGCCACAGTCCGAGATGGAGACGCTCATCAACGATGTGGAGAACATCAACATTGGACATCAGGCCACGTTGCAACTCATGCAGCAAAACATGAAAATGGTCCAAGGTCTCCAAACAGAAGATCAATACCGCTGAAATCAATGGTGGGGATGGCAGCCACCACAGTGAGCAAAAGATAAGCTTGGGGGAGATTCTCTCCCCCACTAAGGTAAATTTATCTAAGGTGAGTTTCCAACCCCTCTATTTTAATTCTTACTTTATTGCATTTCAATTGTTACTTTCTTGCATCTAAAAAAAAAGAAAAATATTAATTATAAAAATTTGAAAATTTTCAAAAATCCAAAAATATTTATTTGCTTTATTTCCTTTATGTATATATGCTTCATGTGTGCCATCCTTCCTATAGAAATGATGATGAAATTGCTAGTTAATGTTTCTCTAGTGCTTGTTTACAACTTAACATTTCTCTAAGTATGGATTACTTAGCGTTTTTAACCATCATGAACTTGAGCACCTAGTGGGTTGTAAGTGCTAAAACAAAGTCTAAGTTATTGTGAGATATGAGATAGTTGAGATAAGAGCTCTATACTATTGTTCTAAGCACGCATGATTGCCAGAAAATTTATTTTAAAATAAACAAAAACTTAATTGTTCCTCAATGGTGTTAAATTCCTACCACGGCCATATATATATATATATATACTTTGCATATCAAAAGCCTTCTACATAAGCTACTTGCTTGCATTGAGTCTCGTTAAGTCTTGCAGAACCTATGTTAGAGGTTTGCCATACTCCTAAGATCAAGATTACACAAACCACCAAATATGCTACCTCTAATCCAGAGGTACGCAACCAATCATATGCTGCTTCTACCCTGGAAGTACACATCTCCTTCCATACTATTATTTCTATGCTGCTTCTACACTGGAAGTACGCACCTCCATATCCACCACCTCTATCAAATGGGTTGCTCCATGCTCCAAATGTTAGAAACTCTCTCAGTTATTAATTGTTAGATGAGACACATTTCAAAAAGGCTAGGCATCTACTCTATAGATTCCTATCATTCAAAGAAAAAGAGGGAGAGAGAGAGAGAGCTAGCCTTGTCTCAATAGAAAGAAGAAAAAGAGGTAGAATCAAATAAACGAGCAACCTCATCTACCATACATCTACCATCCCTCCATTACCTTACCATCCATCACACTCCATTATGCTATTCATTCCATTTCCACATCTTGATCTGGGGATATGACATTTCTCTACTTAGGTCCAAGTTTCTTAACTTGACAACATATGCATTGTAAGTACGCTATTCCTTGCCATACCTACCTTGAGCTCCACATAAAGCCTTTTTAGAGGTAGGGTGTTTTGGAAAGGCAAACACTTGATGTGCCTTGGTGAGGATTCATATACCACTTGAGTGACTTAAGAGAAACCATATGAGGAACATTAAAATTTCTTTTAAAAACTTAGCAAAACCTCTGGCATGAAACTTGCTAAAAGAATGAGAAAAGTAGATCCTCTAGTCAATGCTGTTCTGTCTCCCAACATCCCAAGACTAAGTTAATGCCATAAGCCCCATGAGTGTTAAAGTAACATTGGTGTGCTAACCTTGCTAATTTTTCTATTCAAGGAGAAGTTCTTTGTTGTGCACTTAGTACTATTGAGATGTTAACTTAGTAATAATACCTGATCCAATTGAGCTAAGTCTTGATTGTTTGCTCGGGACGAGCAAAGGTTAAGCTTGGGGGATCTTGTTGACGGGAGATAAGACCCAGTTCTATATACTCAAAAACCCGTCAACAGTCCTCGATTGAAGGAAGATAAGCATCACATGAACATATTTATCACTAATAAAGTTTCACTTGTACTTTTAGCTTGTAAAATGTAGGAAAGATGGAAATGAGCCCTGTGGGCCCCATAACCCAGGTCGGCCGACCTGGACTTGGGCCCACCAGGGGCTGCCCTCCATGGCATGATCCTTGACATGCTCCAGGGAGACCTTCCCAACCCTTGGATCCAAGTGTGCTAGCTCTCAACGATCCAAATACTTAGCACATGGATCCATGGGTCCACATGGAAGCAAGCAAAGGAGTAAATGGACTCAACTTCGGACAACACTTCACATGACAAGTGGGGACACCATGTGGCAGAACCTCCTAAGTAATATGGCCCACATGCACTAATCCTTGTCTTAACCGACCTCGGATGACTATGCATGCGTTCCACACGACTTAAAAAGCTCCGTCGGGGACTCCCGAAACTTCCATGATTCTCCGAGCGGGATCAATCATTATAAGAGTCATTGCAGTATTACAACAGTTTTACAATAAAATAATATACATCGAGTAAAGAGCGGAAGACTTACAATAACATAAGTTTAAAAACCAGTTTCAAACCATAAGTTTAGTTATTACAAACCATATAGCAGTAGATAGCATTAAGATAACTTATTTACAACACCTCAAATGTAGTGCTTTGCCCAGGAGCCAAACACACTACTCGTCGTCACTCTTCGCAACGACCGTCACGCAGCAGGGTTCAAGGCACACCTGTGCGTGAGACTCACCTGCAACAAGGGTTCAACAAACCCTGAGTACAAAAGTACTCAACAAGACCGACTCGACGAAAAAGAGGTGAAGGCTCAGAAATGCAGGCCAGCTAGGAATCAAGGTAAGGTCTAAGCAAGAATCAAACTCTTTGCAAAAAAGCCACTAGGTGAGTCAAGTTTTATTTTCAGGTTAACCCTATGGGGTTATTAAACTAACCTGTCTCTAGGTTAAGCCAGATCAAGGTAGTTCATACAACTTGCTTTTACTCCTATCTTCAAGAAACCATCTTTTACTCTACGATGATGATCAGAGAATTGAGTTTCCATAACCGAGGAGCACTGTTGATGTCTATTAAGTGCAACTGAAATAAAGAGGGTTCCGCAAGCGCACAGAATATATCATCGTAGCATTTTAACCGGGAGTAATCTAGGTATCGTTATTTATAATTTTACCACTTGGGAAGGGAATGCCTTTGGATAATGAGTGATGAGCAATGCACATGCAATAATGGAGAGCTCAACCTTGTACGTATCGATCATCTCATACGGGGTAGGTGTCACATAAAATATAGAAATGAATGATAAATGACATAAGATAAATGAGAACATTTAGCCACATAAAATAATAGTAATAAGCCATCTCAACTTAGCACTCTAAGCTTATAACACTAGCATGGACTAGGACGATCTAGGGTGTAATCCTATGTTATTCTAACTACAAAGTCAAAGCATACAATGATTAGTGCAAGAACATCTAGCAATCATGGCGGGAAAAGGTTACATCTATGCATAGTGATATTACCGAGAGAAGACAAGAGACATAGCAATGACTTCAATGTAAGAGGTTTGTTACGCTAGACCTATACTCGGGAGAAGGGCTACAAAGGACTCAACAGGGGTGTCACTCCGCGATCTACCTCACGATCCGGAATATAGGGTGCAATCGTAGATAAATACGGTCTAGGCACCACGCCTACACAATATTTACCACTCACCCATCGATCTAATGAGCAAGCGCTATACGATCCTATGCATAAACATAATTCTAATCCAACTATGCTAAACATATAATCAAAGTAGACTAAGAACAATATAATTGAGAACATAATCAAATAGAGCAAAGTCAAGTCTGATATAATAGAATAGAATAAAGTACTACTCATAGTATAACGAACAATGATGAATATTACAAGAATGTAGAGGGGAATTACTAAGAACTCTGACAGATCCGGACTCCAAGGTAGGCTTGATTCCCTCTAGATCTATTCCTATGTAGCTATGCTACTAAACTATGGAGCTCTAATTGAGATGGTGGCTCGCTTCTCGAATCCTCTCGGATGAATGAAGAGAGAATGAATTAGGGTTTCACCCGGGGGCCGGGGGGCTCGAATATATAGCCCCCTAGGATGAACCACGGCCCTCGGATCAAACCGACCTAAATGGATGATAATTATTCATCCTCAAAGGCGGTGGAGGCGAGGATCCGCGAGACTCAACGCGATTGGCTGAGGTGGGGAGTCGGCCGACTCCCCCCTTGGGCGGCCGGCGGCGGGTGCTGCCGGTGGGGCCCGGCCTTCGGGGTCGCCTTCCGGAGTCTTCTAGATTATACAATTTTACCCGTTCGGTCTTTATCTCTATGTAATCATGACATGTGGGCCTCCTTTGGTTCTCTTTCGATAACCCCCGCGAAATAGATAATCACCAAAACTCGTGGAATTACATCGGTGTAACCCCTATATCTAATAGGTGAACTCATATTAGTCCTTTCTCTTGCTGCGTTGACGGTATAAAATTGATACTTAACGACCGTCAACAAACTCCCCCAAGCTTACCTTTTGCTCGTCCCGAGCAAAGATAGACTGATGATGGATCGGGAGTTGCTACAATGCTTTCACTCCTCACAAGTACACATGCGTTCAAACAAGAACTCTCCTCCGGATTAGAGTGAACTATTCGACTCAAAACTCACTCATATTACCTTTCACCATGGGGCTTGTAACCGTCACTTGGGTCTTGAGTAGTTGAAAGATAGAGCTGTCAAGTCAAGCGCCATGTTTCTCGCTCTTTGATCAACTATTATCCCGGAGTTTTTGCAAGGTTTTGAAATAAAACTCGAGTTCCTTGTATGACCCTTTCAAGTCTCTCATTTGTGGTATTTACGGATCCTCTCCAAGGCATGAGTAGTGTATGCCTTCTCTCTTCTCTCAAAATATGTGGTATTTATGGAACTAAGGCATAGTGGAAAGTGCCTTCTCTCTCTCACCCTACTCTCTAATAGGCTTATGTGGAGCTCATAGGTGGGGAGACACTCAAACTCACTTGCATATATTGCATAGTTAAGACATGGATCCAATAGGAACTAAAATAATAAAGTCATATGTGCATGTGAATGAGGAAATGGAATGGATGATATGATGATAGGATGATGATGATAAGAAAATGATTATGAGGGGTACTCAACTGGTGAACATCTACTTCTACACTTGCTCCTTTGGGGATAACATGACTCCCTTTATTTGGAAACCTTGGAACTTCTTGAAAGGAAGGACTTGGCTACTCTTTTTTTTCTTCTTCTTCTTTTTTTTTATTGCAAACAATCCTCTAAAAACGAACTTTAGCAATGGGGATTCATATAACTTGAAATGATAATGACTGGAGCTTTTATGTAGGCAAATGGAATGGCGATGATTATTTCTAGATGTTCACTCCCAGGATAGGAGTAGAACCTTTCTGGATGAAGTGAAATGAATGGCGTATGTATATGTGGATGGATGGATGGATGGATGGATGGATGGATGGATGCGTACTCCAGGGTAGGAGCAGCATAAGTGCGTACCGCCAGGGTAGAGACAGCACAACATGTGGTGAATGCGTACTCCTAGGATAGGAGCAGCATAAGTGCGTATCTCCAGGGTAGAGATAGCACGATATGTGGTGGATATGGATCTTTATGTGTGGGTGGTACTTCTAGGAACAGAAGTAGCATAGATCAATGGATGGAGAGCACATAGTATTGACTTTAACTGCATGACTAATTCCTTATGGGTCCACAGCATAACCACACTCAATGCCTATAAAGACTACACTCAAGCCTACAGTATGATCTATATAAACAGATGGGTTTTCCTAATCTAGTAAGCATGAATATATGGCTGTGGTAGGAATTTGAACTCTCGTCATAAAGGAACTCATCATGCAGGAATTTAATATTTTCAAAGATAAATTCTCGAACTCTAGTATCTCTAGGAACAAGATGGAAAAGACTCAAAACCTTCCCATATCATACCCATCAACCACCTAGACTTAGATCAAGTGTTTGCTACCCACAAGTTTCAGGTTCAGAGCAAATCTCAAGTCTAAACAGTTGTGTCCAAAACTCGGGAGAGTGCAAGGTTGAAAACTAGGTACTTAAAAGGAATTACGGTAGAGCAACTATTCATCATCTCCATGTGGAGTTTATTCTAGGATCACTTTTAAAGACAGATTACAAGAGCTCTCCAAAAATAGAAAAGAATAAATAAGGAAATCTTTCTGGGTTTCTATGGTTATCTATCTTTTTTAGTTGTTTTAACAAAGCACACTCTAACAAAGCATAAATAGATAAGTTAAAAACACTTAGCTTGGTACACGGGGATGCTCTCCCCAAGCCGGATGTTGACATAGTCTGGCGATGTTGCCGACGAGCCTAATCGAAGACGTTCTAGTCCTCCGGGGAGTGTCGTAGATAGTTGCCGTTGGAGACAAGCATTCAATTGTCGCGGGCGGCACTCCAATAGGGACTGGATGTCCTTCGCTGTTAGCTCTTCTTGATCCTTGATGTTCTGTGAAGCTCAAATAGACAACAAAGCTTGTGGAACGATTAAGTGTTAGTGATAAAACCTCTAGGCCTTGGTTGTCTAGATCTTCCTAACTTAGACTTGTTCTAATAGGATCACAAGAAATATTTTTTTATCTTTTTATTATTTAAGGAATGCGAGACGGGGAAAAATAAATATCCGAGAAATTATTTTTGTGCCACCACGGTGAATGATTATCCACATGGGGCTTAATGATTTTCGGATGCAAATGCACAACATCTTTATTTTCTTTTCTAATGCGAGAGATAAAAAAGTAAAGATGCAACTAAGATGCAAATAGGAAAATAAATATGCTAAGGTAAAATTACAATGCTGAAAAGTAATTGATGATAAATACCAAGTTACCTCTTGGCGCGGCGTTCGGTGGTTTTAAGTCCTCCGAACAGGACTTGTCACGTTTGCTCATTTTTCAAGGGGCGCATTGGCTGGCGCCTCTGATGATGTCGCCTCGTGTGTAGGAATTGATTCTACTTTTGCTTTTACCTTCCACACCTTCTTTGTTGGAGAGGATGACCTTGAGGAGGAAGCTTCTTGGATCACTTGTTTCTCTTTAGTTGGTGGCACCTCTTCTTCTTCTATAATGTTCTTCTTCTCTGGGTACCGATCTTCATATCTAGACACTTCTCCCTCATAGTCAGCCCATCCATCGTAGTGACGTTCTTCTTGTTACGCGACGGGTACGCTGCCTTCTCCTTGCTGTTCTTCTTGGGCTCCTCGGTGATTATATAATTATTGTTGAAGTAGCGGCGTACCTTCTCGGTGGGAAAATGGAAATGGATCTCTCTGTTCCAATATAGATGATAGCTCGGTGGTGTTCGGGAATGGTCTTCCTAGGATGATTGGAGGATCATAGTCATCTCCCATGTCAATGACTAGAAAGTCGTGGGGACATAATGGTCATCTATCCGGATGAGGACATCCTTCACTTCTCCTTCGACGAAGCGAATGTCGATACGCCATCTCTTGTTGTGCATAGGTGGGCTCCAAAGGCATAGTGCCATATAGATACTCATAGGTTACCTTGGCCATAATGTTGACGCCCGATCCGGTGTCACAGGACATGCCTTTATTGAAAGAGCTTGTTGATGGAGCATTGAATGGTTGGGACACTGGGTCATTCTTCTTGATCGGACATGGGGATCGAGTAAGTGGTCATGCTCCTTGTGGGCTGCGGTGACCATCCTCCTTGTCTCCGTCTTCTTGGTCTTCTTATTCTTGTTCTTGCTCTTCTTAGCTGGATTCTTCTTCTTCTCTTTGTCCGCGATGAGGGTGTCTTTGGGAGCGTAGCACTCTGTTCTTGAAGAAGAAGGTCTCTCTCTTGCCCTTGATATTGAAGATGATCTTGGCAGTGTTGGCATACATGATGGCTCCAGCAGTGTTCAAGAATGGTCGTCCCAGAATGATGGGGGACCTTTCGTCACTGCCTGTATCCACTACCACGAAGTCTGCAGGAACATACGAGTTGCCCACTCGTACACATATGTCTTCAAGTACTCCCAAAGGAACACGGAGTGACTGATCTGCAAGCTGTAAGCACATGGTTGTGTATGCTAAGGGGCATCTGAATAGCTTCTCATATATCACTCTTGGCATGATGTTGATGCTTGCGCCGAAGTCAGAGACTACTTTATTGAAGTTGGTACTTCCAATGGAGATCGGAATAACTGGTCTCCCTGGATCGCCTTTCTTGATTGGTAGAGTTGAATCAATCCATGACCCCTTCGATGGATCACTTCGGCTGTCTTCTACATTGAATATATCAACAAGATTTGCAGTTTCGAGCTCTTCGGGTTGTCCTGCCAATTTACCTTGGCCAGCAGAGGGAGCAAGGTTGACAAGCATTTGTACTGCGACTCAAGTATTTTGTTGAAGCTAAGCGACTCTTGATGGCATTGGAAAAGCCATCCATTCTCATTGCCGAGTGTCTCTAGGACCTTGTCATTTGATGCCGGCTTCTTGGACAGATTGTCCATCATCTTGCCTTGATTCATCACTAACTCTCTCAAAAGGCGGCTGGTTGTAATTATTGTAGGAGGAATTGTTACCTTGATAATTGCACGAATAATTGCCCGAGTAGTTAGGCCTCTGCTCGATTCCAACCTTGATTCTGCGAGGACGATAGTAATTATTGTTGTTGTTATTGTTGAGGTAGTTCACGTCCTCCTTCAGCTACGGGCGGTTAGCACCTGTGTGCCCAGTCTCTCCACACTCTTCACATGTCATGCGAGCATCATGTATATGCATGACTTCTTTCTTCTCGTGGCTCTCTCATCGAGCCTCTTCATTAGCGAGATCCATTTTGGCGAGATAGCATGTCTACCTCCTTGGTGGTGTATTCCTCCTCCTCTCTTGCGGGTCGAGTTCTTTCTTCACTCCAACCTTGGTTGGATACCATCTTCTCCACAAGAGCGTGGCACGAGGAATAGTGAGTGATAAGAACGCACCACCGGCGGCATCCATCGTCTCACGTGTGTCTGTTTCGAGCCCATGGTAGAATGTACGCATAGCGGCCAATTCTCCATGCCATGATGAGGACACTCGAGGATGTGATCTTGAAAGCGCTCCCAAGCTTCGGGACAGTCTCATCATGATGTTCTTTGAAAGCTTGATATCTTCCCACGAAGAGCATTTGTCTTGCCCATGGGGAAGAACTTCGCCAAGAAATTGGTGGAACATAGTGCCCACATAGTATTCTTCTCCTTATTGGCGTAGAACCTTTGTTTCGCTCTCCCCAAGAGTGAGAATGGGAAGAGGCGAAGTAGTATAGCATCTCGGGGACATCCTTGATAGTGAATGTGCTACAAATCTCCGAGAAAGTGTTGGAGATGAGCACTAGCATCTTCATGGGCCTTCCCTGAGAACTAGCTTGCTTGCACCATGTTGATCGGCGCGGGCTTGAGCTCAAAAGCTCCTTCGATGTCCGCGGCTGGTCCAAGTACGAATGTTGTCCGTAGTTGGAGCGAGAACTCGCGGAGTGACTTGTTCGCCATGGCTTCAAACGCTGGTGTCAAGTCTCGAACGAAAGGTCGACTTTCGCTTCGACAAACTTCCAAGTTGAGTTGATGATGATGATTGAATGGTCTTCTTCAACACCGCTTTCAGCCTTCTGAATAAAGCTTACGGATCGTCAATATAATTATCAGGAAGAATTGTCTTTTTCATACATTACCCTGCATAAGATATAAAATAGACGAAAAGACAAGGGTAAGGCTGTATGAGTAGAGAATGGTGACGAGTGCTCAATCTCATTATGTAGTGCAATGCTGCTCATTATCCATTGGCTTTCAACCTTCCAACAACGGCGCCAAAAATGCTTGTTGATGTCTATTAAGTGCAACTGAAATAAAGAGGGTTCATAAGCGCAGAATATATCATCGTAGCATTTTAACCGGGAGTAATCCAGGTATCGTTATTTATAATTTTACCACTTTGGGAAGGGAATGCACTTTGGATAATGAGTGATGAGCAATGCACATGCAATAATGGAGAGCTCAACCTTGTCTCGTATCGATCATCTCATACGGGGTAAGTGTCACATAAAATATATAAATGAATGATAAATGACATAAGATAAATGAGAACATTTAGCCACATAAAATAATAGTAATAAGCCATCTCAACTTAGCACTCTAAGCTTATAACACTAGCATGGACTAGGACGATTTAGGGTGTAATCCTATGTTATTCTAACTACAAAGTCAAAGCATACAATGATTAGTGCAAGAACATCTAGCAATCATGGCGGGAAAAGGTTACATCTATGCATAGTGATATTACCGAGAGAAGACAAGAGACATAGCAATGACTTCAATGTAAGAGGTTTGTTACGCTAGACCTATACTCGGGAGAAGGGCTACAAAGGACTCAACAGACTGTCACTCCCGCGATCTACCTCACGATCCGGAATATAGGGTGCAATCCTTGAGATAAATACGGTCTAGGCACCACGCCTACACAATATTTACCACTCACCCATCGATCTAATGAGCAAGCGCTATACGATCCTATGCATAAACATAATTCTAATCCAACTATGCTAAACATATAATCAAAGTAGACTAAGAACAATATAATTGAGAACATAATCAAATAGAGCAAAGTCAAGTCGATATAATAGAATAGAATAAAGTACTACTCATAGTATCACGAACAATGATGAATATTACAAGAATGTAGAGGGGAATTACCAAGAACTCCGACGAGATCCGGACTCCAAGCTAGGCTTGATTCCCTCTAGATCTATTCCTATGCAGCTATGCTACTAAGCTATGGAGCTCTAATTGAGATGGTGGCTCGGCTTCTCGAATCCTCTCGGATGAATGAAGAGAGAATGAATTAGGGTTTCACCCGGGGCCGGGGCTTTGAATATATAGCCCCCTAGGATGAACCACGGCCCTCGGATCAAACCGACCTAAATGGACGATAATTATTCATCCTCAAAGGCGGTGGAGGCGGGATCCGCGAGACTCAACGCGATTAGGCGAGGTGGGGAGTCGGCCGACTCCCCTTGGGCGGCCGGCGGCCAGGCTGCCGGTGGGGCCCGGCCTTCGGGGTCGCCTTCCGGAGTCTTCTAGATTATACAATTTTACCCGTTCGGTCTTTATCTCTATGTAATCATGACATGTGGGCCTCCTTTGGTTCTCTTTCTGATAACCCCCTGCAGAAATAGACAATCACCAAAACTCGTGGAATTCTGTCAGTGTAACCCCTATATCTAATAGGTAAACTCATATTAGTCCTTTCTCTTGCTGCGTTGACGGTATAAAATTGATACTTAACGACCGTCAACAAGCACGACATTTTGAAACGATTTACTCAGCTGAGGATTCCTACACTCACGATATACGTGGGACTCTAACCCACAAGTATATCAACAATACCTGTCGGACACTCTAGGACTAGTAACAGCTTCCGTGCCACCCGAGAGCACACTTACACCTTAAATCCGGGGGACACGGCCCACGAGGGTATTGTACTCTCGCCATCTCGCCACTCCCAGTGCACGGGCTCACTGTCCTAGTTCTAGATTATCCTAGGGTAAAGCTTCTCCATAGATATGTGAGTAGTTGCAAAGTCTCGACGCACACAGGTCACCAACGAACGGTCCTTAATTGACAAGTTGGAAACACTACACCAAGACTCCATTCATGATGCAAGTTACCCGACCGATCTTACTTTCATTCTCCAACCACTAATACAGACGATGCGTTACACCGGAACATCTTTCGATGCAACGCAACAGTCCGTACTCAGGTTCCAAACCATTACTCATCATGCGATAACAACATCAACCATTTTGAAACATTTTACTTGAAAAGCCTACTAATAAAGCAAGGCTAAGCATACTAGGCATTTTCGAAATAAAAACAAGTATCAAGGACGATATACAAGTAACAAGGTAGGTAATGCATCAACATAGGGTATCACGTAACTCCTATTACTTAATGCAACAAATCATAAGCATAAGTGATATAAAATTTGTAAAAACAAGGGAGGGTTTAAATGCATCCGGGGCTTGCCTTAGATAGAGTAGACTGACGGATCAGATTCTGGGTCAACACCACGGACGTCAAAACCCAACTCCTGAGAAGGTTCCTCCTTCGGAAACAGATAACCAGAACTCTCCTCGATCGCGGGGTCTACACGATAAGGATATATCTTACATGATGGAAAATAAAACATGATGCGATAAAGCGTAACAAGACTAAACAACTTGAGTACAACTTTCCTTAGCGATAAAGTTGTACTCTAACAACATTAATTAACTTTAACCCTAAAGTTAAACTAGGGTTATCTACTTCATTAGTGAAAATAATTAAATAAAATAAATATTAATTAAGCCCTAAATAGGATCAGGGGTTACTCAAACAATTAAATTAAAATGCCACAGGTCATTAGGGTCAATGACCTAGGGTCACCAATCAATCCTCAAAATCACACAAAAACCTATAATTAAAGGTTTTCTAAAAGGATTAATTAATTAATTAATTAATGATAATTAAGCATCAAAATTTTAGTTGTCAAATTAATTCCAAAAAAATTTATTTAAAGTAGATGAAGGCATGAACAGTGTACAAAACAATTTTCAGGATTTTTGGATAAAAACATAATTTTTTAAAACCAGGGAAGGCTTATTTATTAATTAAAAGGGCTAATTTTTGAACATATCAAAACTGCTCAAAATTGGAATATTATATTTTTCCTAGGTCAAGCTCATCAAGAGGAACTCACACAAAAATTTTCAGAATTTTTGGAGCTACCAAGAATTAACTATGAATTTCCAAAGAAAAAAATATTTAAAACATTTTCTGAAAAATAATAAAGCTAAAGAAAAAGAAAAAGATCGATCGGGCCGATTCGGCCCTGGCTCAGCCTAGCACCGTTGGTGGTCCGGCCCAACAGTAGCAGGCCGGCCCAACAAGGCCTGCCCGCGTTGGGTCGACGGCGGCGGCGAGCTCGCTGGCGATTCCTCGCCGGCAGCGAGGTTCTAGGCGGCGCGGCTGGCACCTACTTGACCTACACGACGAGACGAACACGATGAGCTAGGTTACACGGCGGCGGGTGCGGCGGAGCTACATCGCCGGCGGCGATGGCGGCTTGGCGGAGCGGCGACGCGACGGCAGAGCTCGTCGGAGCATCTCCGGCGGCGCTAGCGCATGCGCTAGAGGCTACGCGATGCGGCGGGCGTGATGCGCGTGCCAAATCGCTCAGCGCGAGACCCGAACGGCCTCGGCCTCGCACGCGGCGGCGGCGGCAAAGGCACGGCGGCGGCGGCGGCAAAGGCACGGCGGCGGCGTCGCACGGCGGCCGGTAGCTACAATGCCCTAGAGGCTCAACCAACGGCAAGGATGGGTGCAGGAGCTCACCGCGGGGCGGATGCACACGACGATGGAAGCTCGGGATGGTCGGAGGTGGGAGCTTGGCGGCGGCAGTGGCAACGGCGGCGCTGTCCGGTGGCACGGGCGGCGTCACGGCGGCGGCTGTGCATCAAATTGAAAAGCAAGGGAAGCATCAGGTGCAGCACATCAAGGCGAGCACGACTGCGGAAGGAATTTGGAAAATGACCACGGACGGCGGTGAATGACGGTGGCGAAGTCGCGACGGCTCGGCTCGCCGTCCGCGAAGAAGACGGTGGCTTGCGGGCGATTTAGCGAGAACGAGAGGCTTTGGTGGTGTTGGATGGGTGCGCGAGCTCGAGGCGGACACGGTGGCAAGAGAAGACAGCGAGCAGTAGCTCGACGACGGCGGCGACGAACGGCGGAGGTAGACGGCAATGGCGGCGGCGGAAGAAAAACAGGGGAGGAAGAAGAGAAACGGCGGTGGCCGGCCTCTTTTATAGCAGGGAGGGAAAGCATGGGCGAGCGCCATGACGACGGTGAAGGTTCTGGCGCGAGTGCGCGCTGGCGGCCGGCGGCGACACGCCGGGATGGGTCGGCGGCCACGGCGACGGCGAGCGCCATGAGGGAGAAGGATGATGCCGACGTCATCAACGAGTAACAGCAATGGAATTTTGCAAATTACTCCAGATTTTTGAACTAAAGTCAAAAAATTCCAAAAACAAACCCTAGCTAATTTTTCATGCTCTACAATTTTCTCAAAAGGAGCATTTTCAAAATCTGAGTGGAAATTTGAATTTGAAATCAAATTTAAAAAGGGGACAAAAACCCTAGAAACAAATATATGAAATAACTTTTGATTTTTCAACAAAACTTGAAAATCTTCAAATCTATGGAAAACTCAAATCTTCAAACCACACATGTTCACAAAAGAAAGTTTTCCCAAAATATGCATAATTTTTGAAATATGGATTTAAAATCAAAAAGGGGACATTCTTTGGAAAACCGTATTTTCAAATTCATTTGAAATTCTTTTTGGAAACATGAAAAACTTTCTTCACCAACCCCGAAGCTCTCCTCAAGATACACAAACTCGCTTTTTGAACCAACCCCAAATTCTTTGTAGATTTTGAATTAGAGAAAAGGGGATAAAACGGAGTTTTCTGGAAAACAGGGTTTTAGAAAGAAACTGAGCTCGATTCAACTTGTATATTAATTGGTTGGTCATTAATGATCACAAACATCATCCAAGGTCATTTTTAGGTCAATGACCCAAAGACACCCTTGGTTGACCAAGTTGACTTTCGAAAATCATTTTAACGGCTTTAGGTTTTTATAGGTTTACTCGGTTTTATAATCTATGCCTCACACTAGTGTCAACACCGTTAACACCTCAAGGTACATAGAGAATAAACCAAGTATTTGAGATGACATTCAAAAATAATATTTTTGGTGAGATCAAACATCATCTCAGAAGCACAATCAACCTAACAAAAAGTAAACTTGTTTTAGTTGATGCAGATCAAAGTTGACCTAAACATGAATGCTTTACGATGATTATGATGACATGGCAAAGTTTTAGTTACTATAACATCAGAGATGTTACACACCACCAGGGAGCTAGAGGTGGGCCAGACCCACCAAAGGCAGGTCGGCCGACCTGCCAATGGTGGCCTGCCACCTGGCCAATGCTCCCACCGACCTTGCCACCTTCTAGAAGGGGAAGGGGACCCACAGGTCAGCCAAACCCCTGGTCGGCCGACCTGGGGGTGGGCCCCTCCCAAGGTCAGTTTGCTCCAACCGACATGCCACACATTTCCCATGTGTGGAATTGTCCCTGTCGTCCATCTAAAGCGATTTGGGAGGTCGGTGGATCCAAGGGTGGAGAAGGAAGGAGCACGTGGATCGATGACGTGGCGATGGAGTAGCCCCTACTCCACCTCTCCCTATAAATACCCCCCTAGGCCTTCACTTTAGAGCATCCCCAAGTGTATCCAATTGTGTTACAAGCTCAAGTTCTCTTGGGAGATCAAGTGTAGTGTAGTCTAGTCTAGAGTGGGAGTTAGAGTCGAGTCGAGCGAAGCTCGGGTCTCCGGAGTCGTCTTCTGGAGAGTCTGGTATAGCTCTTGTACCTTTTCTCTTGTATTACTTTCTTTATTAATATATAGTCTACCTTTACTTTACTAAGTCTTTACTTTAAGTACTTACTTTGAGTATTTACTTAGTGCATTACTATACTAGTATAGTAGTGTTGTGTCTTAGTCTTATTAGTGTAGTTGTCTTAGTTAGATTAGTGTTTACAACACCTTGTGTGTGTTTCACTACCAACTGGGGCAAAGGCTATTTACGTGATAGCCGAAGCCATAAGACTAGTGTAAGCGAGGTGCTTAGGTTAGTGCTTATTAGTGGATGCAACCATTCGATGTTCTGACGTGTAATAGCGGGCAGCGGTGAAGGTGACAGCTCTGCATTTCCCATTAGGTTCTATTCACTGTCGGGTTTGGTCTGTAGGGCGCCCATAAGTCCAAGTTCCGCTTGGATAGGAGTTTTGCCTCCTATTGCAGTCGACCTCTCCACCACACAAGACTGTTTAGATACTAGTCTAGTCAAGTCATTTACGTTGTTAGGATTAGAACACAGAAGTAGAGTTAGATACATAGGAGTCCATACTCACTCGTTGTCCTCCCACCTAGCTAGCTCACTACCAGTTATCTTTTATTTATCACTCTTATCTATTACTCTTACCCCCCTAATAACACTGGTAAACTTAGATTGAGTGGACACACCACGGATATCCATCCTCATCTTTATTAGAGAGTCTTAGTCCGCTTTCCTGAGAGCGAACTATAAATCACGACACCGTGGATACTCACCTCGGTTGAAGTGCTACAGCTTGCAGAGTTACCACTTGGTACATCTTGCGTCATTGCTAGAGTTTAGCTTTGCTTAGCATTCCTAGAGCCGTTGCCTGAGGAGGACTTGTGACACCCTCTCTCTGGCGATAGTTTAGCCTTGCCAGTAAGCACAGCTATTAGGCGCCACTCTTGATTATATATCTTTACTCTAGTCAGTGTGCACCAAGAAATACCAACAACAGCCCTGCGAGGATCAATGAAGATTATCGCTTGGAACTGCCGCGGGTTGGGGAACGACGCGGCTGTTCGTGGCCTTCTGGACGTCCAGAAGGCGGAAGACCCTGACATTCTCTTCTCGTCCAAAATGAAAATGGACGAGAGGAGGATTGGTGGATTGAGGTGGAAGCTAGGTTTGGCAAACATGGTGGTGAAGGAGTGGATGGCCACGAATGGTGGCGGCCTTGCACACTTTTGGAGGAGAGGGATCAATGTTCATGTGCATGGCATCTTGCGTTTCTACATCGATGCTGAGGTGCTTGAGGATGATGCGTGTGACTGGTTTTTATGGGGAACCAGAGGATAAAAACTATCTTGGAGAGCTCTGCACACCTTGAAAGCTTCAAGGGAGCGCCCATGGCCGTGTCTAGGAGATTTCATTGAAATCCTAGCGGTGTGCGAGAAGGAAGGAGGACCACCACGTAATCAAGGTTGCATGGACAGGTTCAGGGAGGCATTGGAGGATTGTGACTTGGTGGATTTGGGGTTTGAGGGGGATCCTTTCACTTGGCAGAATAATAGCCACACTAGAGACCTCTATGTGAGAGAACGCTTGGACCGTGCAGTGGCGAATAAAGATTGGACATCAAAGTTCCCTTTGTACCATACAATAAATGGTGAACTGAGAAATTCCGATCACAGGCCAGTGATTGTAAATACCAATCCTCCTCGAAGTGGTGGTGGAGGTGGGGGCAGCAGGTGTTTCGGTTTGAGGCAAGTTGGGTGGAGGAGGAGTGTGTGACTTTAGTAGAGAACGCTTGGAAAACTGGAGTGGAGGCGAGGGGTGAAGATGTAGGAGGCGCTCTAAAATATGTAGCTAGAGATCTCGGTGATTGGGGAAGAAATGTGTTGGGGAGTTTGGAGAAGAGTATAAAAAGAGCAAAAAAAATCTTTAGAGGATTGTAGGAGGCGGGTGATCTCGGAGGAGTCGGTGAGAAGGGAGTCTTTGCTGAAGTTTAAATTAGAAAAATTAGAGGAGAAAAAACATCTATTGGCGGGCAGAGAGCAAAAGTGCATTGGCTGGAAAAGGGTGATCGTAATACTAGTTTCTTCCACCACTATGCGTCGGAGAGGAAGCGGAGGAGTAGAATCAACAAGTTAGTGAAGGAGAACGGGGGAGTAGTGGAGGAGGAGGAAAAAATTAGGACTATGATCTCTAACTTTTATAAAGATTTATTTGTTGCCACAACAGGCTCCCGAATGGAGGAATTGATGAGTCAAATCCCATCCAAAGTGTCCCCGGAGATGAATTCCTCGCTGCTGCAACCTTTTACGGCAGAGGAGGTGAAGGCGGGTTTGGACGCCATTGGGGACCTCAAGGCGCCAGGTGCGGATGGTATGACGTCCCTTTTTTATAAAAAGTATTGGGATACAGTGGAGGCCGATGTCATAAGAGAAGTGCTCTCTTTTCTAAATGGAGGCACTCTTACTCGAGATTGGAATGAGACGGTTATTGTGCTAATTCCTAAAATAACAAATCCTGAAAGTTTGAAGGATCTCAGGCCCATAAGTCTATGCAATGTGCTCTATAAGGTTGCCTCCAAAGTTTGGCCGGTCGCCTGAAACTCATACTACCTGATATTATTTCACCAACTCAGAGTGCCTTCATCCCAGGGCGGCTGATAACTGATAATGTTTTGGTGGCATATGAACTTACACATTTCATACAGAACAAAAGGAGGGATAACGAGGGCTTTGTTGCTTTGAAGCTTGATATGAGTAAGGCCTATGATAGGGTGGAATGGCACTTTCTGGAAAGAATGATGGAGAAGATGGGTTTTGATAGCAGATGGATTCATGTAATTATGCAATGCGTGAGCACTGTCTCGTATAGAATCAAAGTAAATGGTGTATTAACTGATGAGATCGGGCCTACTAGGGGCTTGAGGCAAGGAGACCCATCTCCCCTTATTTCTTCCTCCTGTGTGCTGAAGGGTTTTCTGGTTTGCTAAATGAGGACGAGAGGACAGGAAACATGGAGGGTGTCACTATATGTGCGAATGCACCGAGTATTACTCATCTTTTGTTTGCTGATGATTCTTTGCTACTCCTAAAAGTCAATGAGAGGAATGCAAATCATTTGCAACATGTGCTACAGCTGTATGAGGACTGCTCGGGGCAAATGATAAACAAAGATAAATCGTCGATCTTGTTCAGCAAAAATTGTGGAGATGCGAGCAAGATGGAGTTCATGATGGCTTTGAACCTGTCACAGGAGGCTAGGACCGACAAGTACTTGGGCCTCCCAGTATATATGTGTAGATCAAAAAGAAAATGTTTGGATATTTGAAAGATAGAGTCTGGAAACACATTCAGGGTTGGAAGGAGAAGCTTTTGTTGAGAGCCGGGAAGAAAACTCTTGTTAAAGCTGTGGCCCAAGCGATCCCGAGCTATGCGATGTCGTGTTTTGATCTCACTAAGAGCCTCTGTGATGAAATCAGCACCATGATCTGTAGGTTTTGGTGGGCACAGCAGGACAATGAGAGAAAATTACACTGGATTTTATGGCAAACATTGGCCAGCCGAAAGGAGAAGGGTGGTTTGGGGTATAGGGACTTGTACTTGTTCAACTTGGCCATGCTAGATCGGTAATGTTGGCGGTTGATCCAAACTCCAGATTCTCTGTGCCAGATTGTTGAGAGCTAAGTATTTTCCTGAAGGGGATTTGTGGGCAACCAAGGAAGGGCCGGGTATCTCGTATACATGGCGTAGCCTAGTCAGAGGTATGAAAGCAATTGAGAAGAGTATAATCTGGAGGGTGGGAGATGGTGCTCATATTCGCATCTGGGAAGATCCTTGGATCCTGATCGGCATGTCAAGACGGCCAAGAACGCCGAGAGGGAGTACGGTGCTATCCAAGGTCGTTGATCTCTTTGATCCATCCACTGGGACATGGGACAGTGAGCTAGTCAAGGATCTCTTCTGGGAGGAGGATGTGACTAACATCTTGGCCATTCCGGTGCACATTGATCGGGAGGACTCAGTGGCTTGGCATTTTGACAAAAAGGGTATGTTCTCTGTCAAATCGGCATACCATGTCCTTGAAGATGATGAGGAAGGCCACCGTGTGCGTCAGAAGGGGGAGCACTCAGGCCAGCAGTTAGATGTCCGGAGCAATATGTGGAAGAAGATATGGCGGCTGCCGGGGCCTCCAAAGATCAAGCAGTTCATATGAAGGTTGGCGCATAATAGCTTGGCACTAAAACTGAACATCAAGAGAAAACAGATTGAGCTCGACACCAGGTGCCCGGTGTGTCTAAGATTTGAGGAAGATGGTGGACACTGCTTTTTGAAATGCAAGCAAGCACGAAAATGTTGGAGAGAATTGGGGTTAGAATCAGTAAGAGTACAACTGGCCTCCCTAGCGTCGGCTGAGGTGTTTGTGATCGAAGTACTAAAGCTAAGGGAAGATATATGCATCTGTGTGTGTATACTGTTGTGGCGATGGTGGAATGTCAGGAACAAAGTGAATGCCGGGGAGTTGATGCCATCTACCCAAGCTACGGTTAGAATGGTGTTGGAGATGATGTAGGACATAACGCAGAAAGGAGCTCTCGCCAAGAATGCAGCGGCAAGTGTTCCTTCGCAGGTGTGGATGCCACCGCCAGAGGGGTGTCTCAAGGTCAATATTGATGGGGGTTTCAAGGCCGAGTCAAAAACAGGTTCATGGGGTTTCTTGATACGTGATCATGAGGGCTCTATTGTCGTGGCTGGTGCTGGCAACATTGGGCATGTTCATGACGCTTTACTGTCGGAGACCATGGCATGCAAGCAAGCCATGGAGGCGGCGGTCCACTTTGGCATCTCCCAGGTGATGATCCAAGTTACCGAGAGGCGTCGACACGTTCAGGTTCGGTTTCGGTTGGATGGGGTGGCGCGAAGTGCGAGTGCGACCGACGACCGACCGGCCACGTGCAAACAAGTCGTGGAGACGATGGTTCCAAGGTCCGGACTCCAGAGACCGACAGATTTCAGAAGTTGGACGGGACTTCACTTCAGAGTTCCTCCGAAGGTTTGTGGACCGATTCCGGAAACCTTATCTATTTCACGCACGGCCGCCAGAGGACAGACAAATCATATACTCTAATACAGAATACACATATCGATTTTCTTTGCCGGGAATCCTGACAAGCTGACGTGGTCTCCTTTCGCGCCACCAACCTTTTCTGGATCGCGCCACCAACCTTTTCTGGCCGCAGGGTGACGCCTTCAGAATGTTGACAAAATCCACCAGTCATTTATTGCTTCTCGGACCCTAAAAACTTGAGACCATCTCTAAATTTATTTATTTCTCTATGACGCTGTTAATAACATGCGAAATGACCAAAGTACTATTGTATATAAGAAAATACACTTATGTTATGTCCTGTATAACATTATTTCGTGTATGCAAATACACACTTTAGGCCCTATTTCAGTGCTTAATTGGGACACTTTTTTTTGGTAAAAATACTAAATAATTATCAAATTTCATTCATATTATAAAATCAATTTATGCTTGTTGGTACATGTATTTCAGTATCCTTTTTATTAAATTGTGCAAATTGCTTGTTGGTGCATGTTATTTAAGCATCCTTTTATTAACTTTCATTCACATTATATAAATCAATAAAAGCCTGTTGGTAGGCATTATTTAAGCTTCATTTTATTAAATTGAACTAAAATTTTATAATCAAAGTTGAATCATAAATAAGATGCTTGCTAATTTGAGAATCTTATTTATGATCTAGTTTGACTTATTTGAGATGGATGAAATTTAATAAAAGAATGCTTAAATAACATGCACTGGCAAAAGTAAGTTGATTTATATAATATGGATAAAATTTAGTAACAATACTTAAATAACGTGTACCGATAAGCATAAATTGATTTGTGTAATGTGAATGAATGAAGCTTAATAATAAAAAAAATATGCTTAAATAATGCGTACAGAAGGCATAAATAGTTGGTATTTTTCATCTAAATGCCCAAATTAAGCACAAAAATAGGATCAAATGAAATGTGTTTGCATATACTCCCTCCATTCCAAATTATAAGACATTCTAAAAATCTTAGAGAGTCAAATCATCTTTTGAACAAATTTATATGATAAAATAATAATACTTATGATGGCAACTAAGGATCATTAAATTCTTTATTACCTATATTTTCATTGTATACATATTTGATGTCATAAATTATTATAGCTTTTTCTATACTTTTGGTCAAACTTGAAAAGTTTTGACTCTTTAAGATTTTTAGAATGCCTTATAATTTGGAATGAAGGGAGTATAAAATAAAATCATATAGGACATAAAAAAAGTGTATTTTCTCACATCAGAGGTAGAGGTACTTTGATCATTTCTCATGTTAGTTAAGGATGTTAGCCTCCAGAACTAATGATAGCGCCATGTAGTCTAATAAATTTAGAGGCAGTGTAAAATAGGACAGTCTAAAGTTTCCAGAACAATAGAGGATTCCATGATTGGCTGTTTTTTTTTTTGCTACAGCTTCTGAGAACAAACAGGAGTTGCAGCCGTAGAAAAAAAAGGACAGCCAAAAACCGATAAAACCTGACCCTCCCTCTACGCGTCTACTGTACCGGGTAGGCGTACTCGACTCGACCACTCGTACTCCTAGCCTGGAACGCACGGGGGCCCGAGAATGCTGGGCCCGCATGTCAGTGACAACGAGCCACGTGCACCATTCGCCCGTGCCCACGTGCACGTGAGTGAGTCCAAACAAAGACATGCCGACTCTTTTTTTTTTTTTTCTGATGAGGGAGAGTGACACATAACGGCTTGGACAGTTGGACTGACAGAGTCACCTCTGCATCTCGAATTGCACTGTGTAGTAGATGACATGTTGGCCCCGATATTCCTCATCGCTTTTAAAAAAAACTGTACAGTATCTCGATGACATGTTGGCCCCGATATTCCTCGTCCCTTTCAAAAAAGGGATATCTCGCATTGCACCCCGATATTCCCCGATTTATAAATTTAGTAAAAAATACTTAAATAATGTGTACCAGAAAGCACAAATTAATTTTTGTAATGTGAATGAATGAAGATTAATAATAATAAGAAGAAAGATATATTCTTAAATAACGTGTACCGACAGGCATACAATAGTTGGTATTTTTCATCTAAATGCCCAAATTAATCACAAAAAGGGGACCAAATAAAACATGTTTGCATATATAAAATAGAGTCATATAGGACATAAATAGTTGATATTTTTCATCTAACTGACATGAGTATTTCTTACATCAGGAGTGCTTTGGTCATTTTTCATGTCAGTTAACGATGTTAGCCTCCAGAACTAATGATAGTCTCACGTAGTGAAATAAATTTACGGAGTACTCCGTAGAGGCAATGTGAAATAGGACAGTCTGAAGTTTCCAGAACAATAGAGGATTCCCTGTTGCCCCTCCAGTCTCTTTAAAAAAAAATACGGAGTAGAGGATTCCCTGATTGGCTGTTTTTTTTTTTGCTACAGCTTCTGAGAACAAACAGCAGTTGCAGCCGTACTGCCGTAGCAAAAAAAAAAAAAAAAAAAAAAAAAAAAAAAAAAAAAAAGACAGCTAAAACCGACAGAATCCGACCCTGGCCTTGAGCCGTGACTAGCGTCTGTACTCGCACGGTCCCATGACTACTGGGCCAGCATGTCAGCGACAACGACCCACGCGAGTGAGCGCGCGACCGACCACTCGCCCCTTGCCCACGCCCACGTCCTCGTCCAAAGGCACTTTGTTTTTTCTAACGAGGGAGAGGGACACCTAACGGCTTCGACTGACAGAGTTCAGAGTCACCCACTCCTATCAGTATATATACTCTCACCTTATTTAGTTCCTCAACTTTAAGATTAAAAAATACTAAATTTTACTATAAAAAAGAAAATTTCTCATCACATCAAAATACCGACGTATGTATAGAGTATTAAATGTAGATAAAATTAAAAATTAATTATGACAGTTTTATTATACTTTACGAGACTAACTTTTAAACCTAATTAATCAATATTTAAATAATTATTACTAAATAAAAATAAAAATACTACAGTACCAGGCAGGAATTCGAGAGTATCCCAACTAATGAGGCCCAGAAGTTCGAGATGACACGCGCATGGAGTGACATGTTCCGCCCGATATTCCTCGTCCCTTAAAAAAAACTGTACTATCTCGCATTGCACCAAGATATTCCTCGTATTGTACCCCACCTGCATATGACATGTTGGCCCCGCCTGC
The DNA here is from genome assembly GCA_018135685.1 of Themeda triandra. Taxonomy (NCBI): domain Eukaryota; kingdom Viridiplantae; phylum Streptophyta; class Magnoliopsida; order Poales; family Poaceae; genus Themeda; species Themeda triandra. Next base: position 111,941 of record JAENPR010001377.1, read on the forward strand.
ATATGGACCACAGATCAGTGGCCCAATTGGATTCCACCCCAGGCGGCCTTCAAATTCTTTGCCCGCAGGGCATGGCTCTACCGGACTCATAAAGTCCACTAGGAACCTTTCTTGTTCAATTTGCTTACTACTCTCTGTACTACCATTTACTATCTTCTACACTTTTCTGAAAGAGAAAAGTTTTTGCACTTTGAATTAGTGCAAATGATTATCCTCTATAAAACCCCGCTAACCTTGCCTCCAATTTTAGAAGCAACCCACCTCCAGTATTGTTCCAATCTGTTCTCTCCTTAGTCCTTTGCCGTCTCCTCTGTTCTTGTTCTGCTCGTCAGTCACTGTGGGTAACTTGCTTGCTCATGCATCTTCTCCCTCTGGTTTTACTAGCTTCCTGCTGTTTCATCTACAGATTCACTAGCTAGCTATGTGCTTGTGCTGATCTCTTTATTTTTTCCCCCCGTTTTGTTGCTGGATTTTTTTATGTATGCAGGCAATATTAAGATTGGAATCAACGGTAAGCTTACAAGTCACCACTTCCTGCTCGATTGTCTGCTTTGCCTTGATTTAGGGTTACCTGATTGGGTTTTTACCTTGTCCCCCTCAGGTTTCGGAGGTATCGGCAGGAACCTTGCCAGGGTCGCACTCCAGAGCAGTGGCAGATCCAGAAATTAGCTGCACCCCGGGCTAACAATTATACGGCTACGTAAAATTATATCGAAATGGACTAATAGAAGTATATAACACGCGTATACACACGCATGATCATTCACTGGTGCATGAGAACAAGAGATTTGGCAAGGGCTAACGCTGCAGCTTGCTGGCTTTTGCATGCGTCGGGGTGGGCTAATTGGCAGCCTAACCTTTTTAAGCCATTTTTAGTAACTATGTTCCCACAGCTAAACCCCCTCGCCCCGGGCTGCAGCCCGGGCAGCACGGGGCACAGATCCGCCCCTGCTCCAGAGTAAGGATGTCGAGCTCGTCGCCATCAACGACGCCTTCATGTCCACCGGCTTCATGGTAAACCTCTAGATCTGTGGTTATTGTTTGCTCTGATGCTAGATCCGGTGGTTTTTTGGGGTTTAGTGTGGGTTTGTATCCGGTTCGTAACCCTAGCTCATCAAAGTGGTTACTTATGCCTTAAGGCCTTTTTCGTTTCATCCCCAACCCAAGGTGGATGGAGGGGATTGGAGGGGGTTGAGGGGGATTTGAACTTGCAGGGGATTGAATCCACTTTAGTTCCCTCCAACCCTTATATCTGATTCCGATTTGGTAACTGTCCTCCCTAGATCTTTTTCTGAAACCTTTTTTTTTTCCGAATTGTATGTTTATACTATTATTAGTTTAGTGCCTTTTATAAATGTTTCCAGTTTGGTACCTTGTCGCATACTGCTTGAGATGGAACCCCTATATCTGATTCTGATTTGGTAACTGTCCTCCCTAGATTTTTTTTTTAAAAACTTTTCTTTTTTCCGAATTGTACATTTATACTATCAGTTTAGTGCCTTTTAAACGTTTCCAGGTCACATACTGCTTGAGATGGAACAGGTTTTAGTAATATGCTGCATGTGCTCTTGTAATGTCTTAAGTTTCCCTGTGTTCATCTCGTTTATAGGTCACCACTTACAAGAGTGACAAAATCTATGTTCATGGCGATGAGAGTGACATCCAGGCCAAGGACTCCAATACACTACTCTTTGGTGGGAAGCTGGTCAGCGTCTTTCAGATCAGGTACTCCTATGTTACATCTTCTCTGGAAGATGTCTTCATCTTGTTTTTTCTAGCCGTCAAATGAAATAATGTTTGACCTTTTACTTTTCAAAGGGACCCTGAAGGAATCCCATGGCATGAGGCTGATGTTCAATTTGTCCTTTCAACTAAGGTACAACTGTTAAAGAGAATTGATTACGGACAGGAGGATTTTTTTGTTAATTTATTTATTTGTTGTCTGGCTTCTTGTTTGCTATAGTAAGCTGAAGCTTGGCATTTCGTGGTAATATAGATGTCTACTGGAAAATTTAATTAAAATTTCAAGAGCAACAGTACTTCCAGCCTCTGCCCAACAAGAAATACACAGCCCTGATTACAATTAAGGCCTTATTTGGATGCACATGTATCCACCTCAGTCCAGATGACAAACTAATTTCCACGCCAATCCACCTCAACAGATGTGGATTGATGTGCATCCAAACAAGGCTTAAGACATATATATGCCTACTAGCTCTATTGATTATAGAAAAGTTACTGAACTGTTCAATTGAGGCATGAAGTATTGCACTTTGGTAGCATGATTAAACACACACACACACATGCGTGTGCACCCGCACACACAAACCATCTAGATTTTCTTGCTGTTCTTTCCACAATAACTTATTTCCATCTGTTTGCTTCCCTTGTTTTACAGAAATTAGCTTTTGTTATACAGTTTCATATGGAGTCTTCACATGTCTTTTATTAAGTTACTGAACTGTTCAAGAAAAAAAAATTGAGGCATGTAGCATTGTACTTTGGTAGCATGATTAAACACACACACACACACACACACACACACGAACCATCTAGATTTTGTTGCTTTACTTTCCACAATAACTTATTTCCATCTGTTCGCTTCCCTTGTTTTAGAGAGATTGAGATTTTGTTTATACAGTTTCATATGGAGTCTTCACATGTCTTATATTTAAATTCCGTTGAATATTAGGGGAACGCCAAGGACGTGGTTGTCTCTGCCCCAATCAAAGGTGCCCCAATATATGTGGTTGGTGCCAACAAGGACAAGCACTATCTGTGCGACACAAATAATATTGCTTCCCTTGCCAAGGCATGTTGGCTTTGCTTTTATACCTCTGTTTTTTTTCCTACTGGGTTTTGATTAATAATATCTAGTGTCATCAAGCAGGTCATTCATGATGATTTTGGTATCACGGAGGGTTCGCTGCTACTGTTCATGCCATCACTGGTGAGAAGTGAAATTCATTTTATCTGTTGAGCATGTTACCTCTAAAATATAAATACCATTTATTAATATTACCATTTTTATTTAATTGAAACCAATCATAAACATACCTGTCAGCCTCTCCGAAGATTGTTGATGGAACCTCAAGTCGCAGGACTGGGACCTTTAACATGGTTCCAAGTGGAACTGAGGCTACAAAGGTATGTTACAAAATGATCACACATGCATTAAGCATTATTTTTTCTGCATTAATAGGCATTTATCCTGGATGTCAAGTAGACCTGCAAGGGCACTTTTTCTCTCTCAAATACACAGGATAGCTGCAAATCTTTGTAAAGAAGAAAAGGAAGGGTTATAAAAACCCTGACTATGCATGCACACCCACACCCACACCCTTAGTTACTAGTGTATGCACCTGTGGCGAATTGGAAAACCAAGTAACAGAATACACTGATGTAATCCCTTCTCACAAGGGCAGTTGAGGAGGAGCCCTTGAGCCCCAGCCATACACCCACACCACACAAGAATATTAGCCATATTCATCGCTGTACTGTCAAAGATGTAATCGTTCCTCTGCTTCCAGTGTGTCCAGGCTCCATAGGACATGAGAGAGTTTATTCCTTGATGCACCATACCATTGCCATTAGTTACTGCACTTGCTCTACACTACCACTCATGAAAGGCAATATGTTCAGGAGTGGGCAACAAAGATTGGAGGCTAAACTGTCACAGGACAATAACTGTGTGGACATGAGAGAATTTATTCCTTGAGATGCACCATACCATTGCCATTAGTTACTGTACTTGCGAGACACTACCACTCATGAAAGGAAATATGTTCAGGAGTGGGCAACAAAGATTGGAGGCTAAACTGCCACAGGACACTGACTGTGTGGCTTTGGCAAAGTACACATGATATTTTTTTATCTATCCCTTAGGTCACTCCCAGTATGCTGATATTTTCTGTAAAACATAATCTAGTGTCTTTCAACAAATATTGGAAAAATGGATCTTTGCTGAGAAACATTGAATTGTGTCATTATACACAATCTTGTAGTGTCTATCAGCAAAGAGACTTTTTTTTATGCCTTTGAACAAAAGTAACACAGTTAAAGTGTCTCCTGTCATGAAATTTCTCTACATAGATGCTAGATTAATAATACTATGAAGTGATTGTTTTGAATTCACATGTAGTTGCCTCTAAGTCCAGTTACTTCGATAAACAAGCTCATAAATATGTTAGTATGAAAAATGATATTTTTATGTATGATGTCTGTATCTAAGTTGTATCTAAGTTGCAGCTTCATCTTCTAACTGTAAAGGTGGTGAGTGACAGTCCTGATCAGATTATTTTGATTATAACATTGTGACCTCTGTTATTGATAGTTTGCTATCTGTTGGTAAGGATTCTTCTGAATTGAATAGCAACCTTGTGGCTATGCACGTCCGGGTTCCCACTTTGGATTTATCATCTGTTGATCTCGCTTTTACAACTGAGAAGGCTGCCTCATACGAGGACATCAAGAATGCTGTTAAGTAAGTATATCTACCAAAGCAATTTCCACTAGAATTTTTTTCTAGAACACACAGGAGAGCTGTGTATCATTGCATTAGGAGGAACAATCTCCACTAGGATGGCAATGTTTAATTTGGAAAAGATCTAATTTTGCTGCTCCTGCCACTTCTGGTTGGCAGTAAGGTCTCCTCACTAGTTAAATGTTTCCTGAAATTGATGGTTCTCGGTCTCCTTTGTGTCTGGTTTGGAAGAGGGGGTATGCTTTAGTAGTGGTAGGACTCTGATTAAAATTTGAAAACATTCTTTAATGATATTTATCCTAGAGTCCCCTCTGCAAACATGCCCTTGACGCCGGATGTGTTGGATTGAGAACAGTAAAAGATAGCCTATAGTTCGCAGAATATCATTGAACTCAGTCCCATGTGTGCTTATTTGCAGGGTAGCCGCAGAGGGGAACCTGAAGGGAGTCATGAGTGTTGTTGAGGACAGCCAGTATGCCTTTTGAATTCAGATTGCACTAATGGCTGTGAATATTGTCCCCTTTTGCTGGTTTACTCATTTTTTATATTTGTTGGTTAGGTCAAACGAATTTGGCTCCAAGGCTGGAACTGCACACAACAATCACTTTATCAGGCTCGTCTCTCAGTTTGATGATGACTGGGCTTACTGGTAAGCTGCCATCATGATGTTGATTTATGACAAGTATTGTGCCATGTATGTGCTTGTTTTTTCTGCTCTTGCTGATTGTATATTGAAAGTTCTCCTGCAGTAACCGTGCCATTAATCTGGTCCGACACATGTCCGGGACTCCATAGAGCATCTATCTTCCTGTGGTTAGCATGGCCTCGGACTTGAGAATAGTGGTTGGTTCTGAATAATGTTTGGTTGAGTTGTAATATGAAGTTGGCATGCTTAAACGAACTTGTGTCTTTGGGAAAGTGATCTTGTCATTTCTCTAGCATATTGGGTGTAGTGTTTTCTGCTAATGCGTTTTCGTTACATTCTCGTTGCAGTTTCGTGCTGCCTTTTTCATATCCTCACTGGCCTTTACATAGATAAGAAAATGCTGGGCAAAGCACCTTGGCACGTTGGCCTCCATTTTATTTTTGTTATAGTTTTATGCTGCACCTTCAAAGCTTTTCTTAAAAGATTTAGCACCTTGGCACATTAGCCTTTATTTTATTTTTGTAATTTTTTTCGAAAGACGGCAAAAAGCTTTGGCCGGATTTATATGAGGCAAGAGAAAAGAAAATAAATGGGATTACAGATTTACAAAAACGAACCTAAGCTCGCTGCCACTTTGGCACTTGAGCCATCTACTCTACTCTGAAAATATTTTAGTTAGTTTTTGACCTGCACCTTCAGAGCTTTTCTTAAAAGAGTTCTAAGGGGCTGCCTCTTTTGGTGGTTATGTTCCTTAAGCAGGGTTTCCACGGTGAGTACCAGGAGCATCCTGTTTCTGCCAAAATAATATCATTTGGAGCTTTTTTGTGTGTTGAACATTCATGTGGCTATGAAAAGTAGCATTGGGATGGATGATGTTGTGATTCAACATGACAACATGGATGCACAACCTGGCAGGTTTAGGGAAAAAAACAAGTGGACATAACTGTGATATGTCTGAACTTGCTTTTTCTGACCTTGCTGATTGTACATTGAAGCTGTAGCAACCATGTTGTTGATCTGGTCTGAGATAAGAGTGCTTTGCTTCCTGTGGTTAATGTAGTATTTTCCTTGATCTATGCTATTTGGGGCATGAGTTGCCTTTGCTGCCAATATGCAATTTTAGTGTTTGCTTGTGAACTATAATACAATTGCCAAAGGATGCTAGTCGTTGGTCTAGTCACTCCAGCGGCACCCCCAGGTCCTGAGTTTGAACCCCGGCTGGGGTGAATTTCAGGCTAGGGTCAAAAAAAAAAAAAAAAAAACCTGGCTGCAGAAGTCAGGGTTCAGGGTGTTTTCTCGGTCAGGGACTCCAGTCAAGTCTGGTCCGGCCTGTGGACTGCGTGTTAACCCTTGAGTTCCGCACGGCCCAGGTCCAGTAGGTGCTGCCTAATACGTGGGGGTTGTCCGTACCCCACTGGCCGAGTTTTTTAAAACTATAATACAATTGCACAGAAAAGATTGTATAATTGGAAGAGTGACATTGCTTATCGTGCATCCTTGATTGTTTTCTGATGCCTAATGCATTTGCATTCTGTGTTTGTTGCTTGTTACATTTGTGTTTCCATGTTCATCTGTGCAGTGATGAATAAAATGTTGCCATAGCACCTTGGTGTATTGGCCAGCTAGTTCCGTAAAAATAATTGTTTCTTTGCAACAGTGATCTTATCATTCATGTATCCTTGGTATTTACGACTAATGCATTTGCTTTCACTTTCATTGCAGATAGTAAGACTAATGACTCACCCTCACCCTTAGAGGTAACACAACAATGATCCTAATATACCAATATACTAACATCCCCCGCAGTCACGATCGGAGCATTATAGATAGTAAGATTGGAGGAAAAGCCAAAGGTTGTAGTAGAAGAGCTACCATCCCCAACGGTCATTACAATTGAAGCATAGTGGATGTTGTAGCTGGAGTGGAAGCTCGCGAGATTGCTTAAGCAAGACGGTACTCGTTATGTCAACATTGATGTAGCTGAGGGTGAGGGTGAGTAGCTATGGTTGATACAGTTGTTGAGGTTGTCGAAGACAAGGTAGCCATGCAAGAAGCTGCAAGCGCACGAGGGGCGCAAGGGGGATGTTATGCATAGGAGAGGAAGCCAACGCGGCCTGTTGAGACAATTGTTGAGGGAGATGGTTTTGCTGAGCACGTGATTGAGGCAACCCTAGATGCGGTGTGCATTGGGTTTGCCAAGTCCATGAACTCGTAGGAGATGAAGGCACACACCAGTATAGCCAATATCGGACTTAAGAAAGCTCCCAAGATGATTGTGGTGCACATAACAACAGGGGGATATTTCATAGGATCATCAACCACACTGCTTAAAGAGGAGGTGCATAACACTCGGAGATATTTCATAGGATCATTTGGAGACGCACGCAAATGGACGCACACAAATGGTCAATCAGACTAGACATGCTACAAGAGCAAAGTGAAATGTGTGCTATTGGTTGATTAGTCCGATCAGATGCGAGATATTGGGTGGAGGTGTGTGGAGGTGAAGCAAGTTCGTGTTGGATGACGTGGTCAAAGAGCCCTGGAGACGGCGCATGCGGGCATCTCAAAAACATCACGTGACACACCAGGCGACATACCCTAAGATGAATAAGAAGCCGGTGGTCAAAGAGGCCTGGAGACGGCGCATGCGGGCATCTCTAAAACATCACATGACACACCAGGCGACATACCCTGAGACGAATAAGAAGCCGGTGTACTTTTGAGGCCAATGTCAGAGTAGAAGAGTATAGGCGCTTGAAGATGAATGGTGGATGATGCTAGGCAACTTAGATCGAAAAAAACCAAAAGAAATATGTATCAATGACAAGTGAGAGAACTCCAATCAACACATCAGAGGACGGGGGGAACACGACGGGGGAACACTGCGATCGGAGGCGCGAGCCCTAGGTACGGATGTCACTACATTTATTGGAGATCCTCATGGGCGATCTCCTCTCAAACGTGCTAGGAGGTTAGCATGGGGCGTGTGGGATGCGCAATGTGGATAGATAACCGGAGGCACGTGTAGATTAGGGGTGCAACTGGCAATTGAAGACTAGGGTTTGCGGACTAGGATCAAAACCTGAACTTGTGATGCCATTTTTAGAGTAGTAAAATTCATAGAATTATTGATTCATTGCTTAGTTTCTTGGGTGGATTATAGGAGTTAATTGTCTAGGAGGCAAGAGATAAGGCAAACCAGGATTACAAATGAGTCATATTCCAACATACTCTAATAGTTTCCTCCCTTAGTGGTTACATGGACTTAGGGGTAAAACGGTTTTGGCCGTTGGGATAATGGGTGGGAACAATATGGCTTTACCTATTAACTTATTCTTTTGGGTGCACCTGTCTCATGCATCAAATTCAAGTCGTCGACGCTTGGTGGAAACCATTTGAATAAAAAGCCTGCACCCCACTTCTCTTCCACATTTGATGCGTGATAATATCCACGTGGTAAGTGTTGAAGTATACGTGAAGCCATGTTCATGTTACCTAAATAACAAAGGAAACAACCAAATATATGGTGATATCTAAATGGGACCTGCTCCAAAAGAACCACATATGGAGATAGGGGGCAGCCCGCAGCCAGTGTAACATCTGTGTCTGATTTTGGTGGTGTTTCACTTCTTCCAGTTTGTGAGACTGTGCAATCGCCTTTGAATCACAGCATAAAGGGCCAGTACATTCTCTTGTACCTCCTAGTCCAACTAGCTTGCTAGCCTTACGTTGTTTCTGTCATCAGTTCATTTTTATCCATCTAAGATGGCTTCTTTCTGTGGCCACACTGCAGCTGTAAGGTTCCCATGCTTTGTTCACGATCACAACCATGAGGCTGTTCGAATGGGATGTGGACTTCTTTTGTGTCACTTGCACTTCCACAGGTCATGTCCAAACCCCTAATTCCTTGTGTGCTGTTTCTATTAACAGGTCTTCCTTCAAGTTGTCTTAAGTTGCCTGAAAATGTTTGTATTTCTAGGTCCAGTCATAGTGATGGTGATGGTAAGCATATGGTAGTTGATGCCACTGCACAGAGTGATGGCCACCATGCTGTATAGGTTGTGCATTGCCAGTGAATCATCCTTTTGAAGCTGCCTTTCCCAAGGTGACAACTCTGCATGTTTGTGCAATGGTATGTGGAAGGCTTGGTTTTAGATTGCCTTTCTGTGTTCAAAAGACATTGTTGTATGGTTCACTTTTGACCGAACTCGTTGGGTGCTCACACGATATATGAAGTCAGGACTCAGGATATTTACATTACCCATCAAACAAATTTTGTTATCCGTTAGGGGCGCAGTATTGCATGTTGCATTAAATTAGGAATTTCGGCTTTGTTTAGAACATTAACAAAAACAGAGGAAGTAGAAGGCAGAGAAAACCATGACAGGAATATGGGTGAAGAAGCTGCACGACATATGAATAAGAATGAAATTGAAGAGTGTGTGTTCGGGTGTCTCTGACACGAAATAGCCTTGGTCCTACAGCAGCAAGAGAAAGTATGTATAGCTTTTGCTTTGTCCATTAGTTCTCATATATTATCAGGGTTCATTGTTATAACTATTTTTTTAATCATCCTGTGATCCTGATAGGTATGATCGATCATTTGTAGGAAACATACCGTGAAATAGATTGGGTCCATTGCCCTGTACAATTTTTCTTCCTAAGCAGAGAAGCATCTCCCTTTACAGCAGGGTAAAGGTGCTAGAAAGGTTCAGACGATCAAACCAAGCAGGAGTAAAGACGGAATCAGCTCAATATGTTGACTTGTAGGCAAACCTTCAGAGCCTCCCAGCAGAACATCCATACAAGACAAAAGCTAACACGACACGATTTAGTTTTTCATTATATTCAGAAAAGATAAGGTTCACTGTGTATCTTAGCAAATTTTGCTTACGGAATTGCAGCAGCAGAATCCCTGTTGACGGCCATGGGAACTATTGTCAGCTGCTTTAATTTGGTCCAATAATCTTAATGATTGTATTTGTTGGAATCTGTCAAACATATGTTGTCATTTCCACTTGTGATGTTCTTTTGACTGTAATTAGCACCGAACTCAATTTCCCCAAGGGATATGTACTAGAAAACTTGGAAGGATATAAACTATTGTCAACTATTGCTTAGTTTATATAATTGTATATGTCAAGGTCGTTTGTTTGACCTGGGCGCCAATGTGTTTGGTATGTTCTGTTCCATCTTAGCTCATTACTACTGTATGCTCTTTTTTTTTTTCCAACTCTGAATGCGCTTTGGATATTTTAACTACGCGCGCCATGTTAGCTCATCCTGAGATGAAAGGTGGAGACTTGGAAACAGAACTGTCTTGATTTTGATATTGACCTGCTTTCGGTGGAGGTGATGCATGCTGTGCTATCTGCTATCCATGCTATGAGTATTGCGTCATTGAATGTAGATCTAGACTGAAAGAAAATTGTTTCCAGTAAAAAATAGCTTTCTGGTTATATTTGTCAGATGAAAAGCACTTGGGGCCCGTATCAGCAGTCATACTGGATGGTAAAGTCAACTGTTACAATAATCCTTGTTTGTGTTTCAACAAAACTTAGGCCTTCTTTGAATGTTGCAGTATTAAGAAACTATAATATTAAGAAGAGAAAAGAAGTCTAGAGTGGAATTTTTAAAACCTTAAAAAGACTGCAGGTTCAGCAATGCTATGGTAGTTTGTTGTATCTAAATACTTCATGCACTCTAACATCACAATATTTTACAATAGAAATTTTACAATGGTTGGAAAAAAGAAGGACCATTCATTAGTCCAGATCGGACGGTGGGAAAGTAGGAGGTACTTAAGTGGAGGTACTTGGTGGTACCAAATATGTGGGGACAATATCAAATTAGGTGGGACCAAGTATCAAAACAGTTGGGGGCGTATCTATTTTTAATTTTTTATTTTATTTTTGAGTAAAGGTAAACTAGTCTTTTTTAGTGCAGTCATGTAGGGACAAAATTGAGAATTCTATGTTTTTTTAGAGGCGCAAGGACTCAGATTCGGTACCGTTCGTTCAGCAAGGCACCACGTACCTTGCGGCCATGTATCCGGTTCCCAGGAGATTTTTTTTCCTACTCCCTTACACGCGGCTGGCAGAGGCTCACGCGCGTGCCGCAGCCCCTCCCACACCATGCGCCGCGCCGCGCCACACCGGCACCGCTGCTGCTCCGGGACCGCTCCTCACGCTGCTCCAGCGCTCCTGCGCCACGACACCCACCACGCCGCCGCCATTCACGCCGAAGTCGAGCCTCCCGCGCCGCAGGCTTCCAGCGCCACGCCAGCACTCGCAACTCACCGGAGAGCACGGAAGTCGAGCTGAGGAAGACCGGTGCCGAGACAAAACAGAAGAGCTCCCTGGCACCACGTCGGAGACGGATCTCCTCGATGCTGTGATGAAGATGGCAATAGACATGGATGTCCAGATGCATGCACGCCGTGAAGCTCTGTATGGACTAGATTCAAAGCTCAATTGCTTGACGCCTTGACTTGCTTATGATTCATGTAGTTAGATTCTTCATGTCTATACAATTCGATGCTGTGAGGTATTACATTAATAAAACTTGTGCTCACCCGCGGCGGCCTGTGTGCCAGCGGAGCTGCGGCGCCGAGGCACTGCCAAGAACAAGAAGAGCACGCCCCTGTCCCCGCCGTCCTGATTGATTGTGGCCTCCCAGCAGCGCGTCGGGCAGGAACTCTTTTCTCCATCCTCTCCATGGCATGGGCGTGGGCTCTTCGAGTCCGTGTTACGTGTCGATCGGGTCCGCGACTCCACGTATTTCGCCGGCGGCGTCGTTGCTGGCACAGAACAACAATGTGGGCGAGCACCAGCGCGGGTGCCCGCATAGGCCCTGCCTCTGCTCGGAGCCCGACTGCGGGCTGGGATTACCGTGATCGGCCAACAAATGTACAATTCCAGAAGGGCACACCTCAATTACTAAAATATCTATAACAATATTTTTTTCTCATTAATTGCTTAGAAAATAGAAAATGATGAAAGTACCTAGAAGTACTATGGTACTTTTTTAACCATTGTAAAAGAGCTCATTTTACAAAACTATGATATTTTTTTAAAACTCCAAAAAATCCTTTATATCAAAACAAGGGCCTTAGTTACTTTTTCCATTATGCTTTACTAGGGCATACCAAATGGGACTTAAATAAAAATCGTATGATAATAATGCTACCCAACGACAGCGACCCCGCCAACAATGGCCATTGTTTCTTCTCCTGCAGGTTAACGGTTTTTTAATGTTGACACTTGACCAAAAATGCAGGCGATCTTTGAGGATTTGCACTAGGATGACGCAACGGATGGGTTGGAAAGGGAATGGTAGCAACGCGAAATGTACGGAGGCAGACGGCAGCTTCTCGATCACTGGACGACGGCATCCCTGAAGACTAAGAGGTAGATTAGATATGAGGGTTAGCAACAACAAAATGCACCAGACTCTTCGGCAACGCCACACCCAACAGGGACAGGTCTTTTTCTTTTCTTTTTTCTTCTGCTTATATTCTTCTTCTCAAAATTATGTATTGACTTTGCTTCCCACTTTAGTTAAAATATAAAAAGGCACAGCACAGTTTGCTCCAAAGACAAAAAAAGTGAAAAAATAAAAATAAATCTAGCAACAGCAAGAAAGAAAAAGAGAAAACTTTATTATTTAGAAGCTTTAAGATTTCTAGATAGATATGAATTCCAACTAGTTTTAGATGCATTTGATTGACTGAGGTAACAAAGGCATGTAATATGGGGAAATCACTAGGTCTAATCAGTGGGTAAATGGGTTGTTTATTAAAAACTTTTGTTCAGTCTGAATCTAAACTTGTCTTCGGCCTTGTTTGGCAAAGCTCTGATTTTCTACTAAATCTAGAAAGAGATCTACCAAACACTTTTTAGAGAGAAATAATTCTATGTTGATTACGTAAAATAATTCTCTGGAATGAACTAAGAGGATGATAGTTGAAAAAAGTAGTTTCTCCTAATTCTATGAAGTAATTCTGCATCATGATTTGGAGAGTTTTTTATGCTAAAAAATAAAAGAGAATTACTTTTAGCCACATAATCATATTCTCTCAAAGAATCAGATTTCATAAAAAATTAGAATCAGATGGAGCTCCACCCAAACAACCCTTCATATACGTGAGCGTACTTAGTGCCACCGTCATTCAAGCGTGAGTCATCCTTCTCTCCTACGGTCAAGACAACGCAAGCGTGCGTCATGCGGGCTTCGGGTTTAATAATAACTAGGTGAATTCCCCGCGCGTTGCTGCGGGTATGCAAAAGTAATTTTAATCCACCTAAGAGAAATCTAAAAGTAATTTCAACAATTAACTAAAGAAAAGCGATCACGATAATCTTAGAACTTCAACTTCATCAAAGAAAATATAGGTCACTAACCTACGGAGGATAATATTTTGGACTTTAATGTGCAACACAAAAATTACCTGTTTGTGGTAAGAATAGATTGGTATAAGAAATTACTAACCTGCTAATGATTCAACATACCGCTACAGCTCTTGGTCACTAGCTTTGCTTTTATTTTTCTTTCTTTTTTCGTGTTCTTATCCCCTTGCTTTGCTTCGTGGAATGAGCGGAGCACAATAGAAAATTGGAGGTATCGATATCTTGCTAAATATAGGAAAGTGGGAGACATTAGAAAGAGGATAGCCTCGTGGACCCCAGACGCTATTTGGCACGCGTGTACCGCGTCAGATAGGAGTGCACGGACGCGTGGCGTGCATGGGAGGAGCGGGGGACCATTCTTAATAGGGATGCAAACGTGTGGGCACACTAGGAGCGGGGACCACACATGGACACACAGAAGGTGTGCATGCATGTGTGTGTCAGAGTTGTTTTTCACATTTGCAAACGGTATTCACTCTTTAAAATGCAATAATTTTTTACCAAGCATATATTTTAAATTTCGATTGCACCGTTAAATTTATTACATAAAGATCTATAAAAGTAGATCCATGTTGGATATGTTTCGACGCGATTTTTGTGATAAAAGTTTTTCGTCTAGAAGTATAAAGTTTCAATTGTTGCAGTATGAAGTTCCAAAATATGAAGTGCGAAGTTTCAAATTTCCAAGTTATAGTTTTAGGTGCACAAAGTTCATAGCATATTATTACGAAGTTCATAATATGATAGTTTAAAGTTTCTAACCTAGCATTATAAAGTTTTTACTGTGGTAGTTTAAAATTTATAATTTTGTTGTGTAAAATTTTGAACCTACCAATGCAAAGTTTAAAACATAGGAGTTCAAAGTTTTGAACTTAGCATTATAAAGTTTATATTATAATAGTTCAAAGTTTATAGATTCTAAGTGTAAAGTTTTGAACCTAGTAGTACAAAGTTTTGTAACATGATAGTTTAAAGTTTGTAATATGATAGTTTAAAGTATATAAATTTTAAATGTAAAATTTTAAGTCTAGCTGTACAAAGTTTATAATAGAGTAAATTGTACCCACCATACAACAACTATATAAGTGGGTGCAAATTAGTTCAACATCTTGTAATTTATTCAGTTTAATACGATAACTATGTAGCTAGGTGCATATTAGTACAGCATCTTCTAATCTATTTAATTTGAAGCGAGAACTTGGCTCATTGGTGTATATACAGTCCAAATATCATAAAATTGTGTCATTGTACACTCTGAATCCATGTCATATCGTAAGCTACACACCCTAGCACACTCATCTCATCCAAAATGGTTTGCTATATTGTGCTATCATTTCTGAATGTCACCAAATATAAAAGCTTATTTTGAATTTTAATATAGAAAACATCATACTATTAAGGGGGACGCAAACTGGTAAGCTTATGAGGATTATGTTAATCCTCAAGAATCCATAGGACCTTTGCGTTATGTTAAATCCATTGGATCCAGACTTAAATTATAATAAGCCTATTAACCTCTCCTACTCTAGACCTTTCATGTTCCTTTTGACAGTGCAATTGCTACACAGTCTTATTTTTTTGTCTAGCTACTACATCATCTTTTTTTTTGTGTGTACTACATCCTTCAAACAGTGGCAACCACTTTTTTTTATTTTCTTTCTTTTTTCGTTTATGTTTTTCTTTCGGTTCAGTTATAACCGGAATCAAACCAAAACCAAAATTTGTTGATTCTTGTTGTACCAAAAAAAACCTCTTATTCCCTTATTCTTATGTGATGGACAACCCACATATCAGTTTTAGCAAGCCATGCATGATCATAGGATAGGGGTGAAAAAAATATTATAGTATAGTATAGAAAGAAAAATGACCATTTTGGTATTTTCCATATTTATGAAGTCAATGACAACTTTTATATTAGACCAAATTAAAAAATTGTATAGTAAACAATTCAAGCTGAGTGATGAATGATATGAGCGTACTAGGGTGTGTACTTTCAATGACGATCTAGAGTGTACAGATACACATTTGTTAAAATTTTTGGATCGTATATGCACCAATGAGACAAGTTTTAGTATCAAATTAAATGAATTAGAAGATATTGGACCAGCGTGTACCCACCTAGATAGTTGTCGTATTAAATTAGACAAATTATAAGTTGTTGGACTAATATGCACCTACTTAGATAGTTTTTGTATGGTGAGTGCAATTTACTCTTTATAATATAACAGTTCGAAGTTTTGAAACTAATAGTATAAATTTTTGTAGTGTCATAGTTCAAAGTTTATAAATTCTGAGTGTAAAGTTTTAAATTTTGTAATACTAAGTTCATAATAAGATAATTCAAAGTTTTCGTACCTGTATAAAGATTTACGCTATAACAGTTCAAAGTTTATAAATTTATACTGATAACCTTGCATTTTTTTTACTATTTTTAATGTTTTTGTATTGGTTTTTATGGATGTCAAACCATCCCCGCGTCAAACCATCCCCGCTCTTTTCTTTTGTCAACAAACTCACTGTCCCGAAGGAGAAAAAAATGCTCGTAGAAATCCAAAACTAGGTAGGAGAAACGTCAATGAGCTAATTTTGAACTGGCCAAAAAAAGCTAGACATGGAAAACTCTGATTTAATTTTAGACCGGTCAAAAAATCGAGAAAAAATATAGACACATTTATTTTAGACCGGTTAAAAAATCTGGACACTGGAAACTTGCCGTATTGGACCACAATCAGTGCATGCCTCCACTCGGCCAGATCACAATCAGTGCATGCCTCCACTCGGTTCCACTCGGCCACGCCTGCCTCGCGCGGACCCCCTCGTTCGTCCGATGCGCGCCGCTACTGCTTCCAGCGCGTGTGCGCTGAGTAGTGTCTCCACTCATGGACTCCTCTTTTGCTTGGATGAGAACGCAAAGAGATTCTCTAAATAATGGCATGTTACTTTGTGCCTGGTGGAGTGTGATTTCAGTGGAGGAGCCAGAAAGACATGCTCTCGTATGTTTTAGGTTTGAAAGGCAGAGGGATAGACGGGTATTCATGAGGCGCCGTGTTGTTTTTTTTTTTTTTTTTTTTTTTCTAATCACTTCAAGTGGAGTGTGGATGGGAAAATGGGGTCGGCCGAGGATTGGATGATGTAAGCGGATGATGTGGCACTATGAAAAGTTAAAGAAATAACCTAGTGAACATTAGCTTTACAATTTTAGAATAAATTCGGAGAGGGCGGCTACGCGACGTACTCGTGCCACCATTATTCAAGTGCACAGCCGGAGAGATCGGTGCGTGCCGTTACGGTGGACATCGGCGAGCTCTATGCGGACGAGGAGAGGCGGTTCCTGCTCTTCGTGGACGTGCCAAGAGCCTATTCCATCAACGAGCTGGCCACGCGTCTGTTCAAAGTCAGGTGCACGTACGGAGTACCTCAACACGACGACGGGTCAGTCGGTGAACGTGGCCGGCGAGGACGCCGCGGTGCTGCGGCCCTTCGAGGCGAAGGACGTGACGCCGCCGCCGTCCATGCAGGTCGAGCGGGAGCGCGTCGGCGTGGAGGCGGCGGAGGACATGGCTCTGGCACGGGCGGCGGCAGAGCGCGGAGACTACGCCGAGGCCGCGCGCATCCTCCACGCCCACCAGGAGTCGCTGAGCCGGTCGGCGCCGGCGCTGTCCGGCGACGCTATGTGCAAGGCGCTGGTGACCGAGCTGCTCGAGCTGAGCAAGCGCGTGTCCGACGAGAGGGAGTATGAGCATAGCGGCCGCTCCGCTCGTGCTTCCTCGCCGGCATGAGCTCGCAGGCTCAGCAGCGGACTGGGTATGGGGGCTCGTGCTCGGCAGTGTTCGCGACCCCGGCGATGCAGAAGATGAAGAAGCTATCCCAGATGTCGCGTGAGCAGAAGCAGCCGCCACCGACGACACAGGCGCCACCACAGCCCGAGAACGGGAGCATATCTGTCCCTCGTCGTTGGCGCCTAGATGCAAGGCTGGCGGCGGCCGTCCCTCGTCTCAGCATGTTGAGGAAATACCGCCGACTTGTGCCACTAAAGCGCTAAGCTGATGGTAATTTGTCTCGTATTCTGTCTGTTATGATGACACATGACAGCATATGAAGAGGTACTCGATGAGAAGAACAACACCTAGCAGCAATAATCTGGTGAAATGATTATGTTTGCTTAATTTAGGTTCAATATTTGTTTTATAAATTTTTGGGTGTTTCATAAATAAGAATTCTAAACTATTTGGATTGTATGAGAAAAAAGGTTTTGGGTGAAGGATATATTTTTTCCTAAATGTGGTTTGTGTGTTTTCATTTTTGTGCAAGTGGGCAGATTGTTGATTTCAATTCCTATGTTACCCTGAAAATGTGAATTTCTTTAAGAAGAATTCTAAATGTTTCATGTTCATAGTTATGGGGCTTTTCTGATGTTGGCCCTGTTTGGAATAGCCTAAATTTTAGGACCTTTTGCAATTAATGAGCTTTTTTCTTATAGCTTAAATTTTGCATGTAGAATCCAACAAAAGCTTATGAGTTGACAGCTTCCACTTCTAGCTTCTTTGTTGTCATAGAGGCCTAGGAGGCATTTGATGGGGAAGACACCATATATAGTGCGGGAGTATTATTGCCAGGTAAGATGCATTGGCGAGGAAGAAGGTAGAAACACCGAGAAGAAGGGAAGATACTTTGGTCAGGAAGAAGGTGCTCGAGAGACAGAAAACAGAGGGGTGGTCATGGAAATTGTTGTGGTGGAGGGAGGCGCATGAGGACTGAGGAGAAGGGATGTCGAGGAGAGGGCTCTGGTGGGGTGCAAGTGTAGAGGGGAGCACTAGGTAGATGAGCTCAGAGGAGAAATCGGTGGAGAGGAGAGGGCACCGAGAGAGAGAGAGCAGTGGTGAAGGAGCACTGGGGAGAGAGCGGCGGTAGATTAGGTGCACAAAAAGGAGAGACTCCAAGAAAAGGTGCTGGCCAAAAGGTCAAGAAAAGATGTTCTCCCCCTCCTCCCAAAAATTTGCCTTGTAGTTAGAAAAGCACATCATTTTAAGCCATCTCATAAGCCACACGTTTTGCATTCTCTATGGCTTTAAAATTAGTAGAAGCTACAAATAAACAATTCTAAGCAGGCTGTACTGCTTAAGGTCAATTTTGTTGGCTACATTGGTCTGTACTAGTACTGTGCAATTTAGTTTAACCATTGTTGGTTGCTCCATTTGCTGATAGAGTCCATTTCCTCAAAGAGCCTCTTATGCATAGTGCTGAAAGCAAGACCAGTACACCATTTGCTAGGCCGTTAAATTTGGCCATATTAAGCAATGTGCAAATCGAGCTAATGGTGCAAACCGAAAACGAATCTCCCCGACTTCCCCTACCTCTACTAGGACATGAGTCTTCGATCTACTACTTACTAGCACATGGAGGTGACTATATGCAACATAATATAAGCAACCAAATACAATCTTTTTTTAGGAATCAGGAGGAGTCAGAGGCTCCTACTGTAAAACTAAATTAAAGCAACAGAGTACAAGTTACAAATAAAAACAAGGTACCAAATACAACCTTACCGAGACATCAAACAATCTTGTGAATGCCTTCATAAGATAATAACTAAGCATCAAGACATTGCATATGTTTAGGATGGCTTGGATTGTGCTCGTAAGGTCTAATATAGGTAATGCTAATGCGATCAATCAATCAATCCATCACATCCTAAACACTAACTTTTTTATGTTTAAGGAAGTCAGACATGTTAAGATAGAAAATGTAGAGCCTCTTTATCCGTGTATTCCAAAAAATATGCATGTGCATTGCTATGCAAAAATTATATTACATTCAAAATAGCTAAGGTGATGGTAGAATAGAATAAAATTGTTTTTCCACTATATGATATTTGTGGCTACAAATCAAATTCATGACATTGAGAATTTAGAAAACTGTATAGACGGATTGATCCTAGATTAAGATGAATTTAGTGATAATAATCAATGGAATCTGAGTTTATACGAGTGATATATGATTTTCTATAAGTAGTTCATAAATTTAATTAAGATGAATTTAGGAACAATAGTCAACGGAATTCAATTATACTATACGGGCGTCGTTGGGCTTTGCGTTTAACACGGCTGCTGACGTTTTGGGCCAGATATTGGTTACTAAAAATATTACTTCCTTCCATATATATACTCTTTCAAAAGAAAAACATTATATCCTTCCCTACGCTAGATTAGATTTTGTTTCACAGGCACAAATCAAATAAAATTGGTAACCGGAGATGGATCAATGGCGGAGCGCTTGACTTCATGTCATCCGGCACGATGGCCTCCGTCTACAACGACGACGATCCATTGCAGCCGCCTGCGCCGGAGCACTCATCAGGGAGCGGGGTGCTTGTCGTCAAGATGCACTGCGAGTACCCGGCGGTTGCCAACGATGCGGACCATGACGGGTTCGCTGTGATGGTGCACGTGCCCGCGACGCCGCTGGATCTCGTCGTGGTGCTCGACGTCAGCGAGAACATGGCGGGCGTCAAGCTGGCGCAGGTGAAGCATGCCATGGGGTTCATCATCGACAACCTCGCCCCCCGCGACCGCCTCAGCGTCGTCACCTTCTCCGACGGTGCCGGCGGGTCATCAGGCTGACGCCAAGTCTTATTTTCAGGTGGGAGATATCCACCAAGATTAAAAGGTCACCCTTTACTCTTGGTTGGTGGAAATAAAGGTTGGAGAACGTTTCTCTCAACCAACTAGAACAAAAGGGCTTTGGTGTCTATGAAATATACATTCGGGCCCAATACTAATATTAATCCTGAAACCCAACACAATCGGGACTAAAGTTATAAACTGAAAGTTATTTGTCCAAATATTCTCAAATCGCACTTCTAATCTTTCCGTGCTCTGAAAATAGACTGATCACTATATATGCAAACGTATTCATCAGCCAATCGAAAGGTACGTGAAAGGCCGGCCCTGAGAAAGAATAAGGACTAGAAAAGTATTCTTCACACAAATATACATAATAGAAAAAATATATAAAAGTAGTTAGGATAACATAGAAAGGCTATAGGATTCTTGATGTAAAATTGTCTTTTCTATTTTGGGAGTGAATTATAAAAGACTATTGGACAGCCAATCTATAAAAGTAGTTGGAAAATTATACATGGTTATGGAAGAAAAATGCTAGGAACTCTCGTGGATGCTCTTATTGACACCAATCCTGAACTTCCAAAACGACTTTTTGATTAAAAGAAAAAAACAGTCTATGTGTTTTTCACAAAAATCAAAACGAAGTGTCATCGTTTTTGCTTTCGGTCGTTGAGTGGATGACTAGATGCACGCGCAACCCCGGCGGAGCCTTTTCCGTGTATTTAGTGTAGATTGGTTTATAAAAATATCACATCTGTCCATAAATATAGAGATTACCTTTTCCCGCGGGGATAGATTACATTTTATGTTCCTCTAGGTGACTTAGAGGGAAATCCCAACGATTGGAGTTTTATAATAGCTATTTTCTCGATTTAGAGCTTCTACAGCTCTTTCCAGAAAAGAAAAAACTTGCTACTCCGTGGCCATATAGATCGATCAAGGACGAGAGCGGAGATCAACACCACGACGGGCACGATGATCTCCGTCCTCGACGAAGATGAGGCTCTGCCGCCGGTACCAGTGCAAGCATCGCGGAGCGGGGTGCTTGTCCCGAACGTGTACTGCGAGTACGAGGCGGTTCCCAAACGCGAGAACCATCGCGGGTTCGCGGTGATGGTGCACCTCAAGGCGCCAGCGCTGGTGACCGCGGCCACGCTGGATCTCGTCGCGGTGCTCGACGTCAGCGGGAACATGGCGGGCGCCAAGCTGTCGGAGGTGAAGCGCGCCATGGCGTTCGTCATTGACCGCCTGGGCCCCCGCGACCGACTCAGCGTCGTCGCCTTCTCAGGCAAAGCCCGGCAGATCATCCCACTGACGCGCATGACGGACGACGGGAAGGCCGCGGCCAAGCTCGGCGTGGAGGCCCTCGAAGCGTCCACGACGACATCGACCAACGTCCGCGCCGGCCTCAACGAGGCGGCCACGGTGCTCGGCGCCAAACCACAGTGGAACGACGTCGCCAGCGTGATCCTTGTCTCGGACGGTCATGACAGATGCGTGTTGCCGAAGTTTTTCCGGCCCGACCGTGGCTCCGGGCGCACGCCCGTGCCGGTGCACACGTTCGGGTTGGGCTCTGACCTGGACGCGGCGGCCATGTTCAACATCTCGGACGCTACGGGCGGCACCTTCTCCTTCGTCGAGGACCACGCCGCCATCCAGGACGCGTTGGCGCAGTGCATTGGCGGACTCCGATCGGTTACTGCCGGCGATGTCTATCTCCAGATCAGTTGCGCGGAGTATGACGACTGCGATGTCAAGGTCAAGGCGGTCAAGTCCGGCGGCGACAGGACAAGCTTTGCACGTCGTTCGCGCGACAAAGCCGACGTCCCCGTCGGTGAGCTCTACGCGGACGAGGAGAGGCGCATCCTGTTGTTCTTGGACATCCCGAGACTTGACGACGACGACAACAGCAGCTCTACTGACCTTATCATTGTTGAGTGCAGCTACAGGGATGTGGCGAGCAGGCTTCCGAACATAAAACTGCCATAATGGGTAGAGTACGTCGAGAGACCCGTGGAGGCGACTCACGTGGCGCGGTGCGTGGAGGTGGAGCGGGAGCTCCTCCGCGTGGGAGCGGCAGAGGACATGGCTCTGGCTCGGAAGGCAGCGGATCGCGGCGCCTACGACGAGGCTGTGCGGATCCTCAACGCCCGCCTGGAGTCGGTGAGGCTGTCAGCGCCAGCGCTGGCTGGGGACGCAATGTGCACGGCGGTGGCGGCCGAGCTGCAGGAGCTGAGCCAGCGCATGTCGAACGAGCGCGAGTACAAGAGGACGGGCCGCGCGTGCATTCTCGCCAGCATGAGCTCGCACTCCCTGCAGCGTGGCTCGTCTTCGGTTCATTTTGGGTGCGTGGGTTCGTCGTTGTTTGCGACCCCGGCGATGCTCAAGATGGAGAAGCTGTCGAAGATGTTACGTGAGCAGCAGGAGGCGCTGCCGCGGCCGCCATTGCTGCCCAAGAATGGAAGCAAGACCGGCGTTCCTCTTGGCTCGCGCCCCTGCCTAGAGGCAAGGTTGGCGTCGAATGTTCCTCGTCTCAGAATGTTGAGCAAATACCGCCGTCTTTTACTCAAGCGATAAAAAATCTCCACTGTATGAAGACCTACTGCTGTACTCCTAGAAGATAGGTCAACTATATAAATAAATTACTATAATCCAGTGAAATGTATTCGTTAGGTTGGGTGATTTGTTAGACTTTCTGTTAAAATTCATGGTTTTGTACAGGATTGAAATTCAAATCTTCATAATTGCTCCTTCTCATCCCACATATGGTTTTCAGTTGAAGGACCGGTAACTTGGCGACCAGGAGGGGGTGAATGGGAGCCTTAAAATTTCTTTCGAAACTTTACATCCTTGGCCAACAAAACACCCCAAGAAACGATACACAAAGGGTGATGATCACGACCCTAATGAGAGGGTGGATGTTCCCAAGAAACACAGCGGATCACCACGAAACCAGCGGAACAAACAGAAAACAAATCGGAGTTCGAACGGGCAAGTTACGAAGCAAATAGCGAAACTGCTACTGATACAGACAGGTCCGCTACAGTAACCCCGGACAATCCAAGGTGCTACAGTACCTGCTGCAGTAAACGCGGGCAGTTCGCTACAGTAACCTCGGACAAAGTCCGCTGCTACAGTGTTTCTGCTACCGTGTTTCTGCTACGGTACGCGGACAGTCCGCTACAGCCGAGGGTCAAAAACTGAAAAACACACCGATCTGTTCAGAATCTGGAGAGGAATAAAAAAGTCAACTGCGGACAGTCCGGGAAATGAGCGCAGACAGTCCGAAAGTCACAAATACAAAAACACACTGTTCTGTCCAGAATCTGAAGACGAGCAAGAAACTCAACTGCGGACAGTCCGGGAAAAGAGCGCGGACAGTCCGAAGTTCAAAAGTGAAAAACCACTCCGAAAACTCAGAATCTGACCGAGACGATCCCGACATCCGGACTGTCCGCACGGGAGGGCCGGACAGTCCGCGACCCCAGAAAACAGATCGCCCGAAAATTGCCTCCTCCAAGATTCGTGCCAAACTTTTTCAATTCGAATCCTCTTGCAACCAAATTTGAGAATGTTGTTGCTTATGCAGAGGAGAGCCTATCTTCAAAAGATCATCAACCAATTCGAAGTGAATAGAGAGAAATCAAGAAGGGGGTGGAGAAAGGTTGTTCTTGGACACCCGGAGATAAATCCGCATGGATCTTTGATCTCAAGAGGAACTAGCACGATTCCTTCGGTGGAAACTTCACTCGTGTCATAGATCGATCCAAGGGAGAAAGAACGAGCCAAAACGATCCCAAAACGAAGAAATCACGAGATGAACAAAAGGACCTCAAAGTCAACTCGGTAAGAACACAAAATCCATCACAGGAAAACATAGACACAAGTGATTACTCCCGGAGGAAACAGCGGATACTCGGCGATCCACTTGCCACACACTGGTTCGAGTACAAATCAAAAGATTTGCAGACCTCTCTCTCACACAGCAGCTAGAGGAAGGGAAATCCTAAAGGAAAAATGGAAATGGAAGAGGTGAGGGGGAAGGAGAACCCTCATCCTTATATATGGAGGGGGCAAGTCTATTTTACATTTCTTCTTTGCCCTTGGATACATGAAGAGCCACACCGCTTAGCCAGGGGCATAAGGGTCCAACTCAGGCTTCACTTGATTCGACGGCCACCGCGCCTTCTCACCGGTAGCCTTGCTTCCAAGCAATCCTCCCGATGCCGCCACGTGTTGTCTGTACGCACCAGGACCTCCGCCCCTGGTTTTGAGGCGCAAACCAGGGAAACCCGCCGCCGATGGTTTTGAGGCGAAACCACCAAACCCACCGCGAGTAGCGTAGCCCGTACGCGTGCCCCGCCGTGTACACTTGCGCTCGTCGATGTCCCAGCTGTCAGCCACCACGGCTGGCCACCCGGTCCTCAGGTCCCTCGATCCAAGCCTCACGTCCGTCCTTCACCGCACCCGGTCCGTCAGCACGACACGCCCTACTTGATCTTCACCGACCATCGACCACCGTCTCCGAGCTCGACACCTACAGACAACATGAGCCAAGAGACACCATTGTTTGACACGAATCCGCGTGCCATCGGTTAGTAAGAACACACACACGCCTTGTGTTGGCATGTTGACAATCACTCATCATACAAAGGTCCACACAATGGTTATGGTAAAAACCATGTGTTCTCATCAGTTTTCAGTGTTGTCTGCTCTTCTCTTTGACTTACTGACCGGTGGTTGAACAACCTGTGTTCAACCATGAATTTACATCCGTCCCGCAAAAGGAATGTAAGTAGACAGACCATTATATTAACAGAGAAGCCAATGTCTCCCAAACAACCCTTTTCTCATATCAAATGTGTTCGAACCTGTGAGCACCACCACTTAAGCACTAGAGTTTTGGCTTTCCTAAAACACTTTTCAAGGTGTTTTCAATTGATTCTCACCACATCAATTGGTCTTTTGACGGATCCATACCCTCGCGTCCTCTCCCAGGAGGCGACTCGAGGGGCCTGACTCCGCCGCCACAAGCCCCCTCCCTTGCCACCGGTCGGGCCACCGCCGCCGGGCTTCCTCGCCGGCGGTGGCGGCCAGTGGGGAGGGCTCAACAAGGCTCCTCCCGGTGCACTCCCTCGTCTCCGTTTCTCCCCGTGCATCTCCTCCGCCCTCCCCGATTCCCCTTCTTCTCCAGTACCGGATCAGGCCCTCCTCCATCGGATCGGCGATTCGCACGGCGGTCATGTGAGGTGGCGGCCGATCTGGCTCACACACCGGTGGGCTCGGCGACGCGAACAGCGGCACCGTTCTCTCCCCTGTTTGGTAGATGGACGGCCGGCGGCTGGCGTACTTGCACCGGTGAAGGGGTCAGGCGGCAGCGGGTCGATCTGGGTATCTCAGGCCTGGATCCGCCGTCTGTTGTCCCGTGCTGCCCCCTTCTTGGTGCGGGTGGTGCTTCGGCGATGCAGACTTGGGCGGGCGTTGCCTTGGGTTGGGGATACTTTCCTCGGCGGCGGCCTAGGGGTCGATTTGGACTCCCGGGCACCGGATGGGGATGGCAGTGTTGGCACCGGCTATCTCAACAAGCCGTCCAATCCGCCCTCCCACGAGGTCGTGGCTTGGATCAATCCTGCACCAGGCACTCGGCTCGAGACCACGTCGCTCCCAGGCGGCCCGCAAATCGGCTCCGCCATCCACATCAAAGGACACCGTCCCAAATCGGCTCCGACATCCATATCAAAGGACACCGTCGCCCCCTATTTTTCTGCTACCTCGCTGCACCTGGTGAAGACACTGCCGATCATCTCCGGCATCTCGTCGTATGTAGGTTCGGCTTGGATGTGCTTTTGCAGGAGTTTGCAATACAGGTGAAAACCCTGTCTGGCGGTGCCGGGCCGGCGGCGATGACGCAATCAACGTCTTCTCCCCCCTTGGAGGCATCGATGTAGTTCCATCTTCTTTTCGTTGATGATGGCGTCTGCAGATGTCATTTACCTTCTTAAAGGCATCAACATAAGCACACTTGCTCCTAGCCTTGCCCTGCACTGCGGCATTTGGGACTCAGCTGCGGCGTCGAGCAAGCCAAGGACGACCTCTCGTTGATCAAATAGAGGGTCGTAACATTTATCGTTCTTGTCCTGGTCTATGTATAAGACCATGTCTTTTTGCTCTTTTGTTTTTCTATATCTTTTGTAATAATTGGCTGTGTACATCACCGGATGTAGAGGCCGGATATTGAAAATCCTTTATCGAAAAAACATCACTTAGTCTAATGCGCCAATAATCCTCTCCTTGTTGCGCTAAGACAACCATAATCATATTGGGGCTCTCCTCTTAATAGTACACTTATATACCTTCGCATTCGGGTCAATCAATAGCCTCTTGCATTTGGGCTTGCTGTTTATCTCCTCTTCATTTTGAACACACGTTTCCTGGTCATGATCAACATCATGATTTTTTATTTTTAATATTTTAACTTTTAGTTCTAAAAATTATTCCCTCCATTCGAATTTATAAAATGTTTGACTTTTTTTGACACCAACTTTAACTGTTCGTCTTATTCAAAAAAAAATTTAAATATCATTTCTTTTATTATGGCTTCTTTTTATTCAAGATGAATTTGTTGCTACTGCATAGAGATGGATCATGGTCAAGGAGAGCTTAACTCCATGACAGCTCCGTCTACAAGGACGACGAGGCTCCAATGGAACCGCCACCGGCTCACGGACTGCGGAGCGGGGTGCTTATCCTCAACATGCACTCCGAGTACCCGGCGGTTCCCAGCGGTGCGGACCACAACGGGTTCGCGGTGATGGTGCACATCAAGGCACCCTCTTTGGTGGTCGCGGCGCCGCTGGATCTTGTCATGGTGCACGACGTCAGCGAGAGCATGGCGGCCGCCAAGCTCGCGCAGGTGAAACGCGCCATGGGGTTCGTCAGCGACGCCCGGCTGGCCATCCCGCTGACGGGCATGATTGTGGACGGGAAGGCCGAAGCCAAGCGCGCCGTGGAGGCCCTCGAAGCGTCCGGCGGCTCGACCAACGTCCGCGCGGGCCTCGACGAGGCGGCGAAGGTGCTCGGCGGCAGACGGCGCTCGAACGACGTCTCCAGCGTGATCCTTGTCTCGGACGGCCATGAGGCCCATGACAGCTGCGTCGTGCCGGAGTTTCTCGTGCGCGACGGCTGCTTGCAGTCCACGCCGGTGCACACGTTCGGTTTGGGCTTGGACCTGGATGTGGCGGCCATGTACAACATATCGGAGGTCACAGGTGGCACGTTCT
The DNA here is from genome assembly GCA_018135685.1 of Themeda triandra. Lineage (NCBI taxonomy): Eukaryota > Viridiplantae > Streptophyta > Magnoliopsida > Poales > Poaceae > Themeda > Themeda triandra. The sequence goes on from JAENPR010001377.1 coordinate 139,384, forward strand.
CCTTTGTGGAGGACCACGCGGTCATCCAGGACGCGTTGGCACAGTGCATCGGTGGAATCCTATCGGTTACTGCCAAGGAAGTATGGCTCGAGATCAAACCCGCGATGTTCCCCCTCACCATGGACCATCTCAACGTCACGGCAGTCAAGGACTCAAGGCCGGCCGCTGCAAGACAAGCCAATTTCCGGCCGAGGATGGCTGGGTCAACGTCGGTCAGCTCTACGCCGACGAGGAGAGGCGCATCCTGTGCTTCATGGGCGTCCCAGAAGAAGAAGACACAGACTCCTATCCGGAGACCCGTCTAATCGGGGTTAGCTGCAGCTACACCGATGTGGCGAGCGAGCAACCCGTTCGCGTGGAACCTGCAGAATTCGCCGACGACTATATCAAGATCCAGAGGCCCGTCAAGGTGACGGACATGGCACGGTGCGTGTAGGTCGAGCGGGAGCTCCTCCGCTTGGCGGCGGCGGATGACATGGCTCTGGCACGGGAAGCAGCGGACCGCGGCGCCTACGACGAGGCCGCGCGAATCCTCGACACACGCCGGGAGTGGGTGAGCCGGTCGGCGCCGGCGCTGGCCGGCCACGTCATGTGCGCGGCGCTGGAGGCCGAGCTGCACGAGCTGAGCCAGCGCGTGTCGGACGAGCGGGGGTACAGGAAGACGGGCGGGGCGTGCCTTCTCGCCGCCATGAGCTCGCACACCCTGACCCTGCAATGCGGCTCGTCGTCGCTTCGGTTTGGCTGCATGGGGTCGTCGTCATTATTCGCCACCCCGGCGATGCGGAAGATGGAGAAGCTGTCGGAGATGATGCGTAACCCGCAGGAGATGCCGACGCGGCCACCATTGCCTGTGAATGGAAGCAAGAGCGGCGTTCCTCCTTGTTCGCGGCTAGAGGCAAGGTTGCCATCGGTTGTCCCTCGTCTCAGCATGTTCATGAACAGATGCCGCCGTCTTCTACTCTGACACTAAGCAAATCTGTTAGAACTATGAAGGGCTAGCTACTCGTAGATCAGAAAGGCAGGACTAGCAGCGAACTATAAAATTACTACTATAATCCAGTGAAATGCTCAAGTATTCGTAGTTGGGTGATTTCACGATATCAGGATTAGATGTTTTCGTCAGTCGATTCCTCCCCTCCTGCTTCGTCTTCCTCCACTTGCTCGTCTATAACGCGTTGAAATGCAATATCGGTTCCGAGATTAATCACGAAATAAATTAATTATTAATTGATGGTCCACCTGTCATATATATATAGCCAACTAATTAGATCTGCCGTGATTGGCGGCAACCCTAAGATCATCTAGCGTTTGCCCCCTGACCCACACCGCACTATATAAGAGGAGGCGCCCCTGGCGCCTTCGCCTATCTTTCTCCACGTGATACAAACAACATAACCGATCAAAATCCGGCGTCACTCCGACGACTCACGTTCTTCACAGTGGTGAATCTATTTCATCTACATTAACATCTACATAGAGATGGCATCTATGGACTACGGTTAGTAACTGATATTAGTTTTTCGAGAAATTTTACTGTGCTTGGAAAAAAGGAGAGCCTTTCATTCAGTCAGATCCAATGGCTAAAAATATAAAGGAACCTAATGAGAGGAACTTAAGTGGTGGGTCCGGAACCTAAATTTAGTGGGCCAGGAACTGATTTCTATTTTTATCAAAGGGTACACTCATATTTTCATCGTTAGAATCTGTCCTCGCACCAATGAACCACCCCACAAGACCGATCCTGCCATTGTCGTAGATTGCCGCAGGAGTGCAAACCTCCTCGCTCCGACTATTCAGGCAGCGTACGCCGGAGAAGAGCACCGAGCATGGGGCAGGCACAACAGCGCGAGTAGGAGCGGCCAGGTCGGTGCCGCAGGGCAACCGAGGTCGTGACGCTCGTCGCCATTCTTCTTGGAGTCGGCTTTGTCCACGGCGTGGTGCATGCTTTCGTGGGAGCTGTGTCGGTTAGGTCCGCTTGGTGCGGTAGGGAGTCAAAAGGAAATCGGCCTTCTTCTTGCCGACGGCCTTGGGAGCAGAGTAGCAGTGTGTCGATCCCTTGCAATTGCCGCTGGCCAAGCCGTAGGCCAATGCAAGCGGGCGCCGAAGAGCCCCTTGCAGCGGACGAGGCGCCGAAGAGCCCCTTGCAGCGGACGATGGTGAGTCTGGATAGAAGCCGGCACTAGTTCGTCTCTTGCAGGCTAGCGGCGGCAAGCCGACGAATCATCTCCCGCTGATACATACATCCGTTTGGGAAAGAAAAGAATGGCGGTCAAAGTAATGTCTCCACTAAAATTACTAAACTATCCTTAATTATCTTTAATTAATTACTTTTACATGAGACGGCTGACAAACGAATTCACGGGAGGAACTACCGGTTCCTCCCAAGCACCATAAAACATCTCTAGTTTTTCATATTAAAATAAGTTGGTGATCATGTTAGGATAAGATTAAGATTCATGTATATATTTATCCCTAAGTTTTATTGCAACACAATGACCTTAGTATAAGAAGAGGCCAAGGGGTGGTGTGCCGGTCAAGCGGTGGTGGCAGGTTGACCCGCAGCCAGGGGCTGTCGATAGGGCGGTAGGTCTTGTCCGGATGGGAAATGCTGGTGGTGAGGGCGAGCATATGGTGGCATGGTCACAGGATTGAGATTAGGGGAGGGCGGGGTCGGCGCAGCGGAAGTGATTGGTGGACGTCGCGTGTAAGAGAAACAGTGCGTCAGTGCATGGATTTGAGTTAGGGGAGGGCATGGTCGACGCGAGGACGGCGGTTTGGTGGGCGTCATTTGCTTTCAGTCTGTGTCGTCTAGTCACCTGTTTGATACACCAATATCAATCACGACTTGAGGAGCCATCTTTCCTTACATGACCGGTGGTTGAACAACATCAAGGTGTGAGTGTGCGCCAGTACCCAGTAGTCACCCACAACTAAAAAGACTAAAGATAAGGCATTGTTTTGGTGTGATAAAATTTCTCCTCACTTATGGGTCTTCTCATGTGATCCTGTAGGATAAAAAATGAAACCACAGTGCATGCAACCCGCTCGCGTTCACCGTGATTCCCCAGCCCGGCCCGTTAGAAAAGAAAACAGCAGTGCCTCTCCAGTGATCTCCTCAGCAACACCGCTCCTTCGCCTCCGCTCGTGCGACACCCACTCGCGAGATCTCATGCTCCTCCACCTCCGATATTGTGCGACACACAGTCGCAAGATATCGTGACACCTCCTCCTTCTTGCGATCCACAGGTCCCTGCCAACGACAGCAATCACCCATCAGGATGCACGGGGAGGACGACCATTGCTGCTGCTGCGGGGGCCGTCCTACGCCAGCCGCTAGGTGGTAGCCGGCAGGCGGCCAGCGAGGGGGAGGATGATTCGCGTTGGCGGCACCTGGGTTATGGCGCAGAGTTTTTTTTTCGGCAGAAAAAAAAATTTCGGCTCTTGCCGATAAATGCGAAATTTCGGATATTTTGGGAATTTCGGTGGGCACTGTAGCATTTTCTTTTTAGAAAATAATTAATTTTGAGCTAAAAAGCAAAAAAAATAATGGCATACCGGTATTTTTTTCTTTCGGCACTCACCGATAAATGCGAAATTTCGGATATTTCGGCGAAATTTCGCCGAATAAAAAAACCCAGATGGCGCGTCGGATGGCGGTTGGTGAAAACGGAGGCGTGCGACGGTGGTGTGGGAAACAGGAGGGCATGGCGGCGACATCTGTCCCATTAGCATCGTTCCTCCACTCGGCATGGACATCGGCCAAGCAGAAGGTTGGCGGACACGCTACAGTCATTCGGCATTGATCCGGACGGAGATCCATCCCAATCCCAACTTGCGGATAAGTTATCCCCCATCTACATTGGATCGTTCAAGACCAAATCCAAGCCTAACTCCAATCTTTTTTCCTTCCCGATATATGGTTTTGGATCCAAATAGGGGGTCTGCTATATCATACATGTAAAATCAATTTTGATCTCATGTCGATAGTGTGATGTGATAGGTACTGTCTATGACTTACGTGATATTGAATATACAGTATCGCTATTATGGGCCATATGAAAGCATTTGCCTTTTAGAGTAAAGGGCAATCACTTTCAGTGCCTAACATATGTCATGTAGTGGAAAAGATAGTGAATTGGCAAAAGTACAGTAGTTAATCTTGCATTTTCAATATTGATTGCATGCTATAAATCTTATTAGCCTCATAACTTTGCTCGGTTGTATTTCAGCTAGTTAATATATCAGGTTGGCCAGAAAAGTGTGGCCGCTTAACAATGGAAAAAAAAGATGATGAACAACTTAAGAAAAAGATCAGAATGGGGATATCGCCAACTCAATGGATTAGTAGTGTCTACCATGCCCGTCTACCTATGAAACAGAGGTGTGCATATGCATGTATTTGCGTAATGGCATTAGTTCTCAATTATCTTACCACGCCACCGCCTCATCGCTATCTTTCCTGCCCCACAATTCGCTGAGAAATTGCACTTATATAACTTATATATAAAAAGTATGATTTTCGGACAGTTGGGCAAAACTCATGCCCCAAACTTATGCAAGATTTCAGAGTTCATTCTATGTGATTATATCAATTTTATACTAGTAATTCAAGTCTCATCGAAAACAAATCATTTTTATGTTTGCAAATAATAGATTAGAACATCTCTGCTAGCAAACAGACACCAAACCAAGATCATATAAGATTGATACAATTCCAAGCTATGTACCATGAGATAGAGTATGTGTGCATGGAAAAAACTAAAAGTGGCTTAGGCAAAAGATCATATAAGATTGAATTAACAATTAGAACAGTAAGTTCTTCAAGCCAGGAAGGTGCTTAGGCAAGGGGGCCCTCTGTCCCCCTTGCTGTTTAATCTAGTAGCTGATGTTTTTACAAAAAATGCTTATGAAAGCTGCAAATCTGGGAATGATTACAGGACTCTTACCTCAAGTTAGGGAGGGGGGCATTATCAGTCTGCAGTATGCAGATGATACCCTGCTCTTTCTTGGGAATGATCTGAGTAAAGCAAGTACTTTAAAGTGGTTATTAGTGTGTTTTCAGAAAATGTCTGGAATGAAGATTAACTATGACAAGAGTGAGCTGTTAACAGTTGGATTAAAGGAAGATGAGATTAATGCTTTTGCCAAGCTTTTATGCTACAAAAAGAGGAGTTTCCTATAAAGTACCTAGGAGTGGCTTTGCACTTTATAAAACTGAGGAAGCAAGACTTACAACCAGTAATTGATAAGATCATTAAAAGAATAGCTGGTTGGAGGGGAGGCTTCTTTCATATGCTGGTAGATTAACTTTGTTAAAGGCTTGCTGCAAGTATCCCTGTTTATTTACTTTCTGTTATTAAGTTTCATAAATGGGCCATTAATATGATTAACTCTCAGATGGGTCATTTTCTGTGGAATGATACTGATGAGCATAAAAAAATTCATTTGGCCAATTGGCAACTGGTTTCTATGAAGAAAGAATTTGGAGGCTTAGGGGTTCCTGATATGAGAAGTCTAAATCTAGCCTTATTAGGGTCTTGGATTTTTAGGTATCAGCTTAGCATTAATGCTATTTGGAAGGATATCATTGATGCTAAGTATAACACTAGTAAACCAAACTTCTTATGCTGTAGTGATAAGGGTGCTCCCTTTTGGAAGGGGCTCATCTGGGCTATGAAATATGCTCTGATGGGTATTGTAACAACCCTAAAATTCACCAACAAAAAAAAAATGCAACTACAAATTTTTTTCCAAAATACCCTATGTGTTGTTGAGTGGCATGTAGCAAAACCACCCGGACCCTTGCACTAGTGATCACCCTAGGACTTTATTTGCAATGCATATGCTTATATTGCATTATAACTCATGTTAGTGATTTGGATTTTTATTTGGTTGTATTGATTAATAAATCAACAACCACACATCTATTTATTTATATAATAAATAAATATCCCTACGTACACATTATTATGGGACTAATACTCGAACTAAGCCTAAGACCCCATATGACCTCCATGAAAATAATACACATTGGTTGGACCAAAAATGCCTAAACTCATAGCTAAGAAATAGAAAACAAAATAGAAAAGGAAAGGAGAAAAGATCAAATGGCAAGCTGCCATTTCGGCCCAGGAACTCGAACCGGCCTGCCTAACCCTTCCCTTCCTTTTCCTTTTTCCTCCCTTCTCGGCCCGACCCAGCACTTCCTCCTGGCGCAGCCCAGCTGAACTAGACCGGCCGAGCAGCGGCCCACCAGGCTTGGCCGGCCTTGCTGCTGCCTCACCCGCGCTCAGACGCTGCCACCCGGGCCCACATGTCATAGTCCTCCCCTGGACTTCGTCGTCCCCATCCCGCACCTGCCGGGAGACCGCGGCCGCGTCGCGCGTGTCCACGAGTACCGGGCTGCATCCCGCGCCCTCCGCATCACCGCCCGACCGCGCTGACGCCGCCGCCTACAAAGCCCCCGCTCCCGGACCCGCTAGGGTTTCCACCCCACGCCGCCACACCACAGAGCCGCCAGAGCTCCGCCGCCGCCGCCGTTGCCCGAGCCCCGCTCACTCCGCGCCGATGCTCCGACGCTGCCGCGCCGCAAAGACGGTGCGCGCGTCGCCGCCTCCGTGTTTCCCTTGCCGGACAGCGCCGCCACCGCGCGCCTCCGCGCGCTAACCGCCCGCCACCGCGCCGAGCGCCGCCGCCACCGAACCTTCACCGCCGCGGCCGCACTACCGCGCCATGCCGCCACCCCGCAGATGGCCTAGGGCCGCCGTCGCACCGTACTCCGCCGCCGTCGTGCCACCGCTGTCGTGCCGTGCGTCTGCGCGCCCCCGCGCCGCCAGCAACGAGCGCCGCCGGGAGCAGAGGATTGGGGACGGGATTTGGGGAAGAAGAAGGGGAGTGTGAGAGAGAAAGGCAGAGGATGATGCGTGGGCCGCACCGGAGAGAGAGAATGACGGGTGGACCACCGGGCGCACCCACACCGCCGTACACCCGATCCACCATGAACCGGGCGAGAGAGAGGATGAACCTGGTCCACCCTTAACCAAGTCTGTGGCCCATGGACCACAGAGCCTACGGTCCACGGTGGACCGCCTGCATAGACCCGGCCCAGATCGAGGCCCAGGCCACCGATGTGGCAGTGCCACAGGGCGCCACATGGCGGGCCCGGATGGCCCAGATCCGGCCCGCCAAGCCTAGGCCCGGCCCTACCAGGCCCACTTGGGGCCCACTATCGTTGACCAGGTCAACGCTGACGTCATCGCTGACGTCAGCGAACCCCACTGCCACGTCCGCACAGTCCCACTGCACGCGTGGTCCAATCACAGAGTGCCACGTGTCGACCCAGCATTAATCCACTTTGTTTTTCTTTTTAGAATAAACTTTGGAAATTCATAACTAATTCATACGAACTCCGAAAATTATGAATTAAATATGTAAATTCATCTAAAATCGAGCCTTATACAATTGTATACTTTTTTAGTGCATTTGGATCTTTTTGTTGTTCATTCGTTCTTTGTGCTCACCTATAGGGGTCGCTACCGCGACCAATATGTTACGCTTCAGAGTCGAGGAACGGACTGACGACGACCGTGAGTACATGGAGGAGCTAGGTGATGACTACTCCGAAGGTGCCACATCTCATCCATTTTTGTAGATCCCATTACGCATGGCAAATAATAGAACTGTTAGTGCTTTTACATTTTCTGTTGAATATAACTGGTGCTATAGGATTGCATGGTAGTATGTTATATATATTTGATGGCCTTTACCTTGATTAACCCTTCCCCCTGCTCACCCTCTGTTAGGATAGACATACGCTCATTTTACTACTATTATATTTACTCCACTACATTATATCGACGATGTAATGATGGTGGTGAACTCTGGGAATGGTTTGGCTTGGAAGTCGGACCAGTTGGATGTGTTAGATCTAGGGACTATGGTGAGGATATAGTGGTCTTGGCGTGTGTCTTGGGTGTGTGAAGGGTGAGGGTTGAGTCGCCTGAGCTGGGATCTACGATGAGCTTTTGGAGCGAGTCTTGCCGGGGGATGTACTGGACATCCCTGTTAGTTCTACATGTGGTGGGTAAATGTTGAATGTGTTGGTGAGGTGGACCTTGTGTGAGTCTCCGAGGGGTGGAGCTTAGGGTGGAGGTGTTGTGGTGGCACGTTAAATAGAAACCCTGATGAAGATATCCCGGCTTGGTCACATTAAGGAACTGAAAGTGCTAGTAACCAGATCATAGGAATCCTTGTTTTCCACTCGCTTCCCATGGGAGGGGGGGGGGTGGGGAGACGGCCGAACCACCGGGTAGAATGATGCCACTACTGCTAGGCGAGGATGTGTTAGGGAGGTATGGGTATGGATGGTCTCACACCCTCTCGAGATGATCATGGCTCCCTATTCGGGATCGAGAACATGACTTCACAGTTTCAGCCACTCCATAGGGGGGTGTTCCAGGGCTGAGAGGTAGAGTGGCATCGTTCTAGGCCGGCAGGCGCCTGGTATCTGCCTAGATGTTCACGAGCATTGATGATGGTTATCTTGTGAAATAGTGAAACCTCTGCAGAGTGTATGGTTGATCGATCGATACATATGCCGATTTCTCAGCTATGGACCTTTCTAGTGTTCTGCTTTCACTAGACTAGTAAGAGGAGTGTTCTACCTTCCCTGAGAGATACTTCCGGCCGCGAGCCATAGGATGTGGGCTGCTGGCCGCTGAGGCAACCAGAGTGGGAGTCTTCTTGCCGACCTGAGTGTGGGCTATGTTGGTGTTGTTGATGGAGGTGGACATGGGATGGTTTGGGATGATATGGAATGGAAGGCGATGGATGGCGTGTCGGAATGGGTTGTGTTAAAACTTGACTATTACTATATTTAAAACTTGATTACTTTTGCATAGGGAACCGAGCCCCATTTATAGATCTCTTCAATTTACCTTTATTGCGTCCAATTCCACAAAGCAAGCACATAGGGTGGGTGTGGCCAGTACAAATCGTACTGAAATATTTTTGGCACAAGTTTTTATAATTCCGAGTATAGCGATTGAGGGATTCGTGCCTTCGCTCAAGTCGAGTAGTCCTTAGCTTCCGCACCTTTTCAAGCTGTTCCGGTTGATAATTATTTTATGTTTTCTGCCATGTGGCAATGTAATAAGATAAATACTATCTACTTTTACTCTTTTATTTACGATGTATGGATGATGATTATCAACTGAAATTTGGGTAATGTGATTTAAATGGTCATATTACACTTCGACTCTGTGGATTTCCCTTCGCGGAAATCAGGTCGTTTCAGGTATCAGGTGGACTGTGGAAAATGGGAAAATGGGAGGATGTATGGTTAGGCAATATATCCTTGGTCACTATTTTCTGGCCACTGTACATTATTAATGGCCAGCATGGTAAAACCTTGAGTGAAGTTTGGGATAGTACTAATCTGAAACTCTCCTTTAGGAGAACAGTAGATAGTAAGGGCATGGGTGTGTGGTATGAACTGTGTAGTATTATGCAGACTATCAGCTTATCAGGGGAAGAAGACCATATTCCGTGATGTTATTCTTCTTCTGGAACTTATAGTGCTCGATCTCTTTATGCTATTGTTAACAATAGGGGTGTGGTACCTATGTTTGTTAGCTCAATCTGGAAGTTAACTATCCCACCGAGGGTACAAATTTTCTTATGGTTGTTGGCTAAGAATAAGTTGTTAACAAGGGACAATCTAGCCAAGAGAATGGAAGTACATGACTCTTCCTGTGTGTTTTGCTCTGAAGATGAATCGATTTCCCACCTCTTCTTTGGGGGCTTTGTAGCTCAGTTAGTGTGGAAAGTGGTGAATGAGTTCTTTGGTTTGAATATTGGTGCAGATTTTGAATCTGTTGCTAGGCTGTGGGTGGCACCTAAGCGCCATGTTGTTATTAACGCTGTTGCAGCTACTGTTATGTGGCCATTATGGAAACTAAGAAACAAATTTTGTTTTCAGGGAGCTGTATGGACGGGCCTGGATAAGGTGCTGGTGAGGATTGAACGGATGATTGGGAGGTGGACACCGCTGTTCAAGGAGGAGGAAAAACCGAAGCTGGAGGATTTCGTCAAGTTTCTGGAGCGCAAAGCAAGCTCGCACCCTCGGATCCAGTGGACGCCGGGAAGGATGAGTTCGTCATCAGGGTCGGCACAATCAGTTGCTCGGCCTTCCGTGGCGGGTTCTACAAGTCTGGGTGATTCAGGGGGCGAGTTCGAGAGTCCGAGTCTTCAATCTGTCTCGTTTAGTCAATATGAACCTGTTGCTGTTAGGGACAATGTATCAGGGCACTTAGCCGCTGATGGTATCTTGAACTTGTCGTCAGACGTGCTTATGCACTCGGGCTGTAAACTCATTTGCTTTTGTTAATGCAAAAGCGGGAGAAACACCCTTTTCTCAAAAAAAAAAACTAAAAGTGGCTTCATGTCTTTCCAGAGCTAACAAATTTTGAAGAAATTAAACTTTGGATTTAGTTTTTTAAGAAAAATATCTTGATATCTTTAGAAAACGATGTTTTATAGTCTAATTGATCCTTGAGCTATCAGTGTGGTTCAATTTACTTCCTGCACGGTTGAAGTGGTGACAAATAGGACGGTTATCATCGCTGCATGACTCCACGTCAGACCAAATTGATCAGTGTGCGAATTCGGACGATTTCCATGTTTTAGGAGGTCAAAAACCTGGTTTTCTGGTTGGGGGAGGCAAATCAGATTTCAATGTAATTTGATGTCTGATGTGTCTCCTTGAGAAGATGCAATAAATAAAGTTCAGGATCTTAAACAAAACTATGTAGAAAGCCAATATATATCAATAAATCACCTAACCTAATTAATAATTGGTATATTTCACTGGATTATAGTAATACTAATTTATTTATAATTGATGCTAGTCCTGCAGCTCTGATCTAGGAGTGGCTCTTCATAATAGCATTTGCTTATCATCGCTTCAGTAGAAGACGGCGGTATCTGCTCAGCATGCTGAGACGAGGGACAGCCGATGCCAACCTTGTCTCTAGCCGTGAACGACGAGGGACGGACTTGCTTCCATTCGTTGGCAACGGCGGCCGCGGAAGTATCTCCGGCTGCTTGCGCAACATCTCCGACAACTTCTCCATCCTCCGCATCGATGGAGTCGCGAGCAATGATGCCGAACTAACGCCGCAGCCAAACTGAACCGTCGGCGAGCCACGCTGCAGCGAGTGCGAGCTCAAGGCGGCAAGAATGCATGCGCAGCCTGTCTTCTTGTACTCGCGCTCGTCCGACACGCGCTGCCTCAGCTCGTGCAGCTCGGTCACCAGCGCCGTGCACATCGCGTCACCCGCCAGCGCTGGCGCCGACCGGCTCACCGACTCCCAGCGCACGTCGAGGATCCGCGCGGCCTCGGCGTAGGCACCGCGATCCGCTGCCTTCCGCGCCACAGCCATGTCCTCCGCCGCCGCCACGCGGAGGAGCTCCCGTTCGACCTCCACGCACCGCGCCACGTCGTCGGCGTCGCCTGGAGTGGCCTCAGCACCCTGGCGATCTCGTCTGCCGGGGCCACATCTACTTTCTGCCAGCTCGCCATGTCCGTGTAACTGCAGGTAACCTTGATAAGGCGTGTGGCATCGCCGTGTGCGCCGTGTGCTGCTGGGACATCCAAGAAGAGCAGGAAGCGTCTCTCCTCGTCCGCGTAGAGGTCATCGACGTCGATCCAGGCGGCTTCCATGAAGCTGTAACTGTCTTCGAAGCAGCTCTTGTAGCGGCCGGACTTAACCGCGGTGATGTCCATGTTGAGGCAAAAGGCCCCGACGTTGATCCAGGCGTGCTGCACGACGGTAGATCGGAGCCCGCCGATGCACCGCGCCAGCGCGTCCTGGACGACCGTGTGGTCCTCGACGAAGGAGAAGATGCCGCCTGTGACCTCCGAGATGTTGTACATGGCTGACGCCGCCGCGTCGTCGTTTGACTCGGAGCCCAGCAGGAACGTGTGCACCCGCGTGCGGGGGGAGCTGGATCGGCGAAGAAACGGCGGCACAAGGCCAAGGACGTCGTTGCCGTCACCCGTGTTTCCTTGTCGTCCGCCGGAGACAAGGATGACGCTAGCGATGTCGTTCCAGTGTTGGCCGCCCTTTAGCACCTTCGCCGCTTCGTCGAGGCCGGCACGGAGGTTGGTCGGGCCGCCGGACGCTTCGAGGGCCTCCACGGCGCGCTTGGCCGCGGCCTTCCCTTCCTCTGTCATGCACGTCAGCCGGATGACCCGCTGGGCGCCGTCTGAGACGGCGACGATGCTGAGTCGGTCGCGGGGGCCGAGTCGGTCGACAACGAACCCCATGGCGCGCTTCACCTGTGCAAGCTTGGCACCCGCCACGCTATCGCTGACGTCGAGCACGGCAACGAGATCCAGCGGCTCCGCGACCACCAACGGGGGCGTCTTCACGTGCACCATCACCGCGAACCCTTTGTGGTCCGCGGCATCGAGATCCGCCGGGTACTCGCAGAGCATGTCGACGATAAGCACCCCGCTCCGCGATGCATGACCCGGTGACGGTTCCGCTGGAACGTCGTCGTCGTTGTAGACGTCGGAGCTCGTGGTGCCCGTCATGGAGTTCAGCTCTCCTTGTCCTTGAGCCATCTCCATGGAGTAGATACAAATCACCTCGCGAAACAAAGTTCTAATCTACCGCAGTCCAGGAGATAATAATCTATATATTTCCGGAAAGAGGTAGTATGGCCCTGTTTAGTGCGGCTTAGCTTCACTAGTGAAGCTATTTTTTATAAAATAGCTTCACTAGTGAAGCTTCATGAGCAGCTTTATGAGTGAAGCTAAAGCTGTTTTGAAAACCTGTTTGGCAAAACAGCTTCTTCTTGTTGACAAAAAGGAAAAAATGACTAATATGCCCTTCTCTTTTTATTTTATTTCTCTTTTGCCCTTTATCCTCTTTCTTCCCGAGCTCCACCCCTCTCCCGGTGTCTGCGCGCTCGCCGGCAGACTCGGCCGCGCGTCCCCTCTTCCCTTGCCGGCGGCCAAGCCGGCGCCCTCGCCCCGCTGGCCAAGTCGCAACAATCTTGCCTCCGCCCCCAACCCATCCTGTCCCGGGTCGGTGGTGGCCGCACGGCTGCTCGCGCGCACCCCGGCGGCCGCCTGCCCGAGCCTCCGGCGTCCGCGCCCGCCGCGCCCGCTCGCGCCCCGGCGGCACCGGCGGTCGCGCTTGCCCGCCCGGCGGCCGCGTTCGGGGCGCCCCGGGTACTCGCGCCGGCGGCCCGGGGCCGCGTTCGCGCGCTCCTGCATCTCGCTGGCCGGGCGGCGCTGCCCTACCGCGACCTGGGCTCGCCGGCCGCATGCTCCCGGCGACGCTCGCCTAACCGCCACCTTGGCTCCCCTGCGACAGCACCCGGCGGCGCCTCCCCTCGCTACGCGCGCGCGCTCTCTCTCTCGCGGTGGGGGTAGGACTGGTCAACGGTACAGTTGGGACCCACTTGTGTCAGAGGGAGCTGAGGAAAGCTACTTTTTCTGGCTCCCTCACTTTACATGGCTCTGTGAGAGGGAAAGAAAAATAGCTTCACCTGTGGTTTGTTTAAAAAAAGGTGTTTGGCAAAAAAACAGCTCCCACCAGCTCCTAGAGCTGGTGGGAGCCCTCGCAAACAGGGCCTATATTTTGGAAACCAATCTTCGTTGGTGTCATATGGTGCAACCATTGCAACGGTTCGTGAGTCACTTTGACTCTCGGTTTTTATTTTAGCCGTAGAAAGAGTGATTTTGTTGACAACACACATCATCGCGGCTTTCTTGCTGTTGCGTGCGTGCAGCCCTCGCTTCCGCGATTTGTGGACATCTGTGATTTTTTTCTGAAATTTGGCACCTATTTGTGAAAAAATTTACATATACTTAATTTGTAATTTGTTTTTGAGAAATTTGACATATATATTCTCTAAAATCTCCAATAAGTTGTATTTGTCGAATTAATCAAGCTAATTCCAAAGCCCACAACTAAGTGCTAAGTGGGAGTGGTATTAGTACCACATGGTTAGCTCACTGAGAGTGAGCCTAACTTAAATAGGAGATTCCTCCTTCTATGTGGAAGGTGAGAGGGAAAGGGGTGACCACGCGCGTGCCGCCGGGGCCGGGGCCTTGGCCGGACGTGACGTGCTGGGCCATGTTTTGCCGTTCAGCCCAACGATCATAAGTGGCACAATGGTGTTTTCGTCTGGCGTGCAAGGGCAAATGGGTAATCCACTTGCGCCTGATGCGCCCTAGGGCGAACGCGAAAGACCAAAATACCCCTGCGCCCGCTCCTGTATAAATACAGCAGCCACCCTCCTGTATACGTGAGGTGGTTCCCATAGCCCCGAGGATCTATTGCGGCTGCATAGCTCGACAACCCCAGAGCCAGGCCTCCTAGGGCACTTTGATCTAAATGAAGATAGATCAATCGATGGAGAAAGCCGCACGCAAACAATGTGATGTCACGTAAGCTACTCGGCCCTCTAGACAAAGAAAGGCCCAGCAAAAATACATTAGTCCATAGCAACACAAAAAATTTGTTGCAATATTAACATGATATTGCATCCATTTAGCATTCTAGTTGCAATAGTTACCTAACAATTGCAACGCCGTAGAAGATTATTACAACACCAAGAAACTGTGGCAATAAGAACATTCTATTGCATCCATTCAAACTTTTTGTTGCAATAACTCCCAAGCAATTGCAACATCACTAAAGATTATTGCAACATAGAACAACCGTAGCAATATTTACATGTAAAAGCAGCCAAATTCAATGTAGTTGCAATAACATGAAGTAATTGCAACAAAAATAAATACTAATGCAACTCCAAGGTACCATAGCAATAGAGCCAACTAATTGCAAAACAATTCTAAATTTGTTGCAGTAGCACACGTCTATCGCAACGACTAACAACACATAATGCAACACATTTAGTTTGTTGCATTATAGGAACATATTGCTACCATTTTACGAAAAGGTTGCAATACGCCACCCTATGGCAACCAAATTAGTGGTGTTGCAACCGTGTGGTGTGGCATTAGAGGCGAATCCTTGTAGTGGGAGATGATCATTGCCATGCTCTTGAGAGAGTAATGCGCTATCTGAAGGCAACAGCAAGCTATGGGATTCACTACGCCAGGTACCCGAAGGTACTAGAGGGCTACCGTGATGCAAACTGGATATCAGATGCTGATGAGTTAAAAGCCACGAGTGGGAATGCGTTCACACTCGGAGGTGGTGCTGTTTCCTGGAAGTCTTGCAAGCAGACCATCATTACGAGGTCTACCATGGAAGCAGAACTCGCAGCACTAGATACCGCCACTGTTGAGGCCGAATGGCTTTGGGAACTCCTGATGGATTTGCCGGTGGTTGAAAAACCTGTGCCCGCCATCTCCATGAACTGCGATAACGGATGTGATAGTCAAAGTTAACAGTTCTAAGGATAACCCGAAGACTACAAGGCATGTAAAGCGGTGGTTAAAGTACGTCGAAAACCGAGAAACTCCGGAGTAATAGCATTGGACTATGTCCATACGTCTAAAAATTGGCAGATCAATTCACAAAGGGGCTATCACATAAGGTGATAGATGGTGCATCAGTGGAGATGGGACTGAGACCCACCTAAGGTCTATTGTAGTGGTAACCTGCACTATGTGATCGGAGATCCCGTGAATTAGAGTGGTGAAACAAGCTATAGGGAGGCTGAGGAAAGAGACCCCTTAAAAGGTCCGTCTCGTTATGAAATGCATCTCTCTTCTAGAACTGTATGGCAGGTTGACGTATGTCTTAATGTGATCCGAGCGGCTTATTTAAGCGGGGATGTCGCCCTATAGGACATCCTATAAGGAACACACCTATATGAGCTCGATTGTTGGTCCCAGTCTATGAGATTTGGGTGATCTCTAGATACTCATGAAAAGGCACGGAGTTTGACTTATATGCTCCAACCGAGGGGATGCTTTAGGCAGCCTAGTATCGATTAAGGAACTTGGTGAAGCTTTGGTCGCACAAAGCGGCAATTCAAAGCATAGTCCATTGTTCGCTTGTGACCAAGTGGAACCCTGCTTCTAGATGGATGTTCAACTTAACAGTCCGCATCGAAACGCTGGTATATCAAACAACTCAAGAACAGAGAGCATCAATTGTGTGCCCTAGGAATTTGGTGGGGATTGTTGGATTCATTGGGCTAAGCCCATGTTAGTCTAGCAATTAATCAAGCTAATTCCAAAGGCCCACAACTAAGTGCTAAGTGGGAGTGGTATTAGTACCACATGGTTAGCTCACTGAGAGTGAGCCTAACTTAAATAGGAAGTAATCCGCAAAAGAAACTTAAATAGGAAGTTGGTTCCTCCTTCTATGTGGAAGGTGAGAGGGAAAAGGGGTGACCACGCGCGTGCCGCCGCCGCTGCCGTGCCGCGCCGCGCCGCGCGCTCGCGCGCGCCCGCTCCCGCTCCCGCTCCCGGGGCCGTGGCCATGGCCGTTGCCTTGGCCGTACGTGATGTGCTGGGCCATGTTTTGCCGTTTAGCCCAACGGTCATAAGTGGCACAGCGGTGTTTTCGTTTAGCGTGCAAGGGCAAATGGGTAATCCGTCTTGCGCCTGATGCGTCCTAGGGCGAACGCAAAAGACCAAAATGCCCCTGTGCCACTCCTGTATAAATACAGCAGCCACCCTCCTGTGTCAAAACACATTTCCATTCACACAACCTAGCCGCCACTGTGTTCTTGAGTCTGAGCTGCTCTCTGCCATCTCCGACCCGATTTCTTGCACGCACAAGGGGATCGGTTGAGCAGGCCTCCGGAACTTCTTCCCGTCAAGCGTACCTGCTCGGGTAGGCGCGAAATCAAGTTTTGGGGAGCGTCTCCCGACAGCGGCTGCTCCGTCCGTCAACATACCCGTGACAAGGTCTGGCACCGGTGGATCCGACGACAACACCACTGACCCTGGCAGCGGGAGCGGTGGTAACGGCAACAATGGTGGTTCACTGTCCGTGGGTACTGGAAGTGCCACGCTAGGGTATAAGCCTAACCTTGTGCTTCATATTGTTGCTACTGTTTTGCTATGCATATTGTGCTGTGCTAGAGGTAGTAGTAGTTATGAAGCTGTCGCTTGCATAATACTTATGTTAGTATATTGTTTATCGAATTTATGGATTAATGCATGGTGTAAAATGACTAAATATCCAACAGTATTATCCCTAATTATACCACTCCGCCACATTTTTTTAGATAAGGGAACCAAATTTCAGGCACTACATGTAAATATCATTCTAAAATCTCCAATAAGTTGTGTTATCCCTAATTATACTACTCTGTCACACAGCTAAATACCACTCTATCACATGTAAATATAGTAATATGACAGTGTAAATGTAGGTAGAAGATAATGTAAGTGAATAAATAAAAATCAGTTGACAGGAAGACCCAAATCAACCGACTTTGCCTAGATAGATCCTAAATTTATAGGGTGCGAGATGAAATATTATATAGATCATGCTATGTTTTTACATACACCACAACTTATATCAAGCTCTTCGGCATACTCCCCCAGCAAAACTACATTACATAAGCATTTCCGCCCATGGCCGACAATACTAATATATAAATATAATTCACACATAACTTTATTAGCTTAATTGATCTGTGTCTAAATTATGATTGTTATTATTAGAACGAATTTCTATTCCAAGGGTCCAAACAGGGTCATAGATTTTTTTTATCTAAAATACGCTACGAAGGTTGTCCTAAATGTTGAACCATATGTTGGATCACCCTGGACATTTGGTAAATACCGAACCGATCGGTTCGGTTCCTCGGTACCTCGTAAATTCGGTTCCTCAAAAACTAGTACCGATCGGTTTCTAAAAAATCGGTACCGCGGAAATTTGGTTTCGGCAAATTCGGTTCGGTTCCAGTATTTACCGAATGGTACCGAACTTATCACCGGGAACATGTAATAGCAAGATTAAAAACTAATTTTGACATGATTTCGTAGATAATAATAGTGCAAAATACATATACATATAAAAATCCACGAGATTGTAAGTGGAAGTGACAAAAATACATAATATAATAGTCTATAATAGTACAATAAATAATATAACTGCACCCAAACTTATCACATTTTAGGTAATTCGGTTCCTGGAAACTTAGAACCGAAGAGGAACCGAATATTTCGGTTTCGGTACTTTTGGTTTGGTTATCGATAATTTCGGTTCGGTTCTCGGTTCTCGGTATTTTGTGCCCAGACTAAATGTTGGATGCTCTAAAGGTTGAGGTCGTGGCGTGCCTGACGAGAATCACGATTGCAAGTGAGCTAGGCATCATAAAAGAGATGGATGGATGAAACATTCATCCTGTTTGCTTGAGCTTATCAGCTGAATCTGAATCTGCCAGTAATTTAAAAGTATTTTTTCTCACAACAAATCAATATTAGCTAGAATCAGCTAGCCAGAATCGATCTAGAGAATATAGCTCAATGATACCCAACGTGTGTGCATTGTGATGGGCGCTAACGCATGAACACACATTAACACAGTTCTTCCTCTTATTCCCATTTTGGGAGGGATATATGTCTTCGAACTCAGAAGAAGCAGGGAGCTCGGGGTGGAGGGCAGCCAGGTAGTGGGAGCGGTCTTATCGGAGGCGACAAAGGAGGTGGTCACCTGCGAGGTAGCCGACGACTAGGAGGTAGTGGAGACCGACAATGGGTCGGGCGAGGATTTGCAGGACGGTAGAGCAAGAAAAACGCTAAAGTATTTACTTCAGCAATACCGATTATTCGCGTACAGGGGAATCAAATAGATAGCAAATAAAGACATAATATGGGTTATACTAGTTCAGGGATATATATCACACAAACATATATGGATTATACTAGTTCAGCGATCCGTTGTTTATATCAGCATGTCAAAAAAGGGAGCAGATAACAATGAAAACAATAGGTGAGAAGGACTGAAGGAGCAATGTATGAAGTTCAGGATTTCAATCTTACACAAAACTATTAATTAATAAAAAGCGTATATTTATCAATAAATTAATCACACAACCTAACGAATATGTAGTTGATCATTTCACTGGACTATAGTAATTTATTTATAAATAATTGCTACCATTCGTGCCCTTTTGATCAAGCTAGCACTAGGAGTGCAGTAGAGATTTGCTTATCGCTTGAGTTGCACTAAGCCAAAAAAGCTTATTTTTACATGTCATCTATAAGACCAGTTAAACATGCGTCTGTAATAAGCACTCACACAGACGGTTGTTATGCCACAAGCGTCTGTAATAAGGTTTGCAAGGTGTTCAGATAAACACGCGTCTCTAATAAGTTGTAACACAGAGGCGCGTTATATTATAGACCCTCGTTTGGAGAGGCGTCTGTAGTATTTATGCTATTACAGACGCGCGCGTTAAATTATAGACCCTCGTTTGGAGAGGTGTCTGTAGTATTTATGCTATTACAGACGCGTGTTATATTTGCAGACCTGTCTTTGAAGAAGTGTATGTAAAATACTTATCACAGACGTGTGTTATTCGGCCCATGTACATGTTGGGCCTTCTGAAATTTATTTTGGGACTGGGCTTGATCGAGTTGGGCCTGTCTGGAGCTAATAATGTCCAGAAGCAAATGTTGTTCATATATGTACACTCCTGTAAATATTGTGCTGGGCAGAAACTGCAGCTAGTGCCTGACGGGCTAAAATAAACATCTGCACTTGTGTTCATATATCTACCAATTTTGAAGACGGAGTAGCCTCTGTTTGTTGCCAAGTTACAGAAGGTTTGAGTGAGAACCCTTTGATTCTCCAATCTGGGAGTTTAGATTGATCTGTTTGGTTGGAGAATTGGGCCAACTGTCAGATAAGAAGCAAATGTTGTTCATGTTGAGCTGATCAGCCGTAGCAGCTGCAAGAGCTAGAATGGCAGCCTCAACCATCAAGACCGATCAGGTGCAAGCCATGAGCTGAGCCCTGATGTAGATCGTTTGCGTCGGAGAGCATCTGATCCCTGGAAACACGGCTGGGAAGTCCATGGTGTGTCTGTTCGTCATATTGACCTGCAAATCATAAGTATGCATACCTTGGGGGCTGGAATAGGCGGCCGTTGTCCAGAAGTCACATGTAGGGGTTGAGGTTGATTTTGTGCAGTTTGTTGAATCTGGTGCTCCACCTGACCGTTCTGGCTACTTAAATAATCTGCAGAAACAATTGGCATACCTTGAATGTCCTGATGGGCACGGCCTGAGTTGGCTGCTGTGCAGCCGTGTCATCATGCATCCATTGCATCATACCTGCTGTGGCACTATGCACCTGCATTGGAGTCCAGGACCTTCTTTGGAAATAGTTGTCATTTTGTACTTGTACGGTCAAAACTAAATGCCCATCTGAGAGTTCAGACTTCAGATCGAACTCCACAAGATCAAGCAATGAGGGCACTGGGCCACGTTCTACATGCTTCACAGGAGAAGAGCTGCAGGTCTGCAGCCGGTGATCTGAGCGAGATTTATCAACATCAGATTCATCACCTCCAGCTCTGTCCATGGCGATCCCTTGATCTTGTTATTAGGATTGGGAACAAACTGATTCAAATTTTTTATCCATATAGATATCAAGAAGAAACAATCGCTAGATACTGAGTATAAAGGTCCTTACATTGTTTATAAATAACAACAATAGACATTACCAAATCTGAAATTTGAAATTTATGAATGACCAAGCAACTTCCGTTGAACGTTATTTGAAATTTGACAAAAAAAATATACCAAATGTTAATTTGTATTTATTTACAGCTTGTCTCTGTTTTGATCAGACATTCAAATTTCCTAGCTAGCAATCTAGGCTCAGCAAGATTCTAAAAACTGACCATAAAAAAATTCTAAACTGACCACTAATACAAATCTAAAAATCTTATGAATCATGAGATGCGAGGGCGTTGATAAAAGAACGCACATGCAAAAGATCTAAGCAGTTTCTTGATCCTACAAATTTCATTCGTACCTTGCGCGCTTCCTCGAGGTCGATCGTTCGTCCTCCTGGGCAGCAAGAACTTCGCCGTTCTTTTCTTCCTCTCCATCAGTCGGCTCAGCACGACCCGATAGAGGGACGACCACGGCGGTGGTGACAAACAAGTGGTCATGGGCAAGTACTTTTAACAGCTCCTAGGATGCAGTAAAGCTGCTCTGCAGATCCTGTAGGTTCACTATTTTGTGAGGCCACCCTGTACCAACCTGAAATAGATTAACAAAGCTGTAGTACCTTCAAGTGAGAAAATTCAGCAATATTCCATCCCTTATGCAGCAAGTATTGGCTGTCATTTCACAATCTTTAGACAGTGTTCAGCAAGTAAGAAATAAATCTTACTGGAGTAATTTATTTTACACAATATTTGGTGACAATTCTAAAACTGAAATTTCTGCATGAAATAACCCAGTATGCATGTACATTTTTTTGTGGGCAACAGTACGAATGTACATTGACACATTGTCAACCACTCATGAACTATTTCTCAAACTTCTTCAGGTTTTGGAAGCCTGAAAAAGTTGCTATGGGTGGATTTACAAGTGTACATTCTGTTATGTCTTTCGTTTTATTAGTATAGCCAAGAAAATCACCAATTTAAGCGCAGATAAAGTATATTAATATCCCTTATCAAAAGAAAAGCAGCATGACTGAAAATTGAATTCCTTGCCCCGGAACAAGAAAAGCAATGTAAAACAGAACCACGTGCAAGCCACATAATCAAAGATACCTGAGGTTGTCTTGGTCCTCAAAGCTCAAGTAAAGGTTTTCTAATCTAATATTAGATTCAACTAACCTTGCAACCATCCAATTTGCCCTCTCAAGGTTCCAAGATACATGTGCATATCAAAATGTTTCCTTGGAGATGGGCCTCACATTTCATCAGCTTTTATGTTTACAGAACCAACTTTCACTTCATGGCGTCCTCCATTCGATGATGTACCAGAAGTTTTTGCGTTTTGAAGTGACACAATCCTTTTTACATGCAGCTAGGTGTGTGCTGTCTAAATTTATAAGTAGCTTCATAACTCAGCTCTCTGTAATGATGCAATGGACTATTAAGATAACAGTTATGAGCACCAGATTTTGCCAAACCAATCTGTGTGTTAATCTCATGCAAAATGTAAAAAGTTAATAGCTTGTTTCAAGTTTCATATTTAGTTATCATGGCAGCTTGGAAACTATATAAGACAACCTATTCAGACAAATTCCCCATTACATGTGTTGTCAAATTACTTCTAAATTGCAGTCACTTCAATTGTGACTGAATCAAGAAACTATATAGGTTTAGGCGTTACCTAAGCTTTCCTGTTTACAAAATGCAAAGGTGTACTTCACTGAAGGAGGTCAAAAGTTTTCACCTTTTAGAAGTAAAACATCCCTTTTTTACATACAAGTAGGCTAGCATTGTTAAAATTTATAAGTAGCTTCAGAACTCAGCAGTTAGCACCTATGCAGTCCACTAACCAAGTACCTATTCTCAGGTGGCCATAATAATGCATCCTTAGAGCCATGGAATAGCATATTAAACTCAGGGAAACCATCTTGTGTACTACGTTGGAATAAAGCGTTAAAAGTATCACCCTTCTGAAGCTAGAGTTTCCTTTTCTTACAATTAATTAGCTCGCCTTGCTATGCACTATCAAAAGCTTGAGTACTTGAGTTATTGAAAATATAGAATAGCTGGAGAACTCGCTCAACTCAGAGCCTTGATCCTTCATTTTGGTTAATAAATTAGTAAATGTTTCTTCTATTCACCTCGAAACTCCGCTAAACCGGTCATTAGTTTGCTGCTAAACATCCAGCAGCCACATGTCCCAACCACAACATAATACACAGTATAATGCTAGTGCACAGAATTTTTTGCAGTGTTTTTGGCAACCATTTTCTAGACGAAAGCCTCCACAAAAGGACAGAACTGAACATATTTTGATTTGTAAATTGAAAAAGCTTTGTCAGACACAAACATGAACAGGTGCACTAACCAAACAAAATATCCAAAACCGAAAACAAAAGAGCATTTGCTCCAACGGAACAAATAAAACAACAAACAAGAGATTTAATCCAAGATACAGCAGTTGCTGGTTTGCTTACCTCCATTGCGCTGCCATTGCTCATCATATCTGCCGAAAGCCACTGAGCATGGCCGTTACCACCAGCCTCCAAGGTCTTGCTCTTACTTCTTGATCTCTTGGACACCTACAAAATCACAACAAAGAGGCCCAGGCTCCAGGGCCAATGTATTTGCAAGAGATCTGTAATTAGACATGGTACAGGTCAGAAATAAGAATTTGAATTCTAGCTTAGGTCACAGAGTAGAAATTAGAACATGCAAGAAATACTCTGACCATATGTGCCAGTGCCACAATTGCATTTGAATAGACATTTTTCTCCAAAACTTTGGGGGCCAAAACTTTTTTGGGCTAAAAATGTCTTGGAACCATTCGAAAAATTATTACATGCCCTCAACAAGTTAAAAAAATATGTCCTCACACATACACAGCTGAAAAAAAATTACATGATTACATTTGCTCAACAAGTACATAAAGCATGCCCTCACACATACACAGCCGAAGAATATTACATGATTACATGTGCTCAACAAGTACATAAAGCATGCCCTCACACATACAACAACAACCAAGCCTGTCATGCCCACGTACACGGCCGAAGAAAATTACATGATTACATGTGCTCAACAAGTACATAAAGTCCTCAAACATACTCGTTTGTGAAGACCTATCCATCAGCCCAAGCGTAATAGAGTCATGAAATGCATTCCCAGCCGCAGGAAAACATGGTGGCAGGTCCTTCCGATGACATTTCTAAGAGATGGATGAGCATAGTTGAATATCTCCTTTCTGTGATGAAGTTTTGCTGCGTTTTGGAAGTCTTGAAGATGATACTTGCTGCCCTTGTAGTACTTCCTACATGAATTACCTATAAGTGTATAGTGTTTCAATTAGAAAACTGTTATGAACTACCAGCTAGGTGCGTACTATAGGTGGATGAGGAAAGACATTGTTGTATGTGTACATTGCACCAAACACTCTAATGTCATGAACAAACTTAAAAGTTGGCACCACCAAAGAATGTGAGTGCCATGTATAGCCCCTATGCAATTCTTGAATTCGGGATAGAACCAATGATTCCTCCCTCCCCCAAAATTTATAAGTAGGCGAGCATTGTTCAAATTTATAAGTAGCTTCAGAACTCAGCAGTTAGCACCTATGCAGTCCACTAACCAAGTACCTATTTTAAGGTGGCCATAATAATGCATCCTTAGAGCCATGGAATAGCTTA
>JAENPR010001651.1:0-127672 GCA_018135685.1 Themeda triandra
TGTTGACGGTGGTTAAGTATCAATTTTATACCATCAACGCAGCAAGAGAAAGGACTAATATAAGTTCACCCTGTTAGATATAGGGGTTACACCCCGTAATTCCACGAGTTTTGGTGATTGTCTATTTCTCGCATGGGGTTATCGGGAAAGAACCTAATGAAGGCCCACATGTCGGGATTACATAGAGATAAAGACCGAACGGGTAAAAAAGGTATACTCTAGAAGACTCCGAAGGCGACACCGAAGCCGGGGCCCACCGTCATTGACCGAGGCGCCGCCCGGCCATGAGTCGGCCGCCCTCCACCTCAACCAATGAGGTGGAGTCTCGCGGATCCCGCCTCCACCGCCTTTGAGGATGAATAATAATCGTCCATTTAGGTCGGTTTGATCCGAGGGCTGTGGTGCATCCTAGGGGGCTATATATTCAGAGCCCCTGGCCCCTGGGTGAAACCCTAATTCATTCTCTACTCATTCATCTGAGAGAATTCTGAGAAGCCAGAGCCACCATCTCAATTAGAGCTCCATAGTTTAGTAGCATAGCTACATAGGAATAGATCTAGAGGGAATCAAGCCTACCTTGGAGTCTGGATCTATCGGAGTTCTTGGTAATTCCCCTCTACATTCTTGTAATATTCATCTTTGTTCGTGATACTATGAGTAGTACTTTATTCTATTCTATTATATCAGACTTGACTTTGCTCTATTTGATTATGTTCTCAAATAATTGTTCTTAGTCTACTTTGATTATATGTTTAGCATAGTTGGACTAGAATTATGTTTATGCATAGGATCATATAGCGCTTGCTCATTAGATCGATGGGTGAGTGGTAAATATTGTGTAGGCGTGGTGCCTAGGACCGTATTTATCTGCGATTGCACCCTATATTCCGGATCGTGAGGTAGATCGCGGGAGGACGGTCTGTTGAATCCTTTGTAGCCCTTCTCCCGAGTATAGGTCTAGCAAAACAACCCTATTACATTGAAGTCATTGCTATGTCTCTAGTCTTCTCGGTAATATCACTATGCATAGATGTAACCTTTTCCCGCCATGATTGCTAGATGTTCTTGCACTAATCATTGTATGCTTTGACTTTATAGTTAGAATAACATAGGATTATACCCTAGATCGTCCTAGTCCATGCTAGTGTTATAAGCTTAAGAGTGCTAAGTTGAGATGGTTCCTATCATTTTATGTGGCTAAATGCTCTCATTTATCTTATGTCAATTATCATTCATTCTTATATTTTATGTGACACTTACCCCGTATGAGATGATCGATCGAGACAAGGTTAAGCTCTCCATTATCGCATGTGCATTGCTTATCACTCATTATCAAAGGTGCATTCCCTTCCCAAAGTGGTAAAATTATAAATACGATACCACGGATTACTCCTGGTTAAAATGCTACATCGGTATTATGCGTGCGCTGCGGATCCATATTTATTTCTAGAAGCGGTTGCATTTATTAGTACCAGCATTTTTGGCGCATGTTGGGGATGACAACCTAACACCGAGTGGCGTTAGAAATGTCAACAAGCATTTTTGGCGCCGTTGCGGGGAAGGTTGAAAGCCAATGGATAATGAGCAGCATTGCACTAGATAATGTGATTGAGTTGTCTTTGTTATACTAACCCTCTCTCTCACGGGATTACCCTTATTTTGTCTACTTGTGTATCTTATGCGGGGTAATCAAGACGACTCTTCCTGACAATTATATTAACAATCCAGAAGCTTTATTCAGGAAGGCCAGAAGCAAGTTGAAGAAGACCAATCAATCATCATCATCAACTCAACTTGAAAGTTTGTCGGAAGCAGAAAGTCAATCTTTCGTTCGAGACTTGACACTAGCATTTGAAGCCATGGCGAACAAGTCACTCCGTGAGTTCTCAGCTCCCACTACGGACAACATTCGTACTGGACCAGCTGCGGACATCAATAGAGCTTTTGAGCTCAAGCCTGCGCTGATCAACATGGTGCAAGCAAGCCAGTTCTGTGGGAAGGCCCATGAAGATGCTAGTGCTCATCTCCAACACTTCCTGGAGATTTGTAGCACATTCACCATCAATGATGTCCCCAGAGATGCTATACTACTTCGCCTCTTCCCATTCTCACTTTTGGGGAGAGCGAAGCAGTGGTTCTACGCCAATAAGGAGAAGAATACTACGTGGGCACTATGTTCCACCAATTTCTTGGCGAAGTTCTTCCCCATGGGCAAGACAAATGCTCTTCGTGGGAAGATATCAAGCTTTCGGCAACAACGTGATGAGCTGTCCCGAAGCTTGGGAGCGCTTTCAAGACTACATCCTCGAATGTCCTCATCATGGCATAGAGAATTGGCCGCTTATGCGAGACATTCTACCATGGGCTCAAGAACAAAGACACTTGAGACGATGGATGTCTTTGGAGGTGCATTCTTATCACTCACTATACCTCAAGCCACGGCTCTTGTGGAGAAGATGGCATCCAACCAAGGTTGGAGTGAAGAAAGAACTCGACCCACAAAGAGGAGGAGGAATGCACCGGCTGAAGGAGGTAGACATGTTGTCGCCAAAATGGACGCTAATGAAGAGGCTCGATGAGAGAGCCATGGAGAAGAAAGAAGTCATGCATATACATGATGCTCGCATGACATGTGAAGAGTGTGGAGAGACCGGGCACACAGTGCTAACCGCCAGTAGGCGAAGGAGGACGTGAACTACCTCAACAACAACAACAACAACAATTACTATCGTCCTCGTGAGAATCAAGGTTGGAATCAACAGCAGAGGGCTAACTACTCGAGGCAATTATTCGTGCAACTATCAAGGTAACGGCTCCTCCTACAATAATTACAACCGGCCGCCTTTGAGAGAGTTAGTCTTTGAATCAAGGCAAGTTGATGGACAACTTATCCAAGAAGCCGGCATCAAATGACAATGCCACGGAGACAATCGGCAATAGAATGGATGGCTTTTCCAATGCCATTAAGAGTCAGCTCGGTTCAACAAAATGCTAGAGTCTCGTGCACGAATGAGCTTGCCAACTTTGCTCCCTCCGTCGGCCAAGGTAAACCGGCAGACAACGGAAGAGCTCGAAACCGCAAATCTTGTTGATATATTTAATGTAGAAAGTAGCTAGAGTGACCCATCGAAAGGATCATGGATTGATTCAACTCTGCCAATCAAGAAGGGCGATCCAGGGAGACCAGTCATTCCGATCTCCATTGGAAGTACCAACTTCAATGAGGCAATCTGTGACTTCGGTGCAAGCATCAACATCATGCCAAGAGTTATATACGAGAAGTTATTCAGATGTCCCTTAGCATACACAACCATGTGCTTGCAGCTTGCAGATCAGTCACTCCGTGTTCCCTTGGGAATACTAGAAGACATATGTGTACGAGTGGGCAACTCGTATGTTCCCGCGGTACTTCGTGGTAGTGGATACTGAAGTGACGAAAGGTCCCCATCATTCTCGGGACGACCATTCTTGAACACTGCCGGAGCTATTATGTATGCCAACACGCCAAGATCATCTTCAACATCAAGGGCAAGAGAGACCTTCTTCTTCAAGAACAAGTCTTTGCCGCAGTTCAAAGACACCCTCATCAATGAGAACAATGAGAAGAAGAAGAAGAATCCAAGTTAAGAAGAACAAGACCAAGGATAAGAAGACCAAGAAGACGGAGACGAGAAGGATGGTCACCTAGCGGTCCACAAGAAGCATGACCACCTACATCGGGTCTCCACGTCCGATCAAGAAAGACGACCCAGTGTCCCAACCATTCAATGCTCCATCAACAAGCTCCTTCAATAAAGCATGCTCGTGACACCTGGATCGGTGTCAACATTATGGCCAAGGTAACCTATGAATACCTATATGGCACTATGCCTTTGGAGCCCACCTATGCCCAGTTGCAGATGGCAGATCAGACATTCCGCTTCGTCGAAGGAGAAGTGAAGGACGTCCTCATCTAGATAGATGACCACTATGTCCCCACAGACTTCTTAGTCATCGATATGGGAGATGACTACGACCCTCCGATCATCCTAGGAAGACCATTCCTGAATACCACCAGAGCTATCATCTATATTGGAATAGGGGAGATTCATTTCCACTTTCCCACTGAGAACGTACGCCGCTACTTCAACAATAATTATATAATCACCGAGGAGCCCAAGAAGAACAGAGCAAGGAGAAGGCAGCGTACCCATCGCGTAACAAGAAGAACATCACTACAGATGGATGGGCTGACTATGAGGGAGAAGTGTCTAGATATGAAGATCGGTACCCAGAAGAGAAGAACATTGTAGAAGAACCTGAAGAGGTGCTACTAGAAGAAAAACCAGTACTCCAAGAAGCTTCCTCCTCACGGTCACCCTCTCCAACAAAGAAGGTGTGGAAGGTAAAAGCAAAATCAGAATCAATTCCTACACACGAGGCGACGTCATCAGAGGCGCCAGCCAATGCGCCCCTTGACAAATGAGCGAACATGACAAGTCCTGTTCAGAGGACTTAAAACCACCGAACGCCGCGCCAAGAGGTAACTTGGTATTTATCAGCATCTCCTTTTTAGCATTGCATTGTTTTTACCTTAGCATATTTATTTCCCTACTTGCATCTTAGTTGTATCGTGGTGTTAATATCCCCGCATTAGAAAAGAAAATAAAGATGTTATGCTTTTTGCATCCAGAAAATTGTCAAGCCCCATGTGGATATCATTCACCTTGTGGTGGCACAAAAATAATTTCCTAGCATATTTATCTTTCCCTCTCGCATTCCTTAAATAATAAAAAGATAAAAATATTTCTTGTGATCTTGTTAGAATAAGTTTAAGTTAGAAAAGTTCTAGACAACCAAGGCTAGAAGTTTTATCACTAACACTTAATTAGTTCCACAAGCTTTGTTGTCTATTTGAGCTTCACGGTAACATGAAGGATCAACAAAGAGCTACAGCGAAGGACATCCAATCCCCCGTAGGAGTGCGCCGTGAACATTCAACACTGTCCCAACAAAGCAACTATCTACGACACTCCAAGGGGACTAGAACGTCTTCATTGCCTGTCAGCAACATCAGCAAACTACGTCAACATCCAGCTTGGGGGAGAGCATCCCCCGTGTACCAAGCTAAGTGTTTCCAACTTATCTATTTATGCCTTGTTAGAGTGTGCTTTATTAAAAACAACTAAAAAAATGCATAACCATAGAAACCCAGAAAGATTTCCTTATTTATCTTTTTCTACTTTTGGAGAGCTCTTGCAATCTGTCTTTAAGTTATCCCCTAAAATAAACTCTGCATGGAGATGATGAATAGTTGCTCTGCCGTAATTCCTTTCAAGTACCTAGTTTTCAACCTTGCACTCTCCCGAGTTTTGGACACAATTGTTTAGATTTGAGATTTGCTCTGAACCTGAAACTTGTGGGTAGCAAACACTTGATCTAAGTCTAGGTGGTTGACGGGTATGATATGGGAAGATTTTGAGCTGCTGTCCATCTTGTTTCTAGAGATACTAGAGTTCTGGAGAATTTATCTTTGAAAATATTAAATCCTTACATGATGAGTTCCTTTATGATGAGAGTTCAAATTCCTACCACAGCCATATATTAATGCTTACTAGATTAGGAAAACCCATCTCTTTATATAGATCATATTGTAGGCATTGAGTGTAGTCTTTTTAGGCATTGAGTGTGGTTATGCTGTGGACCCATAAGGAATCAGTCATGCAGTTAAATTCAATACTATGTGCTCTCCATCCGTTGATCTATGCTACTTCTGTCCTCAGAA
Source organism: Themeda triandra (assembly GCA_018135685.1). NCBI lineage: Eukaryota > Viridiplantae > Streptophyta > Magnoliopsida > Poales > Poaceae > Themeda > Themeda triandra. The sequence goes on from JAENPR010001651.1 coordinate 5,765, forward strand.
GCATGCACACATTTTTATAAATACTACATTCATTCTGTGCTACTTCTGTCCCTAGAGGTATCACCCACATATAGATCCATATCCACTACATATTGTGCTATCTCTACCCTGGAGATACGCACTTATGCTACTCCTACCCTGGGAGTACGCATTCTCCATGTATTGTGCTATCTCTACCCTGGAGATACGCACTTATGCTACTCCTACCCTGAGAGTACGCATCCATCCATCCATCCATTCATCCACATATACATACGCCATTCATTTCACTTCATCCAGAAAAAGGTTTTTCTCCTATCCTGGGAGTGAACATCTAGAAATAATCATCGCCGTTCCATTGCCTACATCAAGCTCCAGTCATTATCATTTCAAGTTATATACTCCCCGTTGCTAAAGTTTTGTTTTCAGAGGATTGGTTATTCTAAAAGAAAAAAAAGAGAAGAAAAAAAAAAAAAAAAAAAGAAAGAGTAGCCAAGTCCTTCCTTCAAGAAGTTTCAAAGTTTCCGAATAAAGGGAGTCATGTTGTCCCCAAGGAGCAAGTGTAGAAGTAGATGTTCACCAAGTGATCACCCTCATAATCATTTCCTTATCATTATCACCCCATCATTCATCCCATTTCCTCATTCACATGCACATATGACTTTATTATTATTTTAGTTCCTATTGGATCCATGGTTTAACCGTGCAATATATGCAAGTGAGTTTGAGTGTCTCCCCACCTATGAGCTCCACATAAGCCTATTAGAAAGTAGGGTGAGAGAGAAGGCACTTTCCACTATGCCTTAGTTCCACAAATACCACATATTTTGAGAGAAGAGAAGGCATACACTACTCATGCCTTGGAGAAGATCCGAAATACCACAAATGAGAGACCTGAAAGGTTCATACAAGAAACTCTGAGTTTTGTTTCAAAACTTTGCGAAAACTCCAGAATAATAGTTGATCAAAGAGCGAGAAACATGATGCTTGACTTGACCGTTCTATCTTTCAACTACTCAAGACCCAAGTGACGGTTACAAGCCCCATGGTGAAAGGTAATATGAGTAAGTTTTGAGTCAGGATAGTTCACTCTAATCCAGAGGAGAGTTCTTGTTTGAACGCATGTGTACTTGTGAGGAGTAAAAGCATTATAGTAACTCCCGATCCATCAGGCCTATCTTTGCTCGGGGACGAGCAAAAGGTAAGCTTGGGGGAGTTTGTTGACGGTGGTTAAGTATCAATTTTATACCATCAACGCAGCAAGAGAAAGGACTAATATGAGTTCACCTGTTAGATATAGGGGTTACACTGATAGAATTCCACGAGTTTTGGTGATTATCTATTTCGCGAGGGGGTTATCGGGAAAGAACCTAATGAAGGCCCACATGTCGGGATTACATAGAGATAAAGACCGAACGGGTAAAAAAGTATACTCTAGAAGACTCCGAAGGCGACACAAAGCTGGGGGCCCACTGTCATTGACCCAGGCGGCCGCCCCGGCCATGAGTCGGCCGCCCCTCCACCTCAACCAATGAGGTGGAGTCTCGCGGATCCTGCCTCCACCGCCTTTGAGGATGAATAATAATCGTCCATTTAGGTCGGTTTGATCCGAGGGCTGTGGTGCATCCTAGGGGGCTATATATTCAGAGCCCCTGGCCCCTGGGTAAAACCCTAATTCATTCTCTACTCATTCATCTGAGAGAATTCAGAGAAGCCAGAGCCACCATCTCAATTAGAGCTCCATAGTTTAGTAGCATAGCTACATAGGAATAGATCTAGAGGGAATCAAGCCTACCTTGGAGTCTGGATCTGTCGAAGTTCTTGGTAATTCCCCTCTACATTCTTGTAATATTCATCTTTGTTCGTGATACTATGAGTAGTACTTTATTCTATTCTATTATATCAGACTTGACTTTGCTCTATTTGATTATGTTCTCAATTATATTGTTCTTAGTCTACTTTGATTATATGTTTAGCATAGTTGGACTAGAATTATGTTTATGCATAGGATCGTATAGCGCTTGCTCATTAGATCGATGGGTGAGTGGTAAATATTGTGTAGGCGTGGTGCCTAGACAGTATTTATCTGCGATTGCACCCTATATTCCGGATCGTGAGGTAGATCGCGGGAGTGACAGTCCAGTTGAGTCCTTTGTAGCCCTTCTCCCGAGTATAGATCTAGCAGAACAACCCTATTACATTGAAGTCATTGCTATGTCTCTAGTCTTCTCTGGTAATATCACTATGCATAGATGTAACCTTTTCCCGCCATGATTGCTAGATGTTCTTGCACTAATCATTGTATGCTTTGACTTTATAGTTAGAATAACATAGGATTATATCCTATATCGTCCTAGTCCATGATAGTGTTATAAGCTTAAGAGTGCTAAGTTGAGATGGTTCCTATCATTTTATGTGGCTAAATGCTCTCATTTATCTTATGTCAATTATCATTCATTCTTATATTTTATGTGACACTTACCCTGTATGAGATGATCGATACAGACAAGGTTAAGCTCTCCATTATCGCATGTGCATTGCTCATCACTCATTATCCAGTGCATTCCCTTCCCAGTGGTAAAATTATAAATACGATACCTGGATTACTCCTGGTTAAAATGCTACATCGGTATTATCGTGCGCTTGCGGATCCCATATTTATTTCTAGAAGCGGTTGCATTTATTAGTACCAGCATTTTTGGCGCCATGTTGGGGATGACAACCTAACACCGAGTGGCGTTAGAAATATCAACACCCCGGAGAAATCCTTCGGGGCCTTCTTCTCCATCTTCCGCATAACTTTCTCTGGGATGGGCCGCTCGGTGTAGCAAACACCAAGCTCTTCAAAGACCCGGTTGAGACATGGCATCGTGCCCGCCTCAGACCTCCGAGCCAGGAACTCCCACTCAGAGACCTCTCCAAGAATGCCGCAAGCTTTTTTTCTATCCCGAGCACAAACCCCTCCTTGGTCTCGCCAACGGGCAAGGCCGCCCAAAGCGGGGCACGGGACACCACCGGCCTCCCCAAAAATAGGCAAGTCAATCTTCTCCAACCTAAACCGTGGCCTCTCCTTAGCCAACGGCCAATAGCCGTAGGATAGAATCTCCTCTACAAGATCTCGACCTCGGAATAGCGGCAGGCCATAGCGAAAGCTTTCTTGCAAGCCTTCCTCTATGCGGTGACCCGACTAGATGGCTTCACATTGGTCACCGACTCCATTGGTGTCATTGCGGGCCGCAGGGAAGCGGGTGATCTTCTTCCCATCCTCCTACGTGGTGGTCACGCCGGTGGTACCGGACGTAGAACTGGGAAAGTCCATCCAAGTCCCGGATCCCATTTTCCCTTCGGCACCATGAGATCTCCAACACGTCACGGCCCGATGCCTCTTTGCCATGAAAGTGCAACCTCCGAATCGGGCCTTGATCTTCTCAACCAAAAGTCTTTTGGCTATTTCGGCAGCTCATAAGATTCTACGAACGTGTCGATGTCCGGGCTACCTCCATAGGACTCCACGCCCACACAAACTTGCTCAAGTTGAGGAACGCATGAGGCGTCGGATGATGGACCCGCGTTGAACTCATCCAAAACCTACCGCAGAACCGTGTGCGGGAGGTGGAAGCCACATGTGAAGAAGTCTCGAAAATGACTCCCCGGCCTTTACCCGGGTCCGTAACGTCTCTCTCGCCGGCAGCCTAGCGCGGCCACGGGAATACAACCGCTCTGCTCCAGAGCGGTGACCATCTCTCGCGGTCATCCGGCTCGACAAAATCATAAGTGATCTGCGTCGCCATCTTGGGAACCTCCACGCCATCGATCGCCAATCAAGGCGAGACGTCCGACGAGTCTCTTCCAAATCACGAGCCTCCGAAGCAACAAGCATCCACTCCTCGTACGAGAGAGGGAAGCCTCCGATTCCTACCCCCGAAGTCGGGAATACGGACCGAAGAAAGGGCGGCGGCGCACGAAAGGGGAAATCAAGGGCCGGGGGCGGAGGTCGCCGAAAGAAGCGACGCAGAAGTCAAGAGCGCGGAGCGCGGAGGTGCTAGCGGCAAAGAAAGAAAAAGCAAGAACGCTCGAGGGCGAATGGGGGTGGGCACGCCCGTCCCACCAACCCCTTTTTATAGGCGCCCGAGCGGACTCCTCGTTCTGCGTGCTCCAACGGTCGGTCGATACGCATCTAAGGTCGTGACCGATCGATTTACACATCTAACGGTCGCGACGATTCTCATGAGGTGCGGCGAAACCGGGAGGTTCGGTCCACCGTGGGAACGAGCCGGGGAGGGAGGCAAGTAGCCTCCGCCGCCCGCCAACGGTTGATGGCTAGGGCCCGTCTCCGCTCGGACCTAACCCTCAAGGGGGAATGTTGGGGACGGGATATGCGCGATGGAGGCAAGCGGCTTCTCAGATTATCCACCCCTTAACCTAACCCTCGTTATGGTTTCTTCCTCGAACCTACCAAGTTTGTCTTTGCTTTGCCCGCCCGACGGAGGTTGTCTCCGTCCGGCGGCGGTGGCGGCGTGCCACACCGGCGGGGCGGCGAGGAAGCCGGCGGTGGTCTCGGTCCCGGCCGGCGGAGGTTGTCTCCGTCGGCCGGCGGCGGCCGGCGGCCACACGGCGAAGGTGTGAGGAAGCCGGTGGTGGTCTCTGCCAGCCCGGCGGAGGTTGTCTCCGCCGACCAGCAGGGGCCGGCGTGCCACACGGCGGAGGTGGCGAGGAAGCGGCGGTGGTCTCCGCCCGACCGCCCGGGGCCCGGCGGGCCACACGGCGGAAGCGGCGAAAGCCGGCGGTTGTCTCCCTAGCCCGGCGGAGGTTGTCTCCGCCGTCCAGTCGTGGCCGGCGGGCCTCACGGCGGAGGTGACGACAAGACCGGTGCAGCCTCATCCGGAAGGGCGGAGGTCTCGCCCGGCGACTCACGCCGCCAAGGCCTAAGGCCGAGGCAAGGCCAAACGCGCGAAGACCCACCGAAAGAGGCCCGTGGAAGGGGGGAGCGGGAAGACCCGCGGCCCGTTTGGTGTTTTTGGGCCGTCGGGACGTCAGACGGGCTGGAGGCCCAAGGGCCCTAGTGGCTCCAGAAAAGACGACGGCGATCTTCCTGGGTCCACTTGTAATAGGGATAGAGGCTAGAGTTTCAGAACTGAGCCGGGGGGCAATTGTGACTTTTGAGTCATGCCGAGATAGGTCAGTATAAAAGGCAATTGACCCCACTGTTGTAAAGAGAGTTGTCCTTTGGTAGGTGAGATCATCCCTACCTGGGACCCACTTTTGTAATCCTCCCACTCATTCTATATCGAGTTCGATCGAGGTCTTACATGTTCTCGAACCGCCGGAACCGTGTTCCAACACCTCTCTTTGAGAGGAATACGAGAGATCTCATTGCCTCGCCTAATTCATTTGCTGGTCTGAGGCACCTTGAAACTCTGGATGTCAGGGGCACCTCCATAGCCACTTTGCCGCCATCCATCGCCAAGCTTACCAAGCTGCAGTACATCCGTGTTGGCACACTATCTTGTCATGTGGGTGGTGTTGAGGTGCCACGCAAGGATTGATAAACTTACGGGCTTGCACACTCTTGGTGTTGTCAACGTTGGTTTTTCGAGGGGGCAAGGCCATCCCGATAGAGCTCAAGAAGCTCATCCAATTGCACAAGCTTGAAGTGAGAGGCATCAACAATAAAAATAGCAAGGAGTTGTTCTACCATCTCGGGCCATGTTCATTTGGAATCATTGTCAAGTGGGCTCATCATGGGCAATAACGGACCTTGTTTGAATGATATGTTCTCGCCTCACAAGAGGCCTCTCGGAAAATCTTCGAGCCTTAAGCTATATGGTCTTGTAAAAGAAGTGCCAAAGATGGATCGAGATCTTCCAAAACTAGAAAAGTTGGAACCGGAGATAACTATGTCGGAAGAAGTTGAAGTTGGAACTGGAGATAACTATGTCAGAAGAAGTTGAAGTAATCAGAGTTCTTGGGGAAACTAGAGAACTATGTATTCTACGTCTTTATGTCAAGCCTCTTAAAGATGGAGACGGTAATGTCGGCCTTAACTTTTTTGTCAAGGTGAATGGAGTAGAGCACAAGCGGTTATTTGAACCTCAAGATACTTGAGATTGCTTGCAACTCAGAGTTAAATGTCTCCTTTGGATCATTAGCATTTAGCAATGCAAAATCTTGAGTCTTGTGACTAAATCTTTGTCTTGGGCCTGGCAGTGAAGTTCTTTGAGTCAAGAATCTCTACGAAGGAAAACTCAAGGAGGTGCGGTATTTGGGTTCCTTGACAACACACTTAAGTTGAATATAGAGAATCAACTTAATGAGCATCCTAAGGCACCCGCTTTGAAGCCGGAGGTACCATGCTCATCTTGATGCATACCGGTGATCTGTCTTCTATCTCGTCGATTCCGCACCCAGCCGGGACCAGGATCGAATCAATGGTCTTGTTCATTTATGCCTTGCCTCTTCCTTTTCCTACTCTCTATGCATTCCAACTGAAACATCTCGCATCCATGGAAGCGTGAAGATAATTGTTGCTTCTTCGATGTCAAAATCTACATGTAAGAAAAAAAAAGGAGTGGTATTGTTAGATTGATTTGGAGATTGTTTACTCTATACCGCAAACATTATATGCTTATGTGTTATATATTGAACTGCATTGACATCATAATCATATTATCTTATTTTCATTTTGTGACTGTTGTCTACTCATTCCTTGCACGATATTTGTAGATGCCATCTCATAGTCTCATATTATTGGGCCATGTTGGTTCGAGATCTCATGGAGTCAATCTATCAATGTGCATGTGCCAAGTCTTGACCCGTTGTACGAACCGATCTTTCCCAATTGGAGTACACGGTCTCACAAGAGGCCTCTGGAAAATCTTGAGCCTTAAGCTATATGGTCTTGTAAAGGAAGTGCCGGCATGGATCGAGATCTTCCGAAACTAGAAAAGTTGGAGCAGGAGATAACTATGTCGAAGAAGTTGAAGTAATCGAGTTCTTGGGGAAATAAGAGAACTATGTATTCTACGTCTTTATGTCAAGCCTCTTAAAGATGGAGACTGTAATAAGCTTAACTTTTTTGTAAAGGTGAATGGAGTAGAGCACTTGTGTGATTATTGTAACCTCAAGATACTTGAGATTGCATGCAACTCGAGTTAAATGTATCCTTTGGATCATTAGCAATGGCAAATCTTAATCTGGCCGACGGCTCGATGCTCTCCGGGTCGGCCCGGTGAAGTTCAGGCTAAATGAACTCTCCGAGATACAAACTCAAGGAAGTGCAGTATTTTGGTTCTCTTGACAACACACTTAAGGTGGACATGGAGGGTCAACTTAATCAGCATCCTAAGACACCTGCTCGAAAATGGAGGAACCATGATCGTCTTGATGCATCCGACAACTGGCCTGTTTGTTTGCTGATTCGGCACGGGCGGGACCAGGACTAAAAATGACCGGTCTTGCTTTTCCTACACTCTAGGCATTTGAACTGAAACATCTGCGTCCATGGCGGTTTAAAGATAATTGTTGCTCTTCGATGTCAAAATCTACGTGGAGACGAGTTAAGGAGTGAACATATATATAGCTAAAATGCTAAGTTGACTCGATTTTGTTTACTCTATACTTTGCAAAAACGTTATGTGCATCTCTTGTGTATAATGGACCCTGTCCATTGACATTGTAATTCATTATCTTATTTTCATTTTGTGCTTGTTTTCCCCGATTCCTTTGTGATATGATGTAGATGTCGAGACATAGTCCCATATTATTGGGTCATGTTTTTTTTCAATTTTTATTGGATCATGTTAATTCCGGGTCCCATGGAGTCTATCTATCGTGCATAAAGCCTTGACCGGTTGTAGGAACCGATCTTTCTCCATTACAAGTACACGATGGGTGGTTTGCACATCGAATTCTGACGGGCAAGTATGTAAGAGACAAGGATATACTTCCATGATGCCCATAGCTAACCAAAATTGCATATCTTTGTTTTTTTTTCATTAAGCTTTGTTATGGTGCTTGAGAGGAACAGGAGGTTTCCTCCCGTGGAATATTTTTTTTTGGTGAAAGAATACGTTGACCATAATTAAAAGTAATAAAGGATAATATGGTCATTCAATTGGATACTAAACACGCCACTGTCTACTATGTATTCCCTACGCGTCGGGGTCGGATGAACCGACGCGGTGATGCCCTCCTCCCATTCGCCGCGGGCCGCGGTCGAGGCCTCCAACCTGTGCATGGCGCTCGCACTTCCTCGACATCCATGATTCATGCATCTTCGTCGGGTAGATAACACGGCTTTGTGTGTGGACATGGAGCCCGTCGATGCGTTGCACGTCCCTCGGAGGCACCAACGACGCGTGGCCATTTGGCCAAGGCGAGATGCGTGAAGTCAAGGTTGGCCTTGTAGCGTCGCGCTTGCTTGCCTACACCTCGACACGGTGTTTATTTACTACGTCAACGGTGTGAGTTGCTCATTTCGGCGGAAATACCATCGATGAAAGAGCCTGTAGAAGTCCACTATAAGAATAAATAGACAGAATATTATGATTTGGTGCGCAATTCTATTCGAACGGCTCCTTGTGATGCGGTGAACCTAGTCGAACCGACACGGAATGCGTTCATAATTGTTTGTTTCGATTCGAGAAAAAAGCGGGGTCGCCAAGTGAGTGTCGGTGAGTTCCATCAATTTAATCGTCAGCTTTCGACTAATTAATCACCGAGAGAAAGTGGATTCGGTTGAGTCCTCATCGGTGTTCCACGACGATCGTAGGCCACATCTCTGTGAACGGCACTAGCGGCCGGCCACACGAAATTCTTTTCCTCGATCGGTGGCCACCGGTGCGGTCACGCGGAGAATCTCGCCGCTTTCTCCACACTACAAAAACATACTTTCGTTCGCATCAATATATTTTTTTGATAAGCATCATCTCTTTGCCCTCTCCTTTCCTCTCCTCCTCGCCATCCCTCCAACGAGAGTGGCCTTCCCCGCAAGATCGCTTCGGGTTAGTGACTCGACTCTCAATTCAATTCGAAAGGTTTTAAGAAGTTTATTTGCGGCTAGCTGGATCACCGTAGTTACGTGTTAACTCTACCAAATCTAACCTAGCTACTATGTTACGTAAAGTATGTATGGTCCGAGCATATATATACAAGTGGATTTTCATCACATATCCCTAGTTGTTCGTGCTCGGGCACTCGTTTTTCCCGATACTATCATCGTAAAGTATGTATGGTCCGAGCATATATATACAAATGGATTTTCATCACATATCACTCGTTGTTCATGCTCGGGCACTCTGTTTTCCGATACTATATTACTTCATATTCTCTCGTTTAGACAGGTTTTTTTTTTGACAAGGAGTAATGTTCATCAATTGGTGTCCCCTCGATGCGTTGCACGTCCCTCGGAGACACCACCACACCATTGGCCATGGCGGGTGACGTGAAGCTGAAGCTTGGCCTTGTAGCGTCCGGTGCTTGCTTGCTTGCCTACACGGACACGGTGTTTACGACGTCAATAGGTGACTTGCTCTCGGCGAGAACTCTAGCCATCGATAATGAGAATAAGTAGCATGAGAATATTATCATTTGGTCTCGCAATTCTATTCGAACGGCTCCTTGTGATCTTGTGAATCTAGGTCTTTTAGATTGCAAAAAATTTCAACCGTGCACTTTGTAGCACATTTTGTTTGTATTTGATAAATATTGTCCAATCATGGACTAACTAGGCTTAAAAGATTTGTCTCATGATTTTTAACTAAATTTGTGTAATTAGTTATTTTTTTATCTACATTTACTGCTCATTGTATGGATCCAAAAATTGATATGATAAAGAGAGAGTGAAAAATTTTAGAAGTTTGGTCTAATCTAAACAAGGCCCTAGTCCACAACCGACACGGAAAGCGTCTATAATTGTTTGTTTCCGATTCGAAAAAAAGCAGGGGTCGCCAAGTGAGCGTCGGTGAGTTCCATTAATTTAATCGTCAGCTTTCAATTAATTGATCACCAGAAAGTGGATTCGGTTAAGTCCTCATCAGATGATCCGCGCTCTCGTACGTGTCAAGTCAATATGCGTAGGCCACATACGTGTGTGAACGGCACTAGCGGCCACGAGAGAATTAATTTTTTTCCTCCATCGGTGGCCGGTGCAGGAAATTAAAATTTTTGTAGTGCCGTGGAGAATCTCGGCACTTTCTCTACGGTACAAAAACAAACTTTCGCTCGCATCAATATTGATAAGCATCATCTCGTGCCCTCTCCTTTGCTCTCCTCCTCGCCATCCCTCCAACGAGAGTGGCCTTCGCAAGATTGCTTCGGGTTAGTGGCCCGACTCGACTCTGTGTTTTAATTACGAAAGGTTTTAAAAAGTTTATTTGCGGCTATTTGGATCACCGTAGTTACGTGTTAACTCTACCAAATCTAACCTGGCTACTTTGTTACGTAAAGTATGTATGACCCGAGCTATATATACATGTGGATTTTCATCACATATCACTAGTTGTTCGTGCTCGGGCACTATGTTTTTTCCGATACTATATTACTACATATTCTCTCGTTTAGACAGTTTTTTTTTTTTGACAAGGAGTTATGTTCAATTGGTGTCCCTTCGTTGGTACTTTTTTTTTTTTATTATTGTTTCGCATACTAGTAGGATTAGTAAAGAAACATTCTTTGAGTTCTCCTCTCCTTCTCTATTATTCTTGTAGTAACATCTTAGCGCATGCTTAAACTTACTCCACACAATCACTGTCCTTGAAGCGAAGCACACCACCACAAACGGCTAGTCTTCAATTTCGGTCTATTTGGAGAAGTATCCGACTTCGTGTCTTTTCTTACTACGTATACAAGTATTTCGGTTGTAAAAAAAAGCTTTCTACCATAGTCGTTCATACATTTACAAAATACGGTATGGGTCAAGGTTTGACGATTTCCTTTTCATAGTGTGAAACTAGCCCTTCGGCCCCTTCCTATGTTTCGAGATGAAATTCCCATTCCAGATCTGTGTTTATGCAAAAATCTTCCTTGATAAACCATGCTCATGGAATATTTTGTTGCTGTCCGACCCTCTGCTCTCTACCGAAATTGGCATCACTTGAATTGTAGTGTCCAAGATGACCTTACCGAGGCTTTGCTACGGTACAACCCTTACCTTGTCCAAGATGTTCCTCAAAAAAACCTTGTAGGAGGTAAGAATTCCAACAAAATACAGCCTTTGATTTTTATATAAATTAAATATTTATAAGTAACTAAATTTTCTAAAAAATCAAAATCATGATCAACAATTAAAGAAACAAATCATCTCCTTGAGGTCGCATGCAGCCCACCTTATTAGCATGTTATGTCACGTTGTCACAAATATAGAAACTTTGTTTTGTTGAATACAATTACATCGTGCATGCAAGCTAGATCCAAAATGATATGAAAATTAGATATTTTGGATGATATTTACCTATTTTGCTAATATATATACTTATTCCTTCTCTTACCTCCTAGAAGTAGGGGGTAATATGTGATAAAACTCATCTAGATCAACGGCTCTGAGTTATTTGGAGGTACCATAGCAAAGAAAACCCACACAAAAAGACAATCTCTTCGAATAAGCTGTAGAAGATAATTGCTTTACTATCACGCACGGCACAATTCTTATTGCATCATGGACCTTTCATATTTTAAAAGTTTTTAATTTTTTGTTGGCTCCTTGGAAATTCTAAGATGACAGTTTGTGTTTGCTATTGTGTAAATATTGGACCGTTTCGGGAAAATTTCTCGGGTAAGTGCACCAAATTCCTTTTGTTTCGTAAAACGGGTCCCTATTTGGGGTAGAAAGACATAATTCCCATGATTAATTGTCGAAAATTGTTCAATTATTTCAAACTAATGGTGATTTTATCCTCACTTTTTAACTTTGCAATTTTGTCCCCATAATTTTCTTGGAACGAAGTTGTCGTTTACCCTACTTTCTCACACGGTTTAGTCTAATCTAAGTAGATTAAATGCAAAAAATGAAAAAAAGAAAGAACCCACATGAAAAGACAACAATACCCCTCAACCAAAAGTTCTTTTGCTCAGCCATCCTCTCCGTGGCTTGCTTCGGCCGGCCGCGTGTCGCAGGTCGAAACCACGGCAAGCATGTTGTTCAAGTCGGTGTCAGGAGTGTCTCTTCGGCAGCTCAGGTGGACTCAAGAACAGAGGGGACGCAATAGTTTATTCTAGACCATGATGCAAGCTTTTTCTTTATTCTAGACCGTTAGCATTAACCTTGTAGATTTTACAAGAATGGTTTGTACAGTGGTCTGGGGAATATACAATTATATCCGAAATACCACACCAGCAATTCATCCTTGCAGAATCCCTAGCTATTCTGCTACGATGGTCGGTTCGGAGCTTCCTTTGCAAGGAAATGCTAAAGAGGTAAGGCGACCGATAATCCAAAGCATAGCTTGGTGGTCAATCCTTAAGCGCTTAGCGGTTCAACGAGCATTTTCTCGCTTTTACCTTTCTCGTTAATTGGGATCTTTCTCCTTCGAAGATCCCTTAGGAAGTACCCGCATCTTATATCCATGCCTTCGAGGTGAGGCTTAATCCTTCATTATCAACTGAAGTATGAAGATGATAAGAGTAGCACCGAATATTCTCGCATCAACCCCATGACTATGTCTCACTGGTAGGTTATCGCGATAAATGTCCGACAACCACCCATTCGGAGGCATCAAGGGGTTGAATGTAAGGGAATCTGCTATTCACATCTTCAAACACATCAAAAGGTTCCTTAGAATCCTATAGTGTTTACCACTAAGAAGGAAACTGTAGCTCCCGTAGGACGGAAACTACCTTACTAACTTCCTGGTAGTGCACATAGGATAAGTTGGAGTGAGTTCGGTATTGGCAGAATCATTATTAGGGAAACCCGATAATGATATGCCAACCTAGTCCAACGAGGTTGAGGAAATTCAAACTTTTACTTGTAGAAGTTAAAGTTCTCAGGTTAAGGGATCCAAACCTTCTCATGTAGAAGTCAAAGTTCTTAGATCAACGGTTCTTTGGCTGAAAATCACCAAACTCCTTCTACATCGTAGAACCGATAATTAAACAAATCCCTTAGCAAAGGCCTATGATTACAACTCTTATCATAAGGCATATGTTCCTAGGTTAATGACTCTCTAACTTAGCGAGAAAACCACCTCAATTTCCTTTTCCACCAACTGGAATCATTAACTTAAGTTTGGTTCTTTAGAGGAAACCCACGAGTACAATTCTTAGCACAAGGTATATGCTCTCGTAGTCGGGTTTTGTCAACATATGATATTCAACCAACACTCTTCTAGGGGTATTTATGCCAAAATTTGTACACAGAAAGTATCAATGCCAGACCTAGTTCCCATTTCCAGACGATACTCCTCTGATACACGAAGTAAGGAGTATGTTGATGAATCCAAGATCATATCAAGGTACTCACGCACGTGTATCCGATGTACAACCGTCTCTGGTATATTGGATGACTTGGCACAATTCTAGGTACAAACCTGCTAATGCAGACGACATCCAATTCCGCATAAGGGATCTAGTGCTTTATAAACAAAACACATTGGAAACTCCTATGTAGACAGGGATAAGGGTCAAGTGCCATCGAAACTAAGCACAAGGTAGTGGCACAACATGGAACAATTCTTGATACGGGCTTCTATAAGAAGCTTTTGTCTGAAGAATTTCCTTCATTGACTCCCATAAAGCATGAATACCTTAGAAAAGCATCAGAAGATTAAACGATCATAGATGACTTCTAGGTCCTTATAGAAAGGCATCATGAAACAAGGAATCAATCCACTTACCAGACAAAACGTCTCAATTTACGTAAAAACAGATTTTGAAGTCCAAATTACGCAGGCGTTGATATTAACAGAGCTTTTTAGAGATGAGTGACAAGGAAGACCGAAGATTACTAGGAATTATCCAATCTTTCTTGTACTCTTTCTCGAAAAAGGCTCTCAAAAGGATTGCACAAGTACTTGTATCACGGAAAACCACTTGAGGTCTCAAAAATTAAGACCCGAGCGATATCTAAGTGATTCCAACATCCACGTTAACCTGACCGTTACATTCCTTGCATCGATTTCCGAGATACACAAGTCACTTGCGTGTCATTTGGTTAACCATAAGGCTATGGTAGGGTTGGATAGTGATCTCTCATACTCCACTAATTAGTTGCCTTTCAACATTAAAAACTTCGAGGCTTCCACTTTCGCGATGGCAAAAGCATTTAATGTCGACATAGACAACGGGGTGAAGTAGAGGAAGGAATAAACAGCACTAAGGAAGTAAAAACCTCACTTAGCTCATTGTTCATTCGAAGACTCGTCCAACACGTGCATGGTGTACCTCCCTATAAACCATAGGAAGAGACACTGACCTATAAGAGATAATGTGATTCAAGGAGAAACACTTGGTAGAGTCCTTTGTCTACTACCTCTTGTAGTCTAGAAATGATAACGTCAGCTTCTGACTTATAAAATCATCTTTTGTTGCACTTTGGAAGAAAACTTCGTCATCAACAAGCTATTACGGATGGGTTAACGAATATCGAAGGATAATCAAGGTAGGATCACGCAAACAACACCTCGGGTAATTTCTATTTTGGGCCTGTGGTTAACAACCACGATACCTACGAGTGCCGAGCAGCACAACCATATGTCGGCCGCCACAGGGTGCTCTCGGTTTCATCGCAGCACCGTTAGTTATCAATCAAGACACATTACAGACCTTACTTTCAAGATGCAATTTCGCATGATCCGGAGTGTTCCTGCATGAATAGGGTTCACGTGCAAGACAATAGGACAACAAACAGTGAGGGTAGCAAGGTTACAGGACAACGAGAATAGGATAGAAAGGTAAATCATGCATGGTGCAAAACATCCATGAATACGTCTGATGATAGCTGTAGCCATCTTCCAAATGCAAGCCTCACCGGGAAAACTTGGTTTAGTTAAGTGAATATCACCAAAGCGAAGTTAGCTATAATCCGAGGACTAGAGAGGATAGGATACGTACGCGTATCAACTAAGTTGAGGTCAAGACATTGGCAACATCTTGATCTTCTTCTAGGTCATACCCAAAGAAACTTTCTTTTCGGCGATCCAAGGACATACGGAGAAAGCATAGATATATTTATGATTCAGTCGGAGAGAGTTTATGAGATAACCTTTTGCTTCTAAAAGGGGTGACGAAAAACCACCACCAACGAACGTAAAACCTGTCTGACTTCAGATAACGCGATTGTGCAGGTGATTGATCTGGAGACGATAGGTATATGCAACCATTCCAAGAAGGTTGTATGGCACAAAATATTACATTGGTGTAGTTGAGATAACTAGTCACGATCCATAATTACAATACCAGCGTGGCCTCTAGTAATCCAACCATGTGCTGATCGGTTCACGGGGGTGAATTCTAGTTTCTTGCACGGCATTGTAGATTATTAATCGAGAGGACATTACCAAATCCACGACCAACACAATATTACGCCAGACGATAGAAATACACATATAGATATATTGCATAGCTAAATTTTGTGCGCAAGACAAGGTCAAGGAATCATTACGGATTTCCAAATTTTAGGATATCAAGGAATATTTTTGGAACGAACATGGCATATACTATACATACTAATGTTATGTCGTTATCCCATATATGATAACAACAATATTCGCTTATAATTGGTCTAGGCATGTGATACAAGGAATCAACATAGACATATCATCATTGACCGAAAGGAAGAAAGCGAATTTACAGGGATGAAAGTCGAACATTATTAAACAACAACAAAGTTCTAGTTTACACCAACGCCATATAGTACTTGTTCTTGCGTACTTGATCCATGTAGTACATCACATCCAACAGGTTCACCGACCAACATACCATTGTAACATCTACTTAGGATTACATGCCATTACATAAAAGTCCAACAAAAGAAGGCATTAATCCTATTACAAAACATCATGAGGCCTACTCCTCATGGTTACGATCCATGTTATCAAGATCATCATCAATGTCAAGTACTTGCTAAGGTCCTTCCACTTGATCTTCCTCCATGGTGGAGCTAGTACTAGCGATGGCAACTTCGGGTTCTCCTTCAAAGAACTCCGGGAGGAATGTGGTGTGGCGGTGATAGACATGTTGCAGTTCCCCATGCAAAGCACCATTGATGATATTCAATGCAACCACTTGATTCCTCAGATGATTGTTCTCGTTCCAGGCTTCATTCCGTTGTTGCACAACTGTGCCATAGGCCTGTTGCCATTGGCCAAGAATGCCAGACAACTCTAGAAATTGACTTTGTGCCACAAAGGTTTCGTGCACAGCAGCATTCTCTTTCTGGATAGCCTGATCCTTAGCAAGTGTCATCTGGGCGAACGTTGTGGTCACCCTTTCCATTTCTTCAGCATGCTCTTTTACTATCGCACGCTTTTCAGCTTTAGCATAGATGAAATCACGATCAAGGGACTCGAATGTATTTTCCAAACAAGAGTAGCTCTTCATCATAGAGAACATAGCACTAGTAGCTGGACCATTGCTATTCTCGGCTTCATCCGTTCCACCAACAAGTGCAGTCCCACTAAGCTGACGCCACACCGCATGGTATGGGTCACCTTTAGGAAACACACCTATAGTAGCTCGAGCGACCTCATCTGGAAACCTTTTTATCAGATCGTTTAATGCCTTGTAAGCAACCACATTTGCACCTTCCTAGGGATTTCTACCATGAGCGATGAACAAACGACCGCACCAAAGGGACGCATTTTCACTCTTGGCCGGAATCACCACTTCCACTTGGGAGCAAACTCGGATGCGACCTTCCAGTTCCTTACTCCACGGTAACGAGGCTCTCTACCCTTGGGATAGCCCACAGAGTGCAGAACTCGCCACAGCAAAGAAGGCATTCCGTATTCCTTCAGAAACTTCTTAGCTCCACGAGGTGCACGAGTGGCAAGTTGTTGATGTGAAACTTTGCTTTTAGTTGCCTTGCGCTTAGTACGCTTCATTTGGGCCATCTGTACAGACGAATTACAACTCTCATGAGACGGAGGCTAAATTGGTGCATTTTATCGAAAGAGAGATATTCAATTTTATAAGGAAAGAAACAATGCAGTTGGCATGAAATGATCTTATGTCATGATGCATGCACGTTCCATACGTCCTCACAAACCTAGTAAAATCATGTATTCTAGCGTTGTAGTCGGTGGCATACCAACGTGCTCTCATATAACGAAAACTAGTAGGGCTACACGATTTGCGTAGTTAGGGTACCCGAGAAAAAATTCCATTTCAGCCCAACCCACATATGAATGCAATTCGACGTAAAAAGTCACGCACCTTCCGAACAAGGTGAAAACACCAATTATTCGCACCCATCTCCATCTATGCATATTCCCACATATGCATACATGTAGGGGCACGCTACCCGAATCATCGTCAGAAGACGAAATCCCACACATGGGACACTTTCATATAAACATGTGTGAAACATGTAAATAATCTAGCGTCATATAAGCACTCTCCTAGATCGGTAGTGTATCTGATCATGCTCTCACAACTCACCCTTACCTTGTCATCGAAACAACCTTACCTTGGTGTAGAGGCAAATAGAACCATACATTACCATCCAAGCTAATGGCACCCATACGAATCCGCCATTGTATGGGCAACGGCAAAGAGAAACATGATGCAATTCCCCAAGTCGGTACTTATATAAGCCACCTATAGTCCTTAATCGGGCATAAGGGATATGACCACCGGCACACACTAGATTTTTAAGTCATAGGTTTGAACACCTAGATAGCTATAGGTTGGCAAATAGTTTTGTAAAGCAAGACTCATTTGTTTTTAAATACACATGTGAACAGTAACATGCTAAACCATGGAGCTGATGCCAGCTGTGACAGAACCGCCCAATTTACATAAGCTTAACGTCCGATTTAACCTGCCTAGACAGCTTAAGTCATACTCTAAGCTCATATAAACCCGGTAGTCCGCGAAATCACGAAGGATTTTGAACTTTTCAACCACACAGCCATGAATCGTTTAGTTTAGCAGTCACAGTCCACATGATACATAAAGTTCGCATATAAAGTTATTACAAGAATGAGTACACAAGTGGATAGCGAAAGTAGGTAATTTTAAAACCACACTCACACACACATCTTAACTATAGTGCCAGCCCGTAATCATCATTCCATAAAAGCAAGTAGAGAAGATATATAAGCGATGACCTTGCCCATAGTCTACTTTACTCCCGTAGTGGGATACGAGTCCATCTTGTCGCCACAGCAACAATCTCATGATCTGCAACAAGTGGGGATAAAACCCTGAGTACAAGAAGGTACTCAGCGAGACTTACCCATCATAAACCAAAAATAAAGTGACACCGAGGAGTATGCAAGGCCTTTGTAGTGGGGTTGGCTTGACTCTTTTGCCAAAAAGCATAAGTATCCTTTTTATAAGCTTTTATCAATTATTAGCATCAGCTTGTCATTATAGCCTGCTTTACTACATGATCACCTATACTAGATCCTTGCTTTTATTCCAGATCAAGCAAGTATAGAGATCTTTTATAAGCATCAACAGTTACCATATTTCACAATTCCACTTGGCATTTCCCAAATTCTCCATGTAACCAACATCATATCAGGATTTATTAAGGTGATGGCGCTGCAAGTCAAGTGTCCACTATCCAGGGATGATGGCGATTCAAATCGATTCCTACGCAGCTGAGGGGGTATTTCCCACACAAACCCAGACATGCCGCGCGAAGGCACCTTAGGTCACCGTTCGTACTGTTCGGGTAAAAGTTAGTCGCGGGTTCATCCACTCACCACCACATCCAAGGGCCGCCTAGCTGCATTAATAAGAATGCAGCTGATCTGAGACTTACTCTCTGCGCCCCTGTCAACCCCCATACAGCGCCAACATGGTACGCGAGTGTCGACTCCCGGCCCAAATAGAGCTACTAGGCTTCGCGGCCCATAATACCAACTAAGTGTGGGGCTGCGTTCAACATGACTTGAGTAGCCATTTATTAATCATTTCCATCACTTGGTTACTTCCAGGAGCCAACATAATGCCATATCATCCAGGTAACCATCTAAAGCTTGCGAGTGACATAAATCACCCGACTTCTACCGTTTAAGCAAACTAAGCAACTGAACTGCGATAAGGTAACAAGGACGGATATCAAGTATCAAGGCAGGTATAATGCAGCAATAGGGTTATTCCAATCAACTCCTATAACTTAATGCATAAAACATAGAAAAGGACGCAAGTGATATTTTGCAAACCGTAGGAGAAATGCTCGGGGCTTGCCTTGGTTAGACGGCGAGTTAGATCTTCGGGCACTTGTACGGCTTCACGTCTTATTTCCGATGGATCAGCCCGTCGAGAAGAACATGGAGCTTCTCACTTTTCGTGCGAGACGGAGTAGCTTCAACACACCTTTCTTCGGGCTTCTTAACGTCACGACAAGTTGTTCTCACCACGTGCCTGTATGATGCATATGTATGCATAAATACGAGTGAATGCACACATGATAAAATGCCATATGGTGAATGCATGCAGATGAATAGTCCTTTCATTCCATCCTATAATATAGCACATCTCTATTCAAGTCATTATAAACGAGAACCTTAATTAGGATTACACAAGACAATTTGGTATTTCGATCTTATTACTACTACTACTACTCTAGAAACGAGAAGAACCATCACACAAATTGACATTCATTCTTTCCTACACATGGGAAACATTGATTGACCAACCATAACAACCAAATCTAACTTCTCAACAACCTTATCACCTCTAAGCATATACTTAGCCATATCCTATCATACATTCCTACTATGATTCGGCGATGCATCACAAGTCATGTATGTAGGCATGAACAAGACACCTAACAAAGCATATTGGAATTATAATTCATTGACATAAGTTGAATTATCTACATGACCAGCCAATGCTACCAATAACTTCATATCACCATTCATAGCATTCTCATTCACTAATCATGAGTAACAAAGTTCACATGCCTACATGTAACTAATGAATTATTTACCCATATATATAGATAAGGCTTACTTATGCATGGAATTATAAGGCCGTATCTTCTAGTTAACAAACTAACTTCAATCATCAACACCATTACATCATACAAGTACTAAGCACCCATAATTTTAATTTAGTTAATCACTAATGATGCCATTAAGCCATGTTATTAACTTGCTAATCAATAGTATAACAGCAACTACCATTTGTATTCATCCTAAAATTCTATAAAAATTACAGTAGGTAGAACATAGCAACTTTAGCCTACCTCCCAAATTTCACTTAGTTTGGATAAATATACTAGCCTACACAAAAATGACAAGGCATCATAATTAAATAGACCTAAAAATACTTTGTACTACCAAAAGTGTCAAACCCTAGAAATTATACTTTCCTAAGGTAGTTTACAGAACTAAAGTTGCCCACAAAATTTACCAACCCTAAATTAGTCATATAAAATCCCTTTATGAATTTTCTCAGAAATAGACCGTAAAAGGCACTTGAACTACAACTACAAAATTTTACATAGAACATGCATGTGATATATTTTTCATGGCTAGCACATCACATAAGAAGATCATAAAAACAATAACCACATTTTTTTGAGCAATATTCTAATTATTGTGCATTTCCTAAGATATTGAGGATTTAAGAAATTAAATAAAACTATACAACAAAGTTCTTCAAACATGGCATTTAATATTTTTAACAGATAAAGCATCTCATAAGAAAAATTTGGGCACTTGAATCACCCCATTTGGAGCATTATTCATGCAATTATGAATTTTTGAAGCTTTTCTTTATTTTTAAAAATCTATTTACTAAATCTGAATACGACAAACTTCTTTCGTAAAACCCCTGTTTTTTCGGGAAATCAACTAAGCCTTATCCTGAAAATCTATGTGTCCAGTAGCATTTACGTAAAGGACCTTGACTTTCTTCGAATTCTAGCGCGATGGTCCTTAGCCGAGGAGGCGGGGAGCTCGCCGGCTCCGGTGGTTCCCGGCAGCGGGGCTTTACGCGGCCTAGCGGGGGCGGAGGAGCACCGGGAGTGTCCCGCGCACTCGGCGGCGGTCCCGGGCGGCGTGAGGCGGCTCAGGCCTCCCGGCCACGCGAGTGGCCGGCGGCGGCGGGCTGCCGCGGTGGTGGCGCGTGGCCCGCCGGAGGGCCAGCGATAGCGCGCGCGTGTGCGGACGGAGATGGCGCAACCGACAGTGGCCTTGGATGGGACTGGGAAGGTGTGTTGGTAAAAGTGTCCGGCGGCGGTGGAGCTCTCCGTGTCCGGTAATGGCGGACGACGGCGCAGGGCGAACCCGGCCACAGTGCGCTCCGACAGCGGGCTCGGGGGACTCGCGCGCGTGGAGAAAGAAGGTGGGTGGCTATGGTGCGGCGGCGGTGGAGCCCCGGCGACGGCGGCGTCGGGCTCGCGGCCGCGGACGGAGGCGGAGGAGGCGAGACGGGAGGAGAGAGGAGTGGGCGAGTGGAGAAGAGGACCGGGTCGGCCGGCCGTGTCCACCTCGGCCCCGGGCGGCTGAGACACGTGACGCGTGGGGGACCCGCGGCGGGCGAACGCCGTGAATGGGCGACACGCTGATTTTTCCCCTTTCCCATTTCCCTGTCGGCCAGACCTAGGCCGTCACAGAAATGGATTTGCGCGATTTTTAAAGCACGCTAAATACCCCTTTTCTATGTCAAATTGGGAAAAGTGTTCAATACAAAAGTTGTTCATCTTGATGAGTAGATCATTTCATATTAAGCAAGTTTTGTCAAATTCTCAATATATTTTGAAAAGCAAAATTCCCAAATTAAATACCTTTTTAAAATGCATTAAAAATAGAAAAACAGCCCTAACTTCTGCCTTTTTCATCCTTTTTGGGCATTTTCAAATCATTTTCCTGAAATGTGAGAATAATGACTTTTGTTCCTTATAAAATTCTCTATAAAGTTGATTAAGAGGTCAAAGGCTAGATTTGACTTTTTGAAACACTATTTAAATGGTCAAACAGAAACATTTAGGGGTCAAACAGGTCAACTTTTTGATTAAAGCATAATTGGCCAAAGTTGTTAACACAACCCTAGGTTCATTTGGTGTCCTAAGCATGTCTAAGTCATTTTAGTGATCAAACATCAAGCAATTGTACCCTTTATCATGTTCTCAGGCATTTCAGGCAAGAATTCACACAGCACAAGCATCACACATGAAATGACGATTGACTTTTTGGTTAAGTGTCAATGCCGATGATGCTTATGCTCATGAGATGCAAGTGCCTAAGCATGCTTAATACCACGAGTTGTTACACCGGCGCGGCTAGGGCCACGGCGGAGGGCGACGCGCACTACTACGTAATCGATTTTCCAAGACGAGGCCATTTTTTTTCCGGCGGGTGTCAAAAATGCCCGCTGCGGTTAATCCCTCGATTTACCGCAGCGGGCACCTTTTATTTATCGCAACACAAATTTTTGCCCGCCGCGGTAAATCGATTTACCGCAGCGGGCATCTTAAAATGCCCGCCACGGAAAATAGGCATTTTCCGTGGCGGGCGTAAGAAGCCCGCCGCGATAAATCAATTTACCCGGCGGGCATCCTATGTGGCCCGCTAGCGAAAACGGCTGAGGCCCAATAGGCCCAGGAAGGCCCGTTTTCTGCCTTACGCTATATAAGCAGGAGTTAGGGTTTGGGGGCTCATTTCTCTCTCTCTCTCACTTCTCCTCAATTCTCTTCCCCAGAGGCGACGGCGCACGGGCCCGAGGCAAGCGCGTGGAAGCGGCGGCGTGAGCCCGATGCGAGCGCTCGAGGCGAGTGCGTGGAGGCGGTGGCGCGGGCCCGAGGCAAGCGCGTGGAAGCGGCGGCGTGAGCCCGATGCGAGCGCTCGAGGCGAGTGCGTGGAGGCGGTGGCGCGGGCCCGAGGCGAGCGCGTGGAGGCGGCAGCACGGGTCCGAGGCGAGCGGCCGGCGCGGCGGCCGCCTGCTCCTCCCGCCGGCGCGGCCGCTAGCTCCTCCTGGCGGCGCACCCCCTCCCCCCTCTCTCCATGGCGGTGGCCTCGGTGGCCGGCGTCGGACCCTCCATGGCGCGTGGCCAAGGCGGCCGGATCCACCGGTGGCGTGGCCAGGGCGGCCAGATCCACCGGGTGCAGAGCTAGCGGCGGCGGCCACCTCCCGTCCCGAACGACGACGGCGGCCCAGTCTCAGGTATGCCCTGGTCCTCTTTCTCTCTCTCTCTCTCTCTCTCTCTCTCTCTCTCTCTCTCTCTCTCTCTCTCTCTCTCTCTCTCTCTCTCAGATCAGTCGTTGACACTTTCCCCCTTCAGATCTGGAGCAGGTCAGCGGCGAGCTCCGACCTCCCTTAGCTTTGGCGCCGGTGGCCTAGATCCAGCGAGGATCGACGACGAGGAGCCGCATCAGCGGCGGATCCGAGGCGGGGCGACCCCTGCAGGCGGCAACGGTGGTGCGGCGGCGACCCCGAGCTTCCTACCGGCGGATCTACCGGTGGCGTGGTCAGGGCGGCGGCTGGCGGTGTGAGCCCCAGATCCAGGCCCAAAGGGGTCTGGGTCGGGCTTTTGGATTTTTTTGTTTTTTTTAAGATTAACCGTGGCGGGCGTCCTAATGTGCCCGCCACGGTTACTGGGATTAACCACAACGGGCATTCGGCGTACGCTGCGGTTGGCCAACGATTTACCGTGGCCTTTGGTCCGTGGCGGACGCCGGTGCCCGCTGCGAGAAATTGATTTCGCCCGCCACGGTTATTCTGGCTGTAGTAGTGGCGACAGCCGTGTCGGGGAAGAATCCCACGCGCGAGGGCCGACGGCATCGATGCGGCGGCGGCCTTCCCTCTCGGTCCTTCTGATCGCAAAGGCGGCGGCCCCAATCACCGGCGAGGTGGGGCGCGGCGAAGGGCGGGCACGGCGAAGGGATCACCTTGTGCTGATCCTGTAGGAGGCCGGCTGGATCATCTCGCGCGGAGCTAGGAGTGTGGCGAGATCGCTCGCGTTCTGACGGGGGGCGGCGGCGGCGGGATACGCACAGAGAAACTTTTCTATGTGACGAGGCCTGAGGGACGCGTGGGCGGTATAGTAGAGCTGGGTCTCTGGATCAGGGGATGTGGGTTAGTTTGACTCTGTGATGTGGGGTAGGGGTGAGGTTGCGAGGCTTCTTACTCTTTTAGAAGAATTCCATTACAGTAGAGATACGTGTGATATTAATCGTTGTATCATATTAATTTGTGGTTTTATGTATTGTTAGCGAAATGCCTTTTGTGTCATATTAATTTGTGTTTATATGTATTGTCAGTAGAAATGCTTTTGGGTAATAATTTGTGTATATATGTATTGTTAGCTGAAATGTTGTTGATTTTTTTTAAAAGAAGGGACAGGACTAATGCCCGCACGGGGTGCATTAGCCTTCCAGCACGCACACTGCAATTAAAGTAAGAATAAAGAAAAGGACGCTTTCTATTTTGGGCAGGATTTCCATTCTGGGCAGGTGGGGGTGACACCACCGCACCCACGAGAAGCAGCCACTAAGCTGACGCCTGTCTGGACGCTACTTCTCTCCTGTTTTTCTTTTCCCTGGTGTACTACAGGCATCATTGGACGGCCAGCCGATTCATCCAAACAAGACAGGCCAATTCAATCAAAAAAAGTAGGTACATACAAACAACTAATTAGCTTCTTCACAGACGCCAGAATTACACAATGATCACAATAAAGAACCAACCAGATCTATTCCTAGAAGCGGTTCGCTTATTTTGCATCACGATATCAGATTTGCTACAAGAAGCAAATCTAACAAACCGATAAAGTAATTCAATACTTTTGCATAAGCAATTCACTACTTACTGCATAAGTAGATCTGATCCTACATGTTCCTAATGCTTACTATATAGATATTCATCTTAAGTTGTTCTTGTGTTAGCTACTGCACATGGTTACTCCCTATTTGATAACATAACACGTCCATTTTGAGCTTGATGGCCTCACATCTGCAATACCTGCAATTAAATAGAAGTACGTGATGTGAGGAAACGATTAAAAATGACCGAGCCTCAAATTTCAATTGCACTAACAGTAGATTTTATTACTAGAACCAATGCAGTTGTTTTTGCACCTAATATCAGATCTGTTACTAGAAGCATGTCTGATTAACTTATAAAGCAATTCAGTTCTTATGTATAAGCAATTTAATTGTCTTGCATAATCAATTCAGCTGTTGTTAGCAAGTAGTTGCTGGCAATACTGCAGTGGATTATATTTTCTTTTTGGACATGGCACCCATAGACGTACTAAGAAATGAAAAGAACACAAGCGGCCCCCTTATGTCAGATGCAATTGAGCAGCCAACCAAACATACTAAAATCCACTATAGTCCTTGTCCTGTTGTCCAACACCTGTACCATAGCACCCACCAACAAAGAGAGATCAAAGAAATAAACTTTAAAGACAATCAGATCCTATACAATGCTTATGATGATATGCACACCGCAGCCACCAAAAGGATCCAAACCAAAGTGCCTCTACCACTTTGCATGCTATGTCAGATGCAATTGAGCAGCCAGCCAAACGTACTAAAATCCACTGCTGTCCTTGTTCAGCCTCTATACCATAGCACCCACCAAATTAGAGCGATCAAACAAATAAAAATTTAAGACAATCATGATTCACAGTTCCTCTACAACGCTTATGCTAGTATGGACATTGCAGCCACCAAAAGTATCCAGACCAAGTGTCCCCAACACTTTGCATGGGATGGTCATGCCAGATAAATCCCTACATTTTTTGAAATTAAATTGCTACCAGAATACTAATAACTTGCCTGACCAATGAAATTAAATTGCTACTAGAATACTAATAACTTGCCTAACAAATAATATTAAATTGCTTACTAGATTACAGACCAGCTACAGCTAGCAGCGTGGTGCTGATCTTAGGGTCCATGCATTAGCCTTTACCTATAATTTACTATAATTGTAGGAAAACATTACAATAAGTGTTTACTCAAATATTAATGTGCATTGCCTTTCCCTATTCACTAAGTTAATTCCTATTAGAATACTAATACTAATACTAATAACTTGCCTAACCAATGAAATTAAATTGCTACAAGAATACCTTAGGGACGGCTGAAGACGAAGAAGCAGCGTGTTGCTCTCCTCTATTCATTGCCTAACACAAAGCGGCACCTAAAAAACTAGGTTGGATGAAAGGTTCAGCTCATTTGACATAAATATAGGTATTTCAATAATTTAAAAAAACAATTCAATAATTTCGGAAAGGCAATTCAATAAATTAAAAAAGTAGTTCAATAAATTCAGAAAAGCAATTCAATAAATTCAGAAAAGCAATTCAATAAATTCAGAAAAAATAGTTCAATACAAAATTCACCGTAGGCTGCCATTTAGAGTACACATTTCAGAAACCCCAATGATTGGACTAATGTATGGAAATATTCGGTGTACTAAAACAGTAGGAAGTGGAGTGATGAATTAATACTCCCTTTTGAATATATGGTGTTTAGGACAAGCTAATTAGTTCAAATAAAAATGCTTTCTATTTAAATACACAAGGAGTGCTTAACTTTTGTTCCTTCTAGTTCAAAGTAAACACTACTGAAAACTGAAGGAAGAGGATAGGTAAAAGTTCTTCAATGTTATGTCGGCAAAAAAATCATTAGCAAAGCAGCAATGATAGCTCTGTTTCCACAACTAGCCAGTTCCCCTGCGCAATACGCGGGGCGAGAATAGCAACAGAAAATAGGAATGTTTGTGTTCTATTATTGTCTAAGTGATGTCAGCATGCATAGGTGGTGCCTTATAAATTGACAAATTAAGGCCATCCAGTTCCCATGCTTTTATATGAAGGAGAAGCAAAGAACAAAAGAAATAAAGAGGTGTTGAGCACCTGAATTAGAAATGTAAAGCATAAGGAGACCATTCGGATTTTTTACGGAGATTGGAAGCTCAAGGAAGGAACATGTGCCATTTCAAAATATATTCAATCACAACAACTAAAACTAAATCCATAGTAATATTTAGCTGGTAGAGCCATGGGCAAATTTTGGAAGCCTGGTATGGTTGAATAAGTAAGAGCATGATGTAATGGTAAAATTGAACTATGAAAAGAGCGATAGTACAGGTATCAGCAATTTGTGAAAACATGATATCCATGAGACCTTGTGACAGATCATCAGAATTGCCATGCATGAGCTAAATACTTCTCTGATTATTCTAGTCATCACAAAATCCATTAGTACAGAGTTGCGTGCTTCCCTACCTGACTATGTCGATGGATGTATGAGATTAGCATGCACACCTGAAAGGTAGTGTAAATAATCGCTAATTCATAGCAGGCTTTATAACAGAGCTCTACACATATATGTTGCAAGCATCTGATGAGGAAAGTATGCATGGGTCAATGTTAGGAAAGCAGGAAGAATTTGTATGTTGATTTGAAAGGAGAAACACAT
Source organism: Themeda triandra (assembly GCA_018135685.1). Lineage (NCBI taxonomy): Eukaryota > Viridiplantae > Streptophyta > Magnoliopsida > Poales > Poaceae > Themeda > Themeda triandra. Next base: position 33,289 of record JAENPR010001651.1, read on the forward strand.
ATACATATCTTGGCTGTGGATCTGTTGTCGGAATGGGAAAAGTTGATTTGAAAGGAGCATATACAACTATACATATCTTGGCTATATATGGATCTGTTGTCGGAATGGAAAAAACTAAATAAATTGAAATAAATAGGTTCCAGTTTGAATAGATTCAACTTAACCCAAAATCTCTTGTCTGTTTGCCTTAATGTCTTCAAGATTGTAATGCAAAAGGCTAGAAGACCTTGTAGTACATATAGAAATGAGTAGCGGCATCCTTACATATACTTTGCATAGGTACGCACAATTTTGAAGGGCTTCGCAAAAAAAATGGCATTGATTGGGAAAGGACGTGGTATAGATTGTCAGAATACTTATCTGACCGACATGTAGACATTCTTTTTATTTAACGAAACAAAGGTATGTAAAAATCACAGTATATATGATAAGGAGGGAAAATATAGTAAAGAAGTAATTTAGACTGATCCAATATCGAAGAATAAATTGGCAACAGATGTGATTTCTCTGAAGTTCTCTGTTTTTTTTACCTTTCATCACATTTTAGATGCGTATATAGTTTAACCGAATTTGTGAATATCATCTTAATCTCAAAATCAAATAAGAGCACCATAGAACCGAGAAGGGCAAGATAGAAAAAAAAAGTAAAAGAAAAGAATGCATACATTGAATCCCAGCAGCCACACAGCGGCCTGGAACTCGCACACCTGTTCGATAAATCTGTAGCAAATCATTATTAGGACACAGACGACCAAATCGAGAAGGCAAAGATAGGGAAAAAAGTAAAAGAAAGAATGCATACATTGAACTCCCAGCAGCCACACAGCGGCCCAGAACTCGCACACCTGTTCGATGAATCTATAGAAGATCATTATTAGGACATAAATGTGTAGCGCAAAGATTAGCAGTTCAAATTTGGATTAAATTGGCAGCATGGTAGCACTGCTGAAAGATCACTGAAGCTAGCACAAATTCCCCACCCCAAGCCCGGTGACAGTTTCAACTTTCCATAGAAGCCCACGAGAAGCGCCACATTCGCTCCCAATCCATCACAGCGGCACCGGCCAGGAGCAACAGAAGCAATGGAGAATGACAGGCAGGCCACTGAGGGCAATTCTCGAGATACAGGACCATGACTGACCTGCTGCTAGTGTTCTGATTGCTTGCGTGCAAAGGACCAACAAATGAAAAGCGAGAAACTACATTAACCGTCTACCGAACCCAGTAACCCCTGTTTGAGCTTTATGCTTCTAGATTAGACACATTTGAATCTAAGAACAGCAATTGGTTCCTCAAAAATCTGAAACTCCGAAGCATCAAGAGTTTAGCTACCAACAAATCAACATCGCTATGCTACAGCACAGCTACCAGAAGTCAGGAAAGGCAAGGTGATTTATGGAATCATGAGATGCTTACTTGCAGGTGTCACTGGCCACCGCACTGGTGGAAGGACATGACTGCCTGGAGCCGAAGTCGGTGCACTACACCATGCGCACGATGCGACGAGCATGCATGCAGAAGAGCGCATCGGTGCCGGCGAGGTACAGGTACTCGAGCGGAGGCGGATCCGCGGCGTGAGCAGCAGGGACAGTGGCCCCCGATAGGCGTGTGTGCACCCACAGCAACGTCTGCTCCGGATACATCCCCCTGCCGCTGCTGCGGCCCCCGCCCCACGACGGCGCCGGCCACCTCCAAACCCTAAGCAGGACCTCCCGCCCTTTCCCCTGCGCCCTCCACTTCGTCCTCCAGATCTGGCAAAGGGGGAGGAGGAGGCGGCCTACCGAGCATGGATCCGCTGTCTCCACCGCCGGATCTGTCGTGCCGCCACACCGGAACCCTAAGCCGCAACCTTCTGCTTGTCGGGAGAGAGGAAGGAGCCGCGTCAGAGAGGATGTGAGGTGCGGACGCGAGCACGGCATGGGCGCGTAGAGCTCGCTCGACCCTGGGGGAACCACGCCGGTCGCCGAGTAAGAGAGAGAACGCGAGAGAGACGGAGGTAGAAGATGAGCTGTCAAGTGGAGACGTCAAAATGAGTCGGGTGGTTGTGCGGGGGAGAGCGAGTGTGGGCTGGATGGTGTGCGCCCAGTCAATGATGCGCGTCGGATAGGCGTTCCTTGGATGGCCAATCGACGACGCGTGCGGCTGGACTAAAACACACACAGATGGAAAGAAGTCAATACCAAAAAAAAAAATGTTGAGTTTTGCACTGAATGAATTGTCAAATTCCGTATCAAAATTATCATATTGTTGATACGAAAATAGGGGTAAACACACAATCATCATAATATAACAAAGTGGTAAAAATGCATGGGCAAACTCGGGGCAAAGTCTCGCTTCGTTTCGAAATTATAGGGGTAAAATCACAAAGTTAAAAAAGAGAGGGTAAAATCATCATTTCGCTTGAAAACAGGGTTAGAAACACTTAAGCCCCTTTATTAAATATGCTAAAATGAGAATAATATGTAGAAACACTTAAGCCCCTTTATTAAATATGCTAAAATGAGAATAATATATGACTATCTCGTATTGTATTTGTACACCTAATGTTTATATGAGTAGATTCAGCAAAAAGTCAAAAAGAGAGGATTGTGTGAATCCGAATTGACCAATTTTTTAGCACCGGAGGATGTATATTTAATTGTGCATTATTTGCTCTTTGTCTTAAGACGTGCGACCCTTTCAAAAATAACAAACGGCACTATACAATGGAGGTACCAACAGATTTCCCATGGAAACTAATAGAAGACATCACAAATGGTTTTGCGGAGGAGCAAAAAATTGGTAGTGGTGGATATGGGGTGGTTTACAAGGTATGGTCAAATGATTTTTGCTTCTGTCTTTTCAGTTTCATCTATCAATAATGAAATGCATGTAATCAAATATGTGAAACAGGGTGTGCATCGAAATGGACAAGAGGTAGCTGTGAAAAAGCTTCACAACATGCCAGGATTAGACGAGGATCAGTTTCAAAATGAACTTCGAATCCTTACTGGAATTTGCCATCGAAACATCGTTCAACTCGTTGGGAAAAGCTACATGGAGCAAGATATATGTGTCGAACACCAAGGCAGACTAGTGTTTGCTACAAAGATAGACAGGGTAAATATGCTTGGAGTTTTTGCCCAAAGGAAGCCTTGAGAAGCATCTCTCCGGTATGAGATAGTTTTTTTAGTATGCTAGTGTTGATAGAATAATTCTCGTAAACATGTTTCTCTTTCATTTTCTTCTACGGATGAACGGTCTGGACTTCATTGGCATAGTCGCTACAAAATAATAAAGGGGATTTGCGACGGTCTGAAATACCTTCACGGAGAAAGAATTTTCCATCTTGACCTCAAACCTTCAAATATATTGCTTGATAAGGATATGGTGCCAAAAATTGCAGACTTTGGCTTATCAATGCTCTTTAGTGGAACTCGTCAATCCCATACTACAAAAAATCTTCTAGGCACTCTGTGAGTTAAATGATCTGTTCCTTATAGATCTGTACTTTTTTCTTTTTTAAAAATATTAGTATGTTTGCATTGCACTAAAAATGTGATATTTTAAGATATAATTTACTACAAAAACCATTTGTAAAGATACCTCCTTTTTTCAACAAAGGTGGCTCAATCTACGACCGTCACTAAATATGATTCTGAAACGACCTACTTCTAGAAATGCATTTGTAGGGACCGGTATTATTTTCATCCACCTCTACAAATGCCTCTATCTTTAGAAGTGGTTCTAGATCTAGCCCCCTCTAAAATTGGATTTCTAGAGGCGGGCGGATTTGGAACTGTCTCTAAAAAATAATTTATAGAGGCGGCTAGATATAGTGCCTTCTCTAAAAATATCCGTGGTACAAGTAAAATTCATAACTTTTTGTCTTTTTCAAATGAAGTTGACTGAAGAAACTTTATATCAAAAGTTTTATATCGTTGAGATTTATAACTTTTTAGTTGGCAACTTTTTCATTTAAATCATTTGGATCCATCAAATTCTATTTGAAGTTATCACATGTTGGACTTTTTTTTATTTTTCCGATTGACCTTGGATGGAGAAATAGTTGCCTTTTGGCCTTTTCAATGTACTGTTTTATGTTTTTCTTATTGCATATTAGAAATGAGATTATGTTGGGCCCCTTTCTATGAAATAAATTAATTAGGTTTACATCACTTCTATTTTACAACGTGGTGCTTCAAATATATTTCAGCGGATACGCTCCACCGTAGTATGTAGATATGGGAAAAATTACAAAGAAGTTCAATGTATTTAGTTTGGGTGTCATAATCATAAAAATATTGGCAGGACTCGATGGCTACTCCACATATTCTGATATGTCTCGATTCCCAAGACTTCATTGATCTGGTATGAGAAGTAATTTCCTAATATGAGGACGACAACGGCCATTTTCTTTTAAATCTAAAAAACAATGGTCATTTTCTTGTAGTCCGGGCTCCTCACGTTTTTTTATAGGCAGTCAGGTATGGCATTTTCTCGATTCACTTCAGTTGCAGGTTCAAGGAAACTGGAGAGAAATGCTACTGCACGCAAGATGAAAAGATGCTTCGTATTTGGATGTGCATTGCAACCAAGTGAAGACTTGCACTGAGATCGCACTAAAGTGTGTGGAATCCAACTGCTACGAAAGGCCCGGTATAGAGGATATCATTACTATTTTGAATGAAACAGAAGAAAGTATTGACAAACTGTACCAGCAGCTGTTTGTTGTCGAACCTTCACATCTCTGCTTCCCCTTCGAGCTAGATAAGTTCATTCCATGCCCAGGGCACCTAACCAACAACGCAGATCATGATATTGCCTACAGGATTCAACCACCAAATACCCCAGACATCATTGCCGGTTCGCTCCAGGGATTTGTGCCAGCAAGATCCACTCACACTTGCATTCGACGATGCAAAAGCAAGAGAAGCCACCCCCAAACCTGGATACAATTCACATACAGAGTGCTGTATTTAACATGGAATTTTGGGACATTGACTTCTTGTTTACCAAAGCGAAGTTGTTCATGGCGAGAGAAAAGTGGTGAAGATAACAAGCCTTTATGAGTGTGCAAGCCAGCTAGCAGCCAAGGTATGCTCTGTATATTTTTTGATGAAACGGGAGGGGTTTCCCCCTACTGGAATTTTATTAATAGATAGTTCCAAGGTATGCTCTGTATATTGCCTGCTTGTCTTGGGGAAAACATTAATTGAACTACTTCTAGTGATATTATGTCCCTCGGACAACAAAAAACAAATGGGTCGAGCTCACATCATTTTTTTTCTATAGTGAATTTTATTTGTATTGTACTTTTGCTCTGTTTACTTTGTCCTTTTGCTCTGTTTACTTTGTCCTTGGGCGTCATTGTGCGACTGCTTAATTTGGTGGTGTTGCTACGCTAATACAGCCCAGAATTGAGGTATATACTACATAATTTTATTTTTCGTATTTTTTGCTCATAATGATATCGACACTTAAATCTTTTGGTGGTAATTAGCGTTTGTTTGATTTGATCGGTATTATCCCCTGAATCGTAATTTTTATACCATAGACGTGCATCCATTGGAGCCATGGTGCGTGCAATGAATTAGTATTTAGTCACCACTGAAATGACACGAATTAGCATTAATTATTTGTACATCGAGTTTTCAATGCAACCGTTATTCGTTCTCACAGAACTTCTTGTGTGGTACACGCAGGGTTCTAATAACATCTGGTAAGCCACATGGCATTGAAATTTGGAACTACAAGACCAGGGTAAGTGCTGCACACAGACACAATGAGAGTGTGTAGTAGACAAGTAGAGTATATTAGTTGAGTGCATAGAGCCATCTTATATCTTACTATTGTTACTAATTAAAGAGACAGAGTCCCCATGTTAATTTTCACTGGTTGTGCAAAAATTAAAATAAAAGTCCTCACAATAATCGAAACATCTAGATTTTAATTTCATGAATTGCATTCATCATCCCCAATAGTAATGGAAATTTAATTTAAAATGTTTCATAAAAGAAATACTTATCTACCACTATGAAAATATATAAAGTAACCTCCTAAGTTTTCGTCTGAATTACCCATCCCAATCATTACGAAATATAACTTAAATAATCACTTGGATTTGTATCTATGTTATACACTTTGTCATTATGAAAGATAAATAACTACAAATTTACCTCTATATCACCCACCTCTGCTATTAATGAAAGATAATTCAAAATAAACCCCAAATTTGTATCTAAATCGCCGAACCCTACCATTATGAAATATAATATCTAATCTAATACTCCCTCCGTTCCATTTTCTAGTTCGTTCTGGAGCCCGACATTTTTCTCAAATTGTAGTTCGTTCTAGAGTCCGATACTACCTCCGCATCTGTCTATTCCAAAACTACCCTCCGCTCAGTCCGCTCTTCCCTTTGCCCCCGCCAAGCTCCCTCCGCCAGATCCAGATCGAGTCCCGTCCTCCCAACTCCGACATGGCGGTGCTCGAGCTCCAGCCCTGCCGCCACCCATCTCCAACGCTGTCTCCCAGAACCCCGTAGTTCCCTCCCCCATCCTTCCTCGACGCTCTCTCGGTCCTCCCGCTCGATCCATCGGAGAAAACGCGCCGCGCCGGGGCGACTGCAGCCAGCGCCACATCCAACTCCAAGAAGCTGCGCGCGGCTGCGTTCCCCAAGGGCGCACGCCATGCACCGATGGTGAAGGCGGTGGTGAACCAAAGACGTCGAAGCCGCGAGGGCCACCTGCAAGTAGAAGAACGCGACAGTGGCGGCGGCGGCTACCGAGGAGGCAGCATGTCTAATTCCTTCCTAATCGAGGATTTACAGGTCCGATTTCCTCCGTGTCCCCATCTTCTTCTCCTCCAATAGCTCGATTTGGTTGGGATTCGTTTCCGATTTGATAAAGTTTGCATCTTTTCACTCATTTGGTGCATGCCTGTACCAAATCCTAGGTTTCCCTCCAGGATGACGTTGCCGGATGGGAGAAGGCCGGATCTCATCAACCGTGCCATCTGTCTTCAAGAACTGCTTGCTGCCAGCTACGCATGGTCGCCGACCTCGCCACACACCAACAGAACGAGTTCAACCACTCTGCTTCCGGCTTCTTTCCCGGCTTCCCCACCTCCCTCCCTCTTCGTCTTCGCTCGGGGAGGCAAGACGGGGTCTCTACTTTACTCTACGTATCTCTACCTTTTTTTTCTACGCATCTCATCACCTGCAAGTTCAACCGTTGGTTGGCCGTACTGCAGTGCACAACAAGATGAGGGAGAGGAGGTCATTTATCTGACAGGTGTATGCTCATCGCCTTCTTTGTGAGAACTTCCGAACCTTACACTCTCGTTTTATTGTTCCCTATTTTTTTCTTTATGGTTCTCGATTAGTGTTTTCCAGTTCATGTCTTTGCAGGTCATTGTTGTTGGCTTTTCGTCGAGACATGGGAGCTGCTCTAGGGGACACAAAGGAACACTGCAGGTAAACTGCTTTCTTTGTGGCATCTAGGGCCTATTGATGCATACTCCATCGTTTCTTTTGGAGTCAGTATCATGCTTTTAATATGCCGGTACTAACATGGAAGAATTGAGTGCATTGATTCTAACATGGATAAAGCAGCTCCATGACGGGGTTATTCTCTCATTGATTTTTTATAGAATTGCGACTTAGCAACAGTGATGCGATCATCTTTGTTTGATTCCAGAGGCCGGGGAGAAGGAAATGGCTTGAAGATTATCTAGAGGTGACTAGCACAGGCTAGCCATATTCCTCGGTTCCACAAACAATTGGCACAAGTAAGTCCACCACCACTCCTACAAAAACTTTATGTGATTTTCTATCCACGGGGCGGTTTCTTGAAAATGTTTGTTACGAAAGGTGCAAACAAATGCATGTTTTTTTTGAGCAATGCGAGCATTTCATTAATCACAAACAGGAGTGTTGTGAAGCCTGTGCAAACTGAAAGGTGCATTTTCTGGTGGATGTGGTAAGTTTTTTCTTCCTTAAAACAAATGCATGTTGTGAAGCCCGTGCAAACTGAAAACGTTCTTGCAATATTTTTGTTTCCCAATGCCACAAATACGGACACATTTTATGCCTTTCAACAGGTGTTCCTAGTCATATGCTTGGCTCTAACCCTGATCTTCGCGAAGGAAGTGCCATGCAAAGGAAACTCGGAGTACAAATTAACATTACAGACAAATATTGTCCCACAAATATCTATGATAAATATACCTGTAAAGCACGATATAGAATAAATATACTTGAGCAATAAAAGGTCTTAGGTTACAAAGCATAGCCCCAACTCCTTGCTCTTATAGGCAGGAGCCACCCCAAGGGCATATTCTAAGCGCCCAAAGGCGAGATTCCTTTGATTCTCTTCTACTTGGCTCTCTAGGCATTGCCACACTCAACTTGGCTGCCAAGGAAGCCTAATTCTACCTACTACTATCATTTTATTCCTCTGTTTAAATATACACAGCCATACAATTTTATAGAATAAATATACACACTAGCATACTCAGCCAAATTGTGCTAGCTGGGCTACTACACTAGCATACAGACCATTCTCGCATGCCAATCGGTTAGGCAGCCTCCCTTCTCTTTCCAGGCCTTGCTTATTCATATGCGGGTTTTTGTACCCATTTCCTCCTCCAATCTTCATAACTTCTTTCATGCACATTTGAAGGCTTAGGAATACCCTGGAAAGAGAAGGGAGGCTGCCTAACCGATTGGCATGCGAGAATGGTCTGTATGCTAGTGCAGTAGCCCAGCTAGCACAATTTGGCTGAGTATGCTAGTGTGTATATTTATTCTATAAAATTGTATGGCTGTGTATATTTAAACAGAGGAATAAAATGATAGTAGTAGGTAGAATTAGGCTTCCTTGGCAGCCAAGTTGAGTGTGGCAGTACCTAGAGAGCCAAGTAGAAGAGAATCAAAGGAATCTGCCTTTGGGCAGTTAGAATATGCCCTTGGGGTGGCTCCTGCCTATAAGAGCAAGGAGTTGGGGCTATGCTTTGTAACCTAAGACCTTTTATTGCTCAAGTATATTTATTCTATATCGTGCTTTACAGGTATATTTATCATAGATATTTGTGGGACAATACTTATTTGTAATGTTAATTTGTACTCCGAGTTTCCTTTGCATGGCACTTCCTTCGCGAAGATCGTGGTTAGAGCCAAGCATATGACTAGGAACACCGTTGAAAGGCATAAAATGTGTCCGTATTTGTGGCATTGGGAAACAAAAATATTGCAAGAACGTTTTCAGGTTTGCACAGTGCTTCACAACATGCATTTGTTTTAAGGAAGAAAAAACTTACCACAGCCACCGAGAAAATGCACCTTTCAGGTTTGCAATGTGCTTCACAACACTCCCGTTTGTGATTAATGAAATGCTCGCATTGCTCAAAAAACATGCATTTGTTTGCACCTTTCGTAACAAACATTTTCAGTAAACCAGTTTCAGGATAGAAAATCACATAAAGTTTTTGTAGGAGTGGTGGTGGACTTACTTGTGCCAATTGTTTGTGGAACCAGAGGAATATGGCTAGCCCGCGCTAGTCACCTCTAGATAATCTTCAAGCCATTTCCTTCTCCCGCCTCGGAATCAAACAAAGATGATCGGCATCAGCTGTTGCTAAGTCGCAATTCTATAAAAAATCAATGAGAGAATAACCCCGTCATGGAGCTGCTTTATCCATGTTAGAATCAATGCACTCAATTCTTCCATGTTAGTACCGGCATATTAAAAGCATGATACCGACTCCAAAAGAAACGATGGAGTATGCATCAATAGGCCCTAGATGCCACAGCAAAGCGGTTTACCTGCAGTGTTCCTTTGTGTCCCCTAGAGCAGCTCCCATGTCCGACGAAAAGCCAACAACAATGACCTGCAAAGACATGAACTCGGAAAACACTAATCGAGAACCATAAAGAAAAAAATAGGGAACAATAAAACGAGAGTGTAAGGTTCAGAAGTTCTCACAAAGAAGGCAGATGAGCATACATCCCGTCAGATAAATGACCTCCTCTCCCTCATCTTGTTGTGCACTGCATGTGCCAACCAACGGTTGAACTTGCAGTGATGAGATGCGAGAAAAAAGGTAGAGATGCAGAGAGTAAAGTAGAGACCCTGTCTTGCCTCCCGAGCGAAGACGAAGAGGGAGGGAGGTGGGGAAGCCGGGAAAGAAGCCGGGAAGCGAGTGGTTGAACTCATTCTCGTTGGTGTGTGGCGAGGTCGGCGACCATGCAGAAGCGGTAGCCCAGGTTCTTGAAGACAGATGGCACGGTTGATGAGATCCGACCTTCTCCCATCCGGCAACGTCATCCTGGAAGGAAACCTAGGATTTGGTACAGGCATGCACCAAATGAGTGAAAAGATGCAAACTTTATCAAATCGGAAACGAATCCGAACCAAATCGAGCTATTGGAGGAGAAGAAGATGGGGACACGGAGGAAATCGGGCCTGTAAATCCTCAATTAGGAAGGAATTAGACATGCTGCCTCCTCGGTAGCCGCCGCCGCCGCCGCCGTCGCGTTCTTCTACTTGCAGGTGGCCCTCGTGGCTTCGACGTCTTTGGTTCGCCACCGCCTTCACCATCGGTGCATGGCGTGCGCCCTTGGTGAACGCAGCCGCGCGCAGCCTTCTTGGAGCCTGGATGTGGCGCTGGCGCTAGCGTCGCCCGGCACGCAGCGCATTTTCTCCGATGGATCAAGCGGGAGGACCGAGAGAGCGTCGAGGAAGGATGGGGGAGGGAACTAAGGGGTTCCGGGAGACACGGCATTGGAGATGGATGGCGGCGGGGCCGGAGCTCGAGCGCCGCCATGTCGGAGTTGGGAGGACGGGACTCGATCTGGATCTGGCGGAGGGAGCTAGGCGGGGGCAAAGGGAAGAGCGGACTAAGCGGAGGGTAGTTTTGGAATAGACAGATGCGGAGGTAGTATCGGACTCTAGAACGAACTACAATTTGAGAAAAGTGTCGGGCTCCGAACGAACTAGAAAATGGAACGGAGGGAGTAGTTTTTATAAATTACCTAGCTACATCATTATGAAATATAATGCAAAACAACCCATAAGTTTGCATTCAAATTATACATATGTACGATTATGGAAGACTATATAAAGTAATACCTTCTAATTTTTATCCTAACTATCTATCTTATTTGTTGTGAAAAATAAAAAATATCTCTCAAACCTACATGTAAATGCTAAATAAGATATTGCAAAAAAATATTGAATCTCCATAAAGTACACTATATATATTTGCAAATTTTACACTTCTACCACTATTAAGTAACGAGTAAGCACGATCCTATGTTTCAACATGTAGACGAAGTAAGCATGTATACCTCAAAGCATAAATATTTTTTGTTTTGAGAGCTTATCAAGCTTAAAAACGCATTCATTAACAAACAACTAGCAATGAGCCAACAGCCAATGACATAGATAATTCCCTACAAGTTATATTAATACTATATGATAATCATAAATAAGTTCCTAATTTTTATTTTTTATTCAAATATTATAATGTATCAATATTTTGTAATTTAATTTTAAGAACTATATATTTATAGAATAATACTTCTACATGCACAAACGCACACACAAGCACACACGCGTGCACGCGCGCACGCATACACACAAGCATATATATGATTGTTTGACATACAAATTCAACATCTTATGTGTAACGGTGCAAAGTCGAAATGACTATTTATAACACTAATTATTCTCTTTGTTCTAAATTGTAATTTGTTTTGGCTTTTCTAGATAATGTGGTTTTACTCTATTTCTAGACATAGCGGATATTTAGATGCATAACAAAAGCTAGTTATCTACGAAAGCAAAACACAACCGAGAGAGAGGGTAGCCAAACTATGACAATTTTGAAGGAAAAAAGATACAATAAGTACTAGAGTTTCAACTAAACATGACAAAATTGCAACAACAAGATTAAAAGTTGAAAGATAAAATAAAGATTCATGATGTCAAAAATAGATGCTTGAAGAACATAATAACTTGAGCTTAGGTTTTCAACTAAATGTATATCACGCTAGAAAACATTAAATCCTAGAAATTCCAACTAGAGGTCCTCAATAGAGTTAGCCTAATGTTAATATTCATGAGCCCTACTAAACAAAGAGAGAAATCCTGGACATTCTCACAAAATATTGAAACATCTGGTTATCAATTCGATATCTAAAAAAATCAGTTCGATAGACTCTAGTCACCATGAATAGTAATAGCCATTTAAACTATTCTGTTTTCTAAATAATTGCCCTCCTCTACGATTGTATAAAACAACATAAAGTAATCCACAAATCTATATTTGAATTACCTACCTATGCATTGGAAAACATGATAGATAATCTAGTTATCCACAAAATGTCTTAGTTGTAGGTTGTAACTGTAAGCCAAGATTATAATGTCTTAGTAGTGACTTTGCATGTCCATAATATATCTTAGTTGTAAGTTCTAACTTTTTCTCGAATACGTAGGAGAGCCGTGTATCATTGTATTGATAGAAGAGAACTGAGTCATACGAAACCCAAACACACACACACAATACAACACAAACACACCTTTGCTTACTGACTGGAACTAATCACCTATGAAAGACATGACCAGAGACCCTCTAAACATCATCTAGAGCTATGTGCTGCTTGTAAGTTGTAACTGTAACTCAAGGTTATAATGTTTTGATAGACTATGGGTTATAATAAATGGATCAAATATGGGTCCAACTACATGAATTTTATTTGTTTGATGTGCCATGTACATGGTATGCCAATTTTATGTGTATCATTTGACATATTAACTTCTCTAGGGTCAGTTATACATTGACTAATTAAATATTACTTCCTTTGTTCTAAATTGTAGGTCATTTTAGATATGGGCTTTTGTGGTACTCATAAATAACTATGAGCCATTCATTAATTAGAATCAATTGTTACTTTTTGCATGGTAATAGAGGAAATATATTTCTATTTAATTTTTAATTTTTAATTTTGTAAAATAAGACAAACAAAGAAAGTTTTAGATAAACAAATTTTTTTAGATCTAATTGATGCACACGTGAGCTATTGGATATGATAAGTTTTTTTTTTATTTTTTACAACTTTAGATATGAGATAATTTAATGTACAACTTCACGTGATCTATCAATGCATATGTTTACAATTTTATATTTTTTAGAAAAGGGAATATATTGATATCCCGCTTACGCATCCACGTAGCTATTCCTTTTTACACACCGAATAAAAAGGTCCAAACAATCTCAAACACAAAGTTTTAAACCAAAAAAGAAGAAGCTAGTAAAAAGTCATGCAAAATAACATCTAAACTGTATCTATTAACGAATCTCCAACCGTTTCTTGCAAACACCTCCAAAGAAACATTTTACATGATGTATCTATGCATAAGTGGAACTTTGTGCATATGCTAACTTTGGTTTTTTATTTTTTTGCCATCCTTATGGATGACATCCCATTGTGTGTCAATGACAAGTGGGAGCATCTCGTGTCAATGACATGTGGGCCATGGTGGCAAATCTGTAACAACCCACCCGTAAGGATGGCATGGTGGTGGCAAAAAATTAAAAGGCCCGCTAACTTTGTGTGCATACCCAACGAACTTGTCCATGTTAGAAATTTAGGTAATTTCAGATTTAGTTTAATCCAAAAAGTCATCAAAATAGCAATATTGGTGACATCATATATGTGCTTTTGTTTGATCTAACCATGAACATCATGTATATGGTGCTAACCAGCAAGGTATAAAGCCATGATCTTAGGATGATGAAGAATTGGGCCATACCCAGCGGCATTGCCGGATGCACTCGTATACATAGTGCCTGTTTATGTAGTCGACCTGCTCGATGCGGTGCGAGACAAAGTCGCGTTGACGATCGGCACCATCACCGGGAAGAAGATGATGAAGCCACAAGACGACGAAGTCGAGGAAGCGGCCGTCACCGGATCACGAACAGCACCGTGCGCCACGGGAGGAAGCTGAAGCGAGCGGTCGTGCCGCTTGCGGACACTCCCAAAAACATGATTGCCGCCCTTCACCCAAGTAGGTGAACTCGAAGACGACAGGTGTTCCGGAGGCCTACTCTCCTAGCTCCCTGTGCGCACGGCCGAACCGGGACGGGAATGGCGGATAGCAGCACAACAGCAGCATGAAGGTGTTCTGGCTATGTTTTCTCTACTCTCACGAACAAGAGGGGTGCCCCTTTTATAAACGAAAATGCTATATCTCAGCCGGCTGTTTTCTTGTTTCATTTTAGCCGGATTTGTGGCCGTCCGATCTGTCCTCGTGGCGCTGTCTCCGTCGTTGGATCCGGGCGGTGGGAGTTGGCCTCGTCCGCGGGCCGGTGGCTCTACGGAATATTCCCGTTGTGTCCTTGACGGGTGGGTCCCACATGTCGGCGCCCTTGTTCATTTTTGGGGACGCCGCCCGTATACGCGCTGCCGTTTCGTCTCTTTCCTCATTTTCATTTTCGCTCGTCCCCTTCTCTCTCATCTCCCCTCATTTCCTCCGCGGCGGTGGCGGCCGCGGGCTAGGGTTTGGATGTTCGTCTTCCTCCCCGTCGATTTTCTCCCATCTCGTTGGATGATTTTGCTCTTCATTATGTTCCCCATCTATCTCTCGTATCTTATTCCGGGTGTTTTTTTGGTTTTTTTGTTCTCCTTTTCATGGTGGTTGCAATCTGCGTGATTTCGATGGTGCCGTTTGATGGTGCGATTTGCCTATTCGATGCATCAATTTGGTGGATGCGATTATTTGTGATGATGGGGTCGTCGGCATCCGCATGGCGGGTTGACCTACGAATGGCGCGGCGATTTGATGCCCCACGGGTTCCCTTTCGTTTTGATGCTTCGATTTGGGTTCTATTTTTGGCGATTCGATGGTGCGATTTGTTGGGGATGATGATGTGGTGCGGTGATGGTGTCTCGTCGTCGGATGGTTCGGTGACCTTCGATTGGTGTGGCTCCCGATGCATCGGGTTCTCCTATGGTTCTGAAGGTACCCTTGGCGTTTCATGTTCATTTATTCGTGCTTTTGCCCTTTGAATCATGCATGACTTGGTTTTGCATCTAAATTTGTGTGGTTGTTTTGTCTATTTTAGGTGTAGATCTGTGGTTCTATGTGTTTGTTTTTGCATGTGATTTTTTCATTACTTATATGTGGTGATTCGTGATAGGGTGATCGATCTGTTGGTGGATTGTCTTGCATGCCTATATTTAGATGATTTTATTCAATGGGTTATTCACTTGCTTTGCTCTCGATGTGCATTGTTTTTGCCTATATTTAGATGCTTGTATACAAATTGGGTATTGGCCTATGTTAGTTTCTAGCTAGTAGGTACATGAGAATTTGTTGATGAACTTGATCCCTGTATTTTTGTAGGGAACGATGTTATTTACTTAGTATATCGTCAATGAAACTGATCTGTTAGTGTAATGTATCCCTATATGTCTAGGAAATGTATCCTATTTGTTGTTTTGCTAAATCGATGGTCTAAAGCTTTTGTTATTAGCTCCTATTATTTTCCGAATTAGGAGCCGCTACTTTCTCGAATCTGAATAATTTTATGACATTGAGGTGTGAGTAGATACCATCTTATGAGATATGTTATCTTTTGTGGTGTGGTGCTATTTTTCTGAATGTGTATATGCTATTTTTTACTTATACTTATTTCGTAGTGCTACTTGCATTTGTTCAACTCATGTGTTAAAATGCTACCAGGTGTAGTTCAGTTAATTGTTTCATGTGGTTAGTGTCTTGTGTACTTGCATTGATGTTTTGTTGAAGTATATAACATTAGTTCATTTTCATATTGTTTTTTGCTGGTTTTGTTTCATAGATGGTTCGGAAAAGGGGAGTGGTGTTATTGACTTGTCAAGTTTCGCGGATCGAGATAATGATGAATTTGAGGATATTCGGTGTTCTCGGGTCCCCTTATCGATTGTGAGGCTTATGATGATGTTGATGAAAGAGTGGTATTTTTCTCTTCTTTATTTTCAGAATTGGTTCTTTTATCTTTGAGTCAATAATTGTTTCGACATTACTTTATAATTTTTTATCTCGTGTGTTTATTTGCGGGTTGATTCATCGGTGATAGTTCAAGCTTTGAGCAGTTCGAAAGATGTATGTTATATTTCTTTAAATTCTTTGTCTCTTCATCCTTTATTTATGTTTTGTAATCTTATTCTAACTTTTATGTTTTTGTTTGTTTCCTTCGGTATCAAAAGGTGAAAAAGAAGGAGAGAAAGCTTAAAATGGCGTTGAGGCATAAGGTAATTATTTCTTATTCTTATTTTTTAGTAAGCTTCGGTTCTTTGTAGGTCTATGGTACTTGAATCATGTTGATTGCCTTTGACATATTTTGCAACTTGATGCGTCTATGTGGTTGCTTTATATTGTTGTAGTAAATTCAAAGTTGTGTCTGTGTTTGGAAAATGCTAGCCTCTCGTATCTTTGGAGCAGTCATGTTGCTATGATTATGTTTTTAGGACTCCTGGATGACCTTTTTCATGTTGCTCATTGTAAAATGCTTGCCATTTTGTATCATTGGATCTGTCTTGTTGCATATGTTATCTTTTCATATCTTTTGTATGTTACCTAGAGTATCTTGTTTGCATGTGTTTATGCCCAATTTTTGTCACAAATTATTATCTTCCTTGTTACGTTTTTCATACATTCTGCCCTTGCATTCATTCTAATGTATTCATCCGATTTATGTTGTCATTTATGATTGTATATATAGTGACATTAATGCTTGTTCTCCTTTTCGTCTAAGAAGCTTAAATTGTCAAGAAACAAAGTGAAGGGTTTACCCGATTTTCAGCTTCATCTTTCAAAGCAAAGTCATATCTGCTCTTTCTCCGATCGAAATTTGTCATCGGTAGTTATGGATTTGGTTCTCTGCTTCTTTTTGACAAATGTTTCGTTCCAAACAATTTTGCTAAGTGGGTTGGTCATTTAGTTGATTCAAAGTCGAGGTGACATTGTTCGTAATGGAATTGTTATTTCATTGAGTGAGGAGTCTGTCAATATGGTGTTGGATCTCCCTCTCGGGTCTAGGCCTTTCCCCTCGACCCCTTACCGCTGGAAAGAATGTTGTGCTAGACGGGTTTGGATTATCAAAGATTCCTCCTGTGAATTACTTTGTTGCCAAGTTAGCTGGTGGTGAGGTCTTATCGGATGAGGATATGTTCATATGCTTTATGGTTGTGGCTTTGAGTAGTTTCTTATGCCCCAATACAAACCCTTTGTCCCTAGTCCGAAATACTTTGGTGTTTTTGAGGATATTGACAACATCAGAGAGTTCAAGTGGTGCAACTATGTCTTACAGTGGCTTCTTGATCACGTGAAGGCATTCAACAGAGGACAAGATGAGAAATTGAAGCGTTGTCTAGGTCTTGGTGGCTGTTTGTATTACCTTGCGGTATGTGGGCTTGTGTTTATGTCCTATTAGTTCTATTTTTCATGTATTCATTCTTATTTTGACTGCTTCATGCTTTTTGATGCCTTCTTTATTCTCTCGTACGTAGGTTGTTTATCGGATCACATTGATTTTGGTAAACGGCAACTTGACCAGTCTATCCCTCGTGTTTACGTGTGGAAAGGTGATATGGTTAAGTCTTTCTGCGAACTTGATATGAGATCGCATGGTATTTATGGTTATAGGCCATGCATTGAGTTTCGAAGACTTGTTACTACAAGGTAACCATCCAATCTTCTCTGTCCTCTGTCTATCTTTGTTATAACTCTAGTTGTGCCACTGTCAATTTAGACATCATTTGCTCTTTTTAAAAAACACACGCTTTATCAATTATGTTAATTGATGTGTGTGATGGTTCAATTGTGTGAATGTATGGAATGAATGTTTTGTTTTAGTCCTAGTGGATTACGGAGTGTATGATGCGTATGCATGTAGCCTTTCAGTCTCCGTATTATCCTTATTTTCTTTATCAGCCATGTTTGAGTTAGTTAGTATTAGCATCAATTAGTATCAGTTTTCAGTTTTTGTTTTATAATTTATGTACTTAGATTATTTACCTCTCATCTTACTGAATTATGTTACCTCTCATTGCATAGTGTGGTCGTCTAAAGTCAATATCATCTCGCTCAAGATCTTGATTCTGTCTTACGTGCAAAAATGGAGGCATTTCGGTTGTAAGCTGCCCTTGCATTTGAAGCTCAAGATTTCTCAAGCGATCGAGAAGCATTCTTTTAATTGCGGTGTGTCGGTGAATATGGATGTTGTTTCTCTTGGAAATGTATCAAAAGAGTTCCAAGTTATGTTTGCAAAGCTCATGCGGCATGTTTGTAGTATTGATGCCATATCAAAGAACTTAATTGTTGATGTTATGGAGGCCATTGCTCGATGATCCCAATAATGATGAAGATGCTCGTTCTCTGTTGTGTACGCAATCCCTAATGGTAATGGTGTTAATGATGAACCTGATTTGGATTTACCCGATGGCGCTCCTGGTGATCTTCATCAATCGAAGGTTGTTTCATGCTTTTTTTGTGATTCTTTTTATTTTGTGCCCTCCCAATCTTTTTCTTTCTTATATGTTGTGTTTTGTTTAGGTTGTGCTCGCAAAGCCTCTCGAGCACACTGGGGTGGTACCGACAATGATCCAATTGATTTGGAAGCTAATGTTCCAAGGAGTATGTTATCTTTTTTTGCTTAGATCTTACTTGGTTATCCTTTTTTATGCCATTTCTTTTGTGTTGTAATATATACTACTTTTGTTTGTTGGTTCTAGTTGTAGAGTTTCTCGAGAGAAGAAAAATGGCTAGTATTCATGATGTTCTTGTTAATTTGGAAGGGAATATGACAAAGAGTAAGTGTTTCGTATCTAATCTTATATGTTTTATGTTTGTTTCTTTATTTTCATATTTATGCTGATCTTATCTTATGTTTAAATGCTGATTACTAGGTGTTAATCTTATCTTATTGGTTCTTTGTATTGTTGTATTTAGGTTCCCGTTCTTCAAGTCGGCGGGTGATAGGCAATCATTCTAAATCTGCTCCTCGTGAAGCTTCGTTGTTCATCATGCTATTCGGAATCCTTTGTCGATAGGACCAATATTGTAAATCATTTCGCTCTTCGTTCCAATCGTTCGAGTTAGTTGAGGATGTAATTGATCTTGAGAAGGAGAATCTTTGTTCCTAGTTCACTTTCTCCTCCATTTCGTCATCGTTCGAAGTTAACACCCTCTAAGGTATTCCATTTCGTGTTCTATTTTCTTTTCAAGTTATTTGTGTGTTTTTCTAAATGTTATCCACTTAGATTTCTGTTTCATATTTTCATTTTTGTTATCTAGTTTGCTCAAGGCTCTCAAAACCGGTCTGCTAATCATTTAGATGAGGTTTATGCTCTCCTTTTTTTTGTTTTTAATTTTCCTTGCAATCATAAAATATAGTTATTTGTATTTTTACTTTTTCTTCTTCCCTGCGGGGGTTATTTGGTTATGCATAGTCTACCATTTTCGATGAAGAATCTCCTCTTATAACTCCTAATATTCCCAAGCCAGTTCCTGTTTTCCCTGCCCTTCATCTTTCTGAGAAGAAACGTCATGGTTCTACGTCAAAAGAAAAGGTTAGTTTTTTGTCTATCCATTGTTTATTTTGGTTCTTTAATTCCTCAACCAGTGGCATTAGCTTTTTTGTTTGACTTTGCTTCTCTTCCCTTTGTCTTTACAACATCTTGGTCTTGTAGTTGTATACGTGGGTCTATTGTACGTGGGTGTTCTTTTTGAATCGGAATCAATGATGTTTTTTATGCTGTCTTTGCATCCATTTCTCTCCTCTCTTTTCTTATTCTTTCTATCTCTTGACAAGGTAGTCATGTTTCTTTTACAATTCATTTGCTCTAATAATTTTTGACACTTTGTTTTTCATACGGGACAATTCTCCGTTGTTTGCACCTTGGATATAGGTCTTTTTCTTTGAGAAAGTTAGAAGTGATACCGCAAAGAGTGATTCTCTGTACAATTCTAACTGGATAAATCAAAGAAGAGCTCACAATCTCAAAATTTGAGTTTGAACCGGACTCGTGGCTCTCCATTTGAAGCTTCTAACCATTCTGATGGTTTGGTTGGCCCATCAGGGTTCAAGTCCAAGGATTCCTCAACTGGTGGTAAAGTGCCACCTCATGGACCAAGAAGAATGGTTCATCCAACTCGTATTTTTGGCAGTGAATTTCAGAATGTACAAGAGAGGTTCAAAGTTTCAAAATCTCAGATTGACAATTACAAAGCTATCTCGTGCATTGGGTGATAGTCGTTATAGCAAGTAAGTTATCTAATCTTTTTTTGTTATTTTCATATTCGTAGTTTGTTTGCGATGAATATTAATTGTAGTTATCTCTGCGGTGAAAATGCTGTTCTTTAGTGGAGTGCGCTGTACTTTTTGGTGCCTTGGTGAGTCTATGAAGCCTCGTGGTGAGATGAAAAATTTTCTTGTCTACGCCTTCGGTTTTCATCAATCTTTGTCGCCACGATGCTCACCCACATGCATCCAAGTGTCATTACTTCTTTCCTAATCTTTGCTTTGTAAGTGCCTATTCTTCTTTATTTGCTTTATGTCTGTGTTTTTCATTTAAATTTTTACATATTCGATTCCATTGAAATATTTAAGGAAAATTTCCTCAAACATCATGATGAATCGGATATTGAAAGCCTAACCAAATCTTTCACCCTATCTCCAAAGTCTAGGCCTCTTTGGCTTTGTGATATTGTATCTTTAAACTTCTTACTTTCCTATACATTGTAATTATATTTTGGAAAGGGCATCTAGCAATTGTATTTTTCTCATGTTAACTTTTTACTCTTTTTGGTTGTTTCTTAGCGGTTGTACTTCCCGGTGAATATCGGGATCAACTGGTTCGTTTTTGTTGTTGATAACAAGGATCATTTATTTCTTTTCTTGGATCCATTTTATGGTGAAGACCATGGCTACCATATATATGTGAGGGAACATATGGTATGTGTTCATTTCTTTCAGTTTCCTTCTTATTTCTTTTTGTTGTCGTTCTTTCTTTTGCTTTCGGATATTGTGTCTGTGTTTAGATATCATATTTTTCTTTGTTGGCTCGAGAAAGTATCTCGGAAAGCACTTGTCTCTTAGGAGTTTGTCACATAGTGAATTTCTACAAATAACATGGGGATTTCTTGATTGCACTATATGTTTGCCTTGTACACTGTGCATCTTGAATGTTAAAATCTGTGAGATGTAGTTGGAGTTGGTCATCGATTTTGTTCCTCGAATACTATAACTATGTGTAATTTATTTCTCTAATCTTTCTTTACATATTACAAAATTTGGATATCTATATGTTTTGATAGATTTTTGCTTACATAGTGATTAGGTAACTCGGGTCGTTTGCTAAAATTGCTTTCAATGCTAATTAATACAAATTTACAATGTCGTTCTATAATATTTACATCAATTTGGTGATTATAAATTTAGTGGTAGGGTGATGTAAATTTTGGATTTCGGTATTATAAATTCCAAATTTTCATTGAATAAATTTTTTGAATGTTTCTTTATGTTTTCCATTGATTTCTAACTGTTAATTTTTATGTATTTTGTTTTTGCTTTCTACGTTACTAATTAATTTCTCTACTTGCTAATGTGATACTAATTCATTTATAATTTGTTGTGTCTTTTAGATTCGAGAATTCAAGTACCTTGGTGGGATCACTTTGTCAAACGTGATATGGAATTTGAAGGATATGAAGTTAAATATCCTGTTGTTCCAAAGCACTCTCCATATGATTTGTATGTATTCATATTGTGGATTTGTTCTTAATGTCTCGATTCACATTTCTATATTTTTTCCTAACGAATTTTTTTTTCGGTGTTGATTCGGAATCTACATCTTGATGTTTCTAGAGTATTGGGCGTCTCCAAGGACAAACTTGTGTGCTTTCTTCATTTGTGATGACATTTCAAATCTCGAGTCAAGTTAACTAATGAAATCTTTGTGGAATCCTAAGAACAACTGGTGCGAAGCAACTTGTTACCTCCTTTGACATTGATTCGGTATGTTGATTTGCCTTATCTTTTATATTTTTCAGCTTTGTTATTTTTCCTCTTAATTTACTCTTCATTATATTATTTTACTTGTTTTCGGATTGATGTTTCGCAGTAGCTTCTGCGTGTGGCTGCAATCTTACGTTCCGCACATTTTCACCTTGCTTTTCTCGATAAAGGCTACATATTATCTCCGAACTATATAGTATAGTACTAGTTAATATCGTGCACATTTGATATGTTTGTGATGATGTGCATAGTTACACATCGAACCGAGATACACCAAATATGTCTATTACTCTATTACATTTAAAGCCATTACATAATAATAATGTCTTGGATCTTCATATTGTTGGCATTTCTTCCTCCTTCCATTTTTCTACTTGTTCTTCTCCGCTTCATTGCTTTTCTTTGTCCCTTTCTTCATTCTCTTGGCTTTTGGTTTTGTCGGCGACCTTTGTCATCGAATGTACAAACATCATTAGTAATGTATTTTTTTCCAATTTCTTATTTTATTCTTTCTTGGATGTGAATCATCAAGCCTTTTTGTATAATTATTTTACTGTGGTTTGATTTGTCTTCTTCTTCCTTTCCTGTGCTTTTTTCATCTTGTTCTTGACAACTTCTATTTTAGTCTTCATCCTTTTTGGATCTTCTGGCCTTCCCTTTGGAATTGCCGCCTCTGGATCAAGAATTACTTCTGCCATTTCATTCAATGCATTTTCATTGGTTGTTTGCTGTTCAATGTGAGCATCTCCATCATCTTGAGTTGCTAGCATCGCATCTATGTCCAATTCAAGCCTCTCCATTTCTGTTATAAGGTAATTGGTAGCCTCCTCCATCTTTGATGCTTTTGAATTTATAGTGTTGACTTTCTTGACAAAAGACATTGAATCTAAGGATTGAACTTGTCTCGAACGCATCATTTTCTCTCCTATGTCGGTTCAACTTGTGTTCCTTTTTCCTCCATCTGTCAATGATGTACTTCTCACAGTATCTTGTTGATTTCTTTTTCTATCATGACTTTCGGGATATGGGAGCATAGGATGCCATCCTTGCTGAACTTTGCACAAATGCAGTTAAATTCTTCATTTCCTTCTGTCAGGTCAGTGAGCACAATGTAATTCCTTATCCTATGAATCTTGTGCACTTGATTGCTTCGTGCCATACTTCAAATGATTTGCCTTTTTCGGTTTCTTTGCAAGCTAGTTTGGAAGAAGCATGCGGGCGAATCTGAAATTTTTTGTAGATATTCCTTGTGTATAACTCTTGCGCTTGTTGCTCTATTGTGTATCCAAACGGTAGCTCCTTAGGCCTCTTCTCAATGCTATCTTGGTCTTCTAGGTTCTACTCGCCTGTCAATTCCTTCTATTAGCTGTTGAATTCCTTGGCCAGAAGTGATAATACCGTATGTTGGCCCCACGTTCTCCTTGATTCTTGCATTAGTTGCCTCACTTCTTCGTAGTGTCCTGGATGAATGGGAAGAAATCACTTTTATAGTACACGGGGATGAATCTTTTCTGGTCTCCCACATTTTGAGAAGTACTTGTTGTTACGTAGTGATTTTTCCTCAATCATCTTGGTCCACAGTTCCTCAAATTCATGCTCGTGACACGGTTGTTTACTATGTCTTCAAACTCATCATATAGCTTCACCTCATCGTCATGTTTTGCTGCGAATACTTTTATGTTCTTGTTGTAGCATTTAGTCTTGATATGGAGCAGGCGGTTCTTTGTGTCTTGTATTTGGCATGACCTCTTCTATTCTTTGCCCTCATCGCTTTGTCTGGTGCGTAATTATAGGCTGCGGGTGTTTCCCTCCCATTGATTCCGGGAATGTGTTGAATACCCATTTGAATGTCTCTATAGTCTCATCACATAGGAATGCACATCCAAATATGCATGTCGTGAATGTCTGTGATGCCTACAAATGGTGCGAAGGGCGGCTGTACTTGTTTGTCATGTATGTTGTATCGAAGGCGCGCAATCTCCAAACTCTGCGTAGTATCTCGGTGATGATCCATCTCTCCAAAATAAGTTTTTCGGTCTCTTGTCACCATCTAGGTCTAATTTGTAGAAGAATGATGGGTCTTTGGTCTTCTTGATTATGAAGCTTTCTATTACTTTGCTCATGTCGTCCCTTTAACCTCTCTGTTTATTTTAGTTACGTAGTTGCTCACATCCTTCTTTTGACGGGCGGTGCATTAGGCCCTCCTCTAAGATGAGACAGAATGGATATCATCTTCCTTGTTGGTATGTTGCTCTCATTTAAAGTTCGATCATCAACTTCTCCATTTCAGTCATATACTTGTGTCCTTTGAAGTTTCCACACTGGATGTAGCTCATGGTTATGTTCCAAGTCCAGTCGATGATTGACCAAATGCCACCTTCTTCTTTTGCCACAAAGACGCATGGGCGTCTGTTTTTTACTATCGAGGTTTGTTTTCCTTTTTGGTCCCTTCTTCTTTCCTACTTCCTTATCTACTTCTTGCTCTAGCTCTTCTGTCGTTTTCTCTTTTCCTTTATTTCCTTTGGGCTTCCCATGCCTATTACACTTCTTTGTAACTTTTGTCACCTCACCTTCCCTTTTCTGTTTCTGTCTGTATAGGCCGTATACAACGGTTGTTTGAAGCCCGCAATTCTGCATAGAAGTCAAAGAATTTGCGCTTCCTCTTGGGTGGAACTCCTGCCCCATCTGCGGTGTGAAACTGCTTTCAAGATCGGCATTGTTTCCTTGGTAGCTGCTATTTGCTCCTTCATTATGAATTCCTCAATCTCTTCTTCGGTAAGTTCTTCATTTCCATTCCCTTCGCGTTCTCAATCTCTTCGCTTTGTATTCCCTCACTTGGCCCTGTTTACGCACTAGTGTTTGTCTCAACTGTTGTTGCTTGTTCTGCCAGGTCTATTTCCATGGTGTCGAAGATTCTATTTTGCCAAAGGTCTTCATCATATTCGGGTAACTCTTACGTATCCCAATTTGTCATAAGCGATTCTGAAATATACGGTTTCAATAAATGTTTTAGTATTTGTATGCTTTGTAGAATATCATTGTTTTTGTATAGCTGGAAATGTAATTTGAGTTTACTTCTTTTTTAGAATCTTACTTGGAGTATTGATGATGAGCATTCGAAATTCTTTGTTAACCCTTGTTTGTCCTCCATAAGCTCTGTAATTTGGTGAGTAAGAAACTTTTGTTAGTAATCATCTAGGTTTCAATAGTTCCTTGTTCTTAGTCTTTTTACACAATCTTTTGTATGTCTGTTTCTCCGTCGAAATTGTTGCATTCAATCCCTTTGCATCTATCTGGTTGAATTCAATTCCTGCAAGGTCATGATGTCATTAAGAAATGTTACATTAACTAAAATTTGTGATTTGGCAATATTATTTTTATCTGCAACCTTATTTATCTATTATGTTGGTTTTTCTTACCTTATTGATATCTCCTCCAAGCATCATACTTGTAAATGTTACTTGCATGTCTTGGGTTGTCTGTTACATGTTTCAAGAATTTTCAGTCAGAAATCACAGAATTTACACTACCAATGTTGATGTAAGTTGTGAAACATTGCACTGTAAATTTGTACTCTAGGGTATTGTAAACTTTCTGTGATTACCGTTTCTGTTTCTTCTTGGGAGTTTCTTACTTGATCTATCCATAGCCCATTTAAGCTTTCCTGTGTCAGAATACCAAATGGAGTTATTTTTATTGTTTCTGTCAGGCAATGTAAATATATGTCTGCACTTGTAGTTTTTTCTTTGTTCTTACCAAGTTATTCCCTGCAATTGTGTACTCGATGTGTATTCTTTTGCTTCAACGATGTTGCTTCAATATTTGAACTTGCTCCTGCATGTGCCTTTTCTCCATTCCCTCTTGCATATTGTCGATGCGTTGCCCTGTCAACATAAATATATTTAGTTGTGTTCATGTTAACCAAACGATGTTGTTTCTTTCTTGTTTCTGTGTTATTTCATACCTTCATGATGCTCGTCATTAGAAGCTGGTCTAGGATCTCGTTTGTCATGGTTCCTGATGGTGTTCCTCCAAATGGATTTGTTCCCAGGTATGCAAAATTTGGCTGTTCATGTGTAATGCCCAGATCAGTTATCATATGTGTATGACTTTTCATTATATTGAGTATGCAAATAAGTTATCTTTGAATCTTCCTACTTTACCTGAGATTGGGTCCATTGATGTGTACCATAGTATCCTGATGATCCATTGCTTGGGCTCCTTTCTGCATTCTGATTACAATTCTGTCCTATCATTGAAATGGCTGATGTCACCTGCAAGTATTAGTTCAGATGAGTGTAATGCCTCATTTTTTATCTACATTGCTTTAATTAACCTATATTCTTGGTTCAGTATAGTACCTCATTGTTGTATACATCTTTTTGCATATCTTCTTGCCATTGATTGGCCGAGATTTTTTGGTATGTTTCGCAAATGGATTTCTGTCATATAGCCAAAATCTGTGTGTGTTGCATCGTTGGTTAGATTCCCATGATCTCTTGACATATTCGGATCTGCTTGTCTGGGAAGGATTACGGCGAGAGAAATTGGTCGGTTGTTAGTTAACATCACATGATATGGCTTAGATTATCTAAAATTTGACGTACTTACTCGTGATTTTCCTGCTTGTTGATGCGAGAGAAAGATGCATAGAATTATCGTAGGTTCCATCCTTGATTCCCTCCCTTTGGTGGAGCTCCCAATCGGTGATGGATCTGGAGGTTGCATGCCTGTTTCCGTCCCTCTGATCCCCCCTCCCCTCCCAATTCGATGTGGACTTATTTGGTGCCTGCTGGTTGATCGCAGGCAAGTTTTCCTTCCCTTCCCCCTCTCCTCTGGACCTTTGGAATCGTTTCTTCCGATCTTCTTGGTCTCCAAGTTAGGAGTTTTTTCGTTTCCCCCCTTACATCTTTCATCATATTCCTTTTTAGTTGTCCTTGTCTGTTTACATGGGTAAACACCATGGGCCTTTCTTTTGTACTGTTGTAATTTTTCCTATGGGCCTTTCTTGTTGTTCTTCGAGTCAAGTGGGACTTATTGGCTTTGATTATTTTTTCCTATTTTATTCGCATTGAAGTGGGCTTTTTGGGCTTTTCTCATATAATTTATGTATTGGGCTTCTATTATTTCAATGTAGTGGGCCTTGTGGGCTTTTCTTATTTTCAATGCATGGTCCAACCGAGGGCTTTTCTTTTTTGGGAACTTGAACGGTTCTGTGGTCTTTGACCATTTCATTCAATGCATTACCATCTACTCCACCTATCCCTCCTTTCTTTGCCTTTTCATTTTTGTTATTTGCCTCGTTGTTTTCTCCTTAAATACCTGGTTCCCTTGCCTCATTCTCATTCCATCTTCACTTTTCTTTACTTCTCCGTCATCCTTTGTATCTGAACTTGGATCCCCATGGTCCTTTTCTCTGAGGTAATGCTCGACACTTTTCTGATGCTTTTTTCTCTTTGCCTCGTTTCTATGTCGTTTCCTATCTATGTCACCGTCATCACCCCATTCCCCTCCATTCCATTCTCTGTTGGATTTTTTCTTTCTTTTCTTTTACTGTGTCTCAATGTCTCTCTTTTCCTTTTCTTGTCACCCTCTCTTATTCTCGTTACTATGCCTCGGTAATTTTCTCTCTTATTCGGCAAGCATTCTTTTCTAAGTTCACTCATGCTATTGATTGCTTCATTTACCTCTATTTGAAATAAAGAAGATTAAAAGTACAAATGAAGAAATCTGTTAATTGGGCCCAAATTTTGCATGTGTTTTCTCCACCATTTGGTCCATTTTGGACTTTTTCTTTAATTGTCATATGTCGGACATAGAATAAATACGTGTATTTGCAACAATTTGCTTGTGCATTATTCACCATTTGGTCCATTTTGGACTTTTTCTATAATCTGTCATATGTCGGGCATAGAATAATTACGTTAATTTGGATCAATTTGCTTTGTGTCGAGGCATAAGAATAAGTGCATTCTTGTGTCTCATTGTCTCTCTTTTCCTTTTCTCTCTCACCCTCTCTCGTATCTCTATGTAAAATTCACTATTAGCACTAAGATTGACAATTAGTTGGTAAAATAAATTCAATATTTTTGGTTCAGATCTTAAATCCTTGGAAGTTATTTATTTATTCTTCCTTGTTTTCTTTCTCTATTTGTTGTAGTTATTGCTACTACTATTCTTGACCTACAATTACGGTGTCGCCATATATTATTTTACACTGATCGATCATTGTAAGTTTAGTTCTTTTGGTGGTGTAAATTTATGTTTCCAATAACATAAATTTTCATATTGGGTTTATGTCATTTATGTTTATTAATCTAGTCTATTTGTTCCATGTGTCTATTATGTTAAACAACTCCATTTGTCTATTTAGACACTTTTGTATTAATGCATCTTCTACTTGATTGTTATGTATGTAGATATGTTTAGTCTCAGTTTCATTCTCTAATATTACTTTTACTTTGTTTTATTTTTATTTAGATGGGTTCAATTATGAAAGAGAAGGCTGTTTCTGAATATGTCTTTGAAGTTCTTGGTTTGAATCCTGGTCCGCAGTCTAACATGATAGCATTCAGGCTCCACACCGCTCCTGCTGATGCTGTTGCTACTATTGATAAGGTTTCTGTTGTTGCTGCCGGTTTGAAATTTATTGAGCGCAAGCCTCCTACAATGAAAACAGCAGTTAATGAGTTGAAGTTTTGTCTTGATGATATTGATGGGGTTGTTTATGCCTTAGCTAAAAGTTCTTCTCGCCCACATCAACTTAGACCTTTCAAGATTGGTGTTGATAACGCTGCTATCTCTGTTTATGTTGTTGAAAGTATTGTCCGAAGGATTGATTCTTGCCGATCTTTCAATGACATTCTTGTTAGGCTGAAGGTATGGTGATTATATTCATTTTTGTATTTCTTGTTTTTATTATTAACTCTCATATCCATGTTTGCTAATTTCCACTATGTATTTTATGTTTGGTAGTTTATTAAGTGAGATTATATGTCTTTTGATTTGTTTCTAGGTTGTATCTAAGAAGAATTCTCTTGATCCCGAAGCTTTGTTCCTTTTCATCTCAATGTTGAAGTTGTATCTTTGCTTGTTATTAACAACTTGGATTTAGAAGTTGGGGATCATCGAAGCGATTGCCGCAAAGGGTTTCCTATCGATGATCCGGTGAAGCCGCTTTCGACAATCCGGTGAAGCTAGTTGCTCGTGTCCTCAAGCGAGAATCGGGTCTTGAATATCTCGCCACTTTGCAAGCTAGTCTTTGATTCAGGCAATTCATCTGTTTATGTGAAGGTTCCATCGGAGGCTGATGCCAATTTGATGGCAGGTCGTTCATTCAAAGTTGCAGGCCACTCCATGTCATTCTATCGCATCCTTGTGTCATTGTTCGCCCTGAAGCTGCAGATCATTATCAGAGCTATGCTTGCCGTCAGATTGCCCCATGATGTTGTTTGTTTCATCTTTATGTTGTGTTATCTTTAGTACTTCAAACTATCTAGTGTTCTCCATTTACATTCTGTTGTGTTTGATGTTTTGAACTTTTCTTTGATAAACACTATGGTAGAGAAGCCAGATGTGTCAAAATGCCTTAACCATGGCGTACGGGCATGCTTGACTCTGTGCCAGGAGCCATAGGACGCGTTGGAACCGACCATGCAGCAGCATGGTTGTGTGTGCAAATATGGCAGTTTTGGAGCCGTGGAACCGTGGTTAAGGGCCCTTCGGGCTCTTGGGTGATGGAAAACTCTATGGTGGAGAGGAGAGAGGCATCAAAATAGCTTAACCATGGCGTACGGGCATGCTTGACCCGGTCGGGAGATCGATTATTGTAATAATTTTTACCTTTCATATTTACGCTACCTATTATATTTTTGTTTATGTATGATGTTATGCTTGCGGGTTTAAGTTTTTAACTCCGCCTACTTTGGGGGTCACATTCTCTTTTGTGTGCCCCAAAGTAGCGAGTCCCAAGCCCCTGGTAAAGGAGGAGGGTGAAAACTTATTTTTTCTGTTTTTCTATAGTCATTTGCAGGTTTGTGTTCTATTATTGGCTGCCATAAGAATTGTGTGT
This sequence comes from Themeda triandra, assembly GCA_018135685.1. NCBI lineage: Eukaryota > Viridiplantae > Streptophyta > Magnoliopsida > Poales > Poaceae > Themeda > Themeda triandra. The sequence goes on from JAENPR010001651.1 coordinate 63,407, forward strand.
ATGGAATCGCGGGTTGGTGTTCTCTTTTATGTATTTTTTACACATCTTTGTAACCTTTTCGATTATCTACATTTTGAGTTTCCACCTTTATGTTTTATGTATTTTCGGGGTTTCTACGGGAGGATCGAGAGATTAGTTACCTAAGGTTAGTATCCTTGTAATCCTTACATTGCTAATCAATTCAAAGTTACAATGATATTTCTCATTATTTACAATATTTATTTGATTGTAACTTTCTTGGTGGGCTCATGTAAATTTATTTTCCCAGCAATGTAAATCTTGATCATGGTCATTTGTATCCCTTTAAAATATCTGGTTTATCCCCATTTGGTCCAATCGTTCTATGTCGCATACTAAAATATGTATAGTCTGTGATATATATGATTGGTTTTTTCATCTCTTGCCTTTCAATGATAATTGTTTTGAAAGATGTATATTTGCTCTTGCTATCTTGTCTACTTCAATTTTCTGGTCTACATGTTTGTGTCTTCATGAAACAATCTTGTAGGTTCTTATCTTCAATTCAAATATATTTTACTAATTAATTTGTTCTTAGGGTCTATTTAATGGTGGGTCATTCTAGAATGTGGGACTGTTGTGAATGTTGCATGAAGTTTTGAGTAGCGGATCCAACCTAATCCTGGTAAGTTTTAGTAATCTTGATGGCTGCTCCTTGAAATGCTTGAATTGCTACTATTTAAGTAGTTACATTGGCATTTTATTTTATTTACAGCATATTTGTCATTGTAAGTTTATTGTTTGGCACATGTAAATATAGGTTGTATTGTAAAGCATATAAATTTGTTCTCTTCCTTTTCATTGAAAAATTCTTTGTTCTTTTCTTTTCGAATGCATGATCCAATTTAATTATTTTCTTGCTAGGTTCAGTTGTGGTTCGGTGTAAGAGGTATGCCCCTGTTACATACGTGCAGCAACTTTTGTTTTCCAGGTTTGTTTTTTTCTCTTTCTTTTTTTCTAAGTTCATTCTTGCTATTCGATTGCTTTATTTACCTCAATATGAAATAAAGAATGAAACAGGCCCTTCAATTGTCCATTAAATCGGATATCTTGTCTAAATTTAGTTATCACCTTCGCATTTCATTGATCAGTCCATATTTTTTATTGCTAGGTTGTTGTGGTTCGGTGTAAGAGGTATGCCTCTGTTTAATCTGTAAAGCAACTTTGGTTATCCCAGGTTTTTTTTTCTCTTCTTTTCTAAGTTAATTCATGCTATTCAGATTGCTTCATTTACCAAGCAAAACTACTTAGGAAAGCAGAAACAATGTTGTTTAAACTGCTTCCAATGCTTGGTAAGTATAGTTTACAATGTTGTTTAATAATAATTACATCAACTTTTGATTGTAAGTTTAGTGCTAGATTGATGTAAACTTAGGTTTTTATTACTATAAATTTAAAAAATCTGTTATTTGGGTCCAATTTTGCATGTGTTTTCTCCACCATTTGGTCCATTTTGGACTTTTTCTATAATCTGTCATATGTGAAACATAGAATAAAGTCTGTTAATTTGCAACAATTTGCATGTTTCATCTTCACCATTTGGTCCATTTTGGACTTTTTCTATAATCTGTTATGTTTCAAGCATAGAATAAATATGTTTAATTTGCAACAATTTGCACTGTGCTATCTTCACCATTTGGTCCATTTTAGACTTTTTCTATAATCTGTCATATGTCAAGCATAGAAAAAAGTCTGTTAATTTGCAACATTTTGCATGTGCTATCTTCACCATTTTGTGCATTTTGGACTTTTTCTACAATCTGTCATATGTCAAGCATAGAAAAAAGTCTGTTAATTTGAAACAATTTGCATGTGTCATATTCACCATCTTGTCCATTTCAGATTTTTTCTTTGATCATCTTCTGTGAATTTGGATCATTTTTGTATGTTTGGTGGTTTAGATTCAGATTATTTGTTAGGGCGGTGTTCATAATGTGTAATAATCTTAGAAATGCTCATGTTTAATTACTTTTGTAGGTATCAAAATTGCTCATACCCACTATTTTTTTCATATTTTTGTAATATTTTTTGATGTAAATTTCTTCTTTGATTCATGTAAATCAAATCGATTGATTGTATTCGAATGTGAATTTTTATGTATTTTGGCATTTATTTTTTGATTTTTATTGTTATTTTTCTAATATAAATTTTTGTTTAAATTTGGTCCATTAGATATAAATCGATGGTTATCGAGATCCGGCTATTTTGGTACGTAAAAATAGCCGGATTTTGAATCCTTTGAAATCCGGCTATTTTAGGCTTTCATTTTAGCCGGCTATGAATTAGGCTTAAAATAGCCGGATATAGAGTAGACAGATTCTTTATAAAACAACAACGAGAAGATGAATATGAAGAGACGGGCGCATGAAGAGATATTGTCCATCATGGCAAAATCCGTAACTAGTAACTCATGAAACTGTTAAATCAATTGTCGGTTACTATAGCAGATTACGTAATGGTCATCAAGCACATATGGCTCATCAATCCGTAAGTTACAATGTGTAATGCACCCAACAAATTACACCTAGCATTAACTTTGCTTGGAATTTTCATTTGATTTAATTGCTAAATAAAATTGGACAAACCCAATTAAATCCAACGGTCCGAGACATACATAAACTTGTTCGTATTAAAATGTACATGAAACTTTACGTGTGTGCATAAGCGGTTAGTTTGTTGGTATTTTTCATGTATGTAACTTGTCGGGACTTTGGGCGGGGGGCCCGACGTGGCCGCAGACGTAGACGAGGAGGTGGTGGAGATGGCGTACGCGCGACCACGGGCGGCGGCGGCACGTGGCCGCGGGCGGCGTGGGGCGGCGGTGGCGGCGCGACGAGGGCGAGGGCGGTGTGCATGCTAGGGTTATGGGAGGAATAGAGAGCCTAAGAGCTAGAGAGCGGTATGATTAAAGTCCTTCGACTATTTTCTTTCTTAAGGATTCAATGGATACAATGCCCCTTGTATTTAAAGTCTGGGAGACTTAATATAGAAGCAATCTAAACTAAACCTAATCTACGGCGGCGGCGGCCGTGCCGCCTCTTCCTCCGAGTGTGCATGCGCGCGCTAGGTCAAGCCACGAGGCCCGCCTAGGGTGGCGGCGGGCGGCGCGCCCCCTCCATGGGCCCTCGTTGGCCCGTTTATTCCGTATTAGGCGTGTGACAAGTACTCCTCGCTTTTCCACTCGGCGCGTCCTCTTGCCGTGATGGCGCCTAGTGATGTCTTTGTTACAAGGCGCCGGCTTCTCGGTGTCGTTGCCGGTGTGTTGTTGATGTCATTGCCGGTGCTCACGGGACGGTCATAGCTGAAGGTGAAATAGTCAAAGACGTAGGAGTGTGGTTTCCTTGTTCCCCATTCTAGAGTTGATGTATAGCTAGAGCATGGTTCTTGGCGTAGTGGTGGAGTCGCGTAGGTGGTTGTTGATGTCGAGGGTGTAGCCCTGGAAGAAGTCGTACATGGTTGTCGTTGTTGTAGTGAAGATGAGCATGTTGTCTTGAGTAAACTCACCATTAGCAAAGGTGTTTAGTGAGATTTGAGGCTCGTTGTGGTGGAGGTCAATGTGGATGGTCGTAGCATAGAGCAATGGACATCGGGGGTCGTCCATGAGGATTAGCACAGTTGGTGAGGTGGTGTTGTCATGGTGTAGTCCTCATTTTGTCCAATTCATCACACTATGTGAGATAGCAAGGAGAGGTTGTGGAATAGCTGCCGGAAGTTGAAGTACACCATATCCGGAGGTGGAGCAATGAAGTCCTGGACATCGTCGGGGCACGTTCGGCGGGGAGTCGGTGCCAATCGGTTGCGGTAGAGAGTATTGGCGGTGATGCCGTTAAGTCGAGCGTGCTATCGAAGATGAAGGTGGCCAAGTGAAACTCTCTGGCAATAGATGATGTGTGTTGGGGTCGTCGTTGTCGTTGAGGAGGTTCGATAAAAATAGATGAAATTACACCGAACGCTCCTATCAAAACATTGAATTAGCAAGACATCAAAAGAAAGATTTTCTAATCCATTAAAAACACTCAAATACCAAAATGAATAGATCATTAAATTTCACTAAGGCTAAGGGTAAAAAAAGAAGCCCCAATCACAATGGCAAAATTTGGATTTTTTGGCAATTTTTATTTAAAGAAGTAAAATAATCTTGTATGAGAGTACATGCAAGAGGAGCAACCTCATCATTTGTAGTTGTCCGATGAAACCTGTGGTAGTGTTGGTGTCGCCTGGGCCATGTTCAGCAATGGACGAGCGAGGATGATAGCTGTTTCCATCTCGCGAGGCTGGTGCTGGGCGATAGCTGCCCAGAGACCATCCTTGAGGCCAGTGGCGAAGAGGTGGACTCGGTGAACTGGATTGTCGAGGCTGGATCGTGGCACATGGGTGTTGAAGGTTTTAGTGTAGCTGTTTAGAACATCTGTGCAGATGGGGTGCAGGTTTTAGACGATCTTGATGTGGATCTACAGTTGCTTGTCCTGCGGGTTACCTTGTGTTGGGTGGCCGAAGTACTCAGTAATGCAATCGCCCTAGTGTTCCATGTTTGTGGCCGAGTTGATCCCTGTCAGCTGTATGTATCGTGGTCGTGTTGTATCCTTTAGATGAAAGATTGCATAACCGGTTTTCATGTTATCCTCCTTTAGTTGATCTGCAACGGTCTCTACTGATGGTAGCTATAGCATAGTTGTTACCTCCTGTGTCGGTTGGAAGATCATGCTGATGTTGAGGATTTCCTTGGAACGTGGATACTCATCGTTGCGATGATCATTGTTATCCCTGATCTCAGCTACGAGGTTGCCGTGGAGATGGTTGATGGTGATGTGATTGGCCGCATGTTCGCCATTGGTGTTCTGATCCAGGGATGGTAGCGAGAGGAGCTGTCATGTCTCCACGGTAGGGTTGTTGATGACAGCGTCCAGATCTGATCTGGTTTGGACTATGGCGATGGTCATCGTCCTGGCTGATGGTGTTGTTGTTGATGGAGAGGTTGGGCGCTGTTGGATTGTTGGTGGGGGCGGCTGCTGTATTGGCAACCACACGTCTAGCCGCAGGGGGTCACAACCTGCTTGTGGTGGTTGAGTGGGTGTGGAGCTGCTCGAGGATGGCTGCGGCGCCGAGAAGCGGCGACACGGGTCTGTTGCATCGGAGGGAGACTGGATCTGCTATTGGATGAAGAAGCAAAAATTGGGGTTGTGCCCTAGTTGTTACCTCTTGTTCCGAGATGGGTGATTGTACTAATGTTGCGGATCTCCTCGAGACGTTGATCCTTGTTGTTGCCGCGAACGTCGTGCAACGGTTCTTTGCGACGCGTCATCGGAGGCCGGTTTGAAGATGATGACCGGGAGATGCTCGTTGTCGATGGTCCCTTCCGGGCATAGTGACAAGAGTGGTTGTTTCGCTATTGGTGATGAGAACAACTTGCTCGGCTCCATGTTGGCGATCTCCGTGGTGCCAGATAGGAGGGATTCCTCTATAGATGCCGAAACACGAATTTTTTCTCGTGGCAATTCTTACCGCTGTATCTCCACAATAGGGTCACCGATGGCATTGTCAGATCTAATTTGGCTTGGGCAACGGTGTTGGTGGCGCCATGGATTTGTGCCTTCTCGACGTGGTGAAGATCGCGCTCACGGAGGTGCTGCTGTCGGATGGTTGATTCTAGCGGCGATGGTGCCTCTACTTACGGAGGTGTAGGGATGATTGATTGTTCGGGCGGTGGCACATACCTCTGTTTCGCCCTTAGTTCATCGAAGAATTCGACTGTTCGCTTTTCCCAATAGGCGATGAAGGTCCTCATGTCCATTGAGTTGATCTCGTCGTCGGCGTTCATGGTGTTGGTGGCGGCGGCCATCGATGTTTCGAGGATCAGATCGGATGCGTGATACCGGTTGTCGGGGTTTTGGGGGGGCGGGGGGCTGACGTGGCTGCGGCCTAGACGAGGAGGCGGTGGAGATGGCGTAGGCGACGGGCACTAGGGGGCGGCGGCGCGCGGCATGGGGCAGCGATGGCGACGCAGCAAGGCGGGCGGCGCACGTGCTAGGGTTAGGGGAGGAGAGAGAGCTTGAGAGCGGAGAGCGGTAAGATTAAAGCCCTTCGACTATTTTCTTTCTTATTAAAGATTCAACAAATATAATGCCCCTTGTATTTATAGTCGTAAGAGACTTAAATGAGAAGCAATCTAAACTAATCTAAACTAATCTACGGCAGCGGCGCAGCGCGGCGGCCGCCTCTTCCTCCGGCGTGCGTGCGTGCGCGCTAGGCGAGCCATGAGGCCCGCCTAGGGCAGCGGCGGGGCAGCAGCACCCCTTCCATGGGCCCTCGTTGTCCCATTTATTCCCTCCCTTTATTCAATTGACTCCGTTGACCCTTATTAAGGGTGTGACAGTAACATATTTTTTTCTTTTGGTGTTCCGTGATTCTGGCGCTATTTGTACTCATATCTCTAGCATGCGAGTAGTCAAAAGTTAGATTTAATTAGTAAACCAGGATTATGATTGCTGAGAAGGAGAGGTTTCGGCATTTGGTAGCCGGTCAGGCCAATGTCTGGAAGGAAAGAAGTTGCCCGCGTGAGAGAGGATCGAGAGATGGCGGGCAGTTTCCTTTTAAATTTTCTGATTTTGTAATTATTTAATTCAATTATAAATTATAAAAAAGTCAACAGTTAAAATTTATTTAAACTGTTACATCGCATAGGGAGTAGTTTGAATACTGTAGCAGATCCAGATATATGTAATTGTATAGCAAAACCTATATATTTAAAAAGGTCGAATAATTAGCAATTTGAAACAGTGGGAGGAGTACGGCTACCAATCGAGTAGTAAAATAAACGGCTTTTTCTGTCTATGTGCAGGCAAAGTTGGACCTGTCCGATATGATTCCGCGAGAAAAGGTGATAATTTTTTGTTCGACTTCTTCCAACTGGTTCTTTTCCCACGCACCCACTTTCTAAATAAACATAATTAATCACTGGTAACCGGATGTGTTGGTGGCCAAATTTGTTGCACGTAATCGATGGTTTTACGGCCGGATATAGCGATGGTTACATGGATGTGTACTGCTACAAGACAATGCAACAGCTCAATCGATTCGAAGCACACCAATCTGAACCCATACATGAGTTGGTAGTTCATCCAACTGTGCCATATGTGCTGTCAGCTTCTTGGCGTGAGGGAAATGTTAAGTTGTGGGACTGGAAAAACGGCTGGGAATGCACTCGAATATTTGAGTTTGTTGACTTTCACCATGTCTTTCGACTCACCTTTTTAAACATAAAGGATACAGATACTTTTGCAGTTCGTGGCGATGCCGGAATAAAGGTTTCAATCTTGTACCATTTTTTATATCCAAAACATTAGTCAATCTGTTAATATAGCCTTCTGACGGTTTATGTACCATCCTTCTTCAGATTTGTAGTCTTCGGTCTCCTGATCCTGCTGAATTCATATTGTCAGAATATAAAGATCCAGATATAAGTTGCTTTGATTACTATGCCAACAGCGACCAGCAGCATTTGATTACTAGTGACTATGATGGGAATGTCAAGGTGTGTCATCTTCTTAGTAAGTACGATTTCAACATATATATATACACGAAGCATTATTAGTTGTAATCCTTTGCTTCTATCCAATCAGATTTTTTTTTTTTTGAGTGGCTATCCAATCAGATTTGGGACATGCACACACAGAACCTTGTTGAGACTGTTGAAAACGTACATTATGATTCAGTTGTTGCAATCTGTTGCCATCCCGACAGTGGGTATCCAGTACTAGTTACAGCAGGTTCACAAGATGGAGTTGTTTGTCTATGGAACCCAACTACCCTCAGGTAAAAGCACTTTACGACTGTTCGTAGGACGCATACATCTGGGCAGCTTATATACATAACCTGCAGGGCATGTCAGCTGTCCATGGAATAAAATATTGTGTTGTGCCCTAACAGATTTTTTAGATAAAAAAACAGAGTTCGGTATTTTGTCCATCTTCCGTTACAGTATTCTCAAGAATGATATAAAGGAATCAACGAACAGACGTATAAAGTATTTTTGTTTACTACTACTCCGTACCATTGATTCTGCTTATTTATATTGAAATCATCGTTTGTTCACTTTCACTTAATACTATTTGAGTCTGAAGCTGAGTTTCGTTGATTTCCACAAGGATAGTCTCAATCTTTTTTTATTAATATGCACTACACGTGTTTCAATGTTTCTCTAATGATAACAAATGTAAGCCTTGTACTCTGCCAGGCCTGAGAGGACATTTAACTTTGGCCTCGGAAAAGTTATAGATGTGAAAGTATGTATGGATAGCTCAAGAAGGTATGCAAGAAAACAATCCCAACTGATGCCTGTATGGTTCATGGCTGGACTGTCTTAGCATTTGCTAGACACAGCCCGTCAAGTTATGCAAGCTTAAATAAATTAGAGTACCTCCTCCAGGAAAATTAATTGTTATAGTTTTGTCCTTAGTGAAACTTTCTCAAGTTCAACCGATCTTATAAAAAATAATATTTATGTTACCAAATAATCGTTTGAATTCAACATTTAACATTTTTATACCAATTTTCTTATATATTATTCTTTATTGTTTGATCACAATCAACCCCAAGAGATAGTACTTGAGTAAGTACTTCCTCCTAGAAATGTAATGGATTTTTTAGCTGTCAAAAATAAAACAATTAAGCACTTCCAGAAATATAATGGATTTTTTAGCTATCAAAAATAAAATAATTTGAAGTTTTACCAAGTTTATAGAAAAAATATATTTGCGATATCAATGGAGCTTCGTTATAAATATCATAAATATAAGTACTAGTAATTTAGCTCTTTCATGCGGTAGATGTTAATAATTTTATTTACAAACCTGGTCAAACTTATGATGATTTAACTTATAGGACAACTAAAAATAAATTCTACTTAAGGACCGAGAAAATACATGCTAAAAACCCATTGTATGCTAGTACGAAAGATCCCTTAACTTGGTAAGAGGAATACCCCAACATTCAGTACTGTAGTTTTCAACAATAGGGACTTGGGCCGTAGGGGGGTTTGAGGATCTCGTGAATCTATGGCACAAGTTGAAATATTTAGAGTCCGATTTTTTCCCTTGGGCCTTGAATACATAGCAGGGGCCCTACAGTAATTCCTCTAACTCCTTGTGTTGCAAATTGTGCAGCCTCAAGTGATAAATTTCCTTGTATGAGCATGAACTCCCAGAAATCACAAGATCGTGATTTTGAATATCACGCACAAATGGTCGGTTATATCATGCAGCATGTGTCCCACTATTTATTAGTGTAAAGTATATATGCTACTTTAATTAACATTTAGTTAAATCGATTTGTGAATATGTTAAATCAATTTTCAGTAGAGATGCTGCCTTTAAAAAAAAAGGCCCCATCGCTGAAAAACAATTTTATAGTAGTGTTACATATATGCGACCTAAAATTAACTGCTAGGTTGTGCACACAACGAGCACTTTATAGGTTTGTTGGGTGTCAATATAAGACAAGTCGGGCAACAGGCATCTAGGCGTGCTTCTGGCTGGATGATCAGTCGTGGCTTCCAAAGCAAAATGGGTTCTGATTTAGTCCTTTAAGTCAGGTTGTGTGGTGCTTTTTGTTTTCAGTTCTTGGTAACTGCGGTTGCTGTTTCTTGTTGTACTTTGGGTTTGGACTCTTTTCTGCTTAATGAAAAACACACCTAAGGTTGGACGTGATCGCGAAAAAAATATAAGACAAGTGGATTTACATAATTAATCAGTCACACAAATTATGCACTTTGGTTTTGACAGGATGGCTACACATTGTTTGACTAGGCAACCTCTTAATTATATTGTAATAAGGAAAACGCACCGCTAGCGGTAGGCTTTTGTTGCTCACGCGGTCACACCTCATTATTTTGATTGTGCTCTTTGATCACTTGTAAAAACCTGTAATCAGGAGCATCTTAATCAGTTACAGGGTAGTGATTGCGCATGAAAAAGGATTGGCAATGGTAGAAATGGATCAAAATGATCTAGTTGTTACTAACACTGGCAGCAGCAGTGAAGAAGAAAACGGTTTGACCGGCTCAAGAAAAAGGAAACGACCAGATCTAGACCGGCCAAGTAGTAGGCCAGAGCAGACGGAGAGCGATGGCTCAACGGATGAAGAAGAGGTACCGCAGGCAACATTCCTATTTTGTTTCTGCAGTATATCATATGTATTATTCTAGAAAAAAATTCACGCGATATATATGCATCGCTTATATTTTTTAAGAAACTTCTAAGTACATATTTTTTGCGAATTTTCATATTCCAATCGTGTCATGTTTTCCTTGAGCACAACTTGTTCCACATGGACTCATTTAACTTTTTCCCCCTTGTAGATTCATCCCATCTCCAGTAAACCGCTGGACGTGTACCCCGAAAAGCTTCATTTACCATTTAAGGCCAACAAACTGACCTCTTGTTCACTACAGCTGACTAACACGAGGGATGACCACGTTGCCGTCAGGGTTATGACAAACTGCTCGAAGAGGTACATGGCAAACATGCCACTCTGTTGTATCGTGCCGCCAAATTGCAACTACACACTCATAGTGACAGGTAGCGATCAGAAGAATAGATCCCAGCTGAGCAGGGACGAGTTTCTCACCCTAGAGAGCACCATTTGCTCGGAACAAGATATTGTTGGGCTGCAGAATGCTAATCTAGACTCAGCAGCCATCGAGTTTAGCAATTTTTTCAAAGCAAAAGACATGGCAGCTCATAAGGTGTATGAGCTAAAGTTGAATGTCGTTTCTGACCCACTAAAAGAGACTACCTCTGTTCAGGTGACTAGTTGAAAACACTTCCACTATATATGTTAGTGTATATATGTTAGACTTACAAGTATTTTGCCTCCATTTGTTTCAACTATTGCCTCGGTGCTAACTGATGTTGACATTTTTCACCAATTAATGTTGCTCTGAGTTTTGGTTGAATCAGATCCTATCCAATAGAAAGCTTTCACATGTCCTGTCTGTGGACGTGCATCCAACAGAACCATGGTTTGCACCTATCTTACAATATAACGACCGAGATGATTTATTAAGCCTTTTTCACAGTGAATATTTCCTTTGTGCAATGAAGGATTCTGACGACCAATCAAGTGGGAGAGGTTGTCATTTGGAACTACCAAGTGCAGGTAGGTTGCTGCTCCATCTCATCTGGTCTTATGTACAATGGTAGCAGTTATGTTGCTTTGTAAATTTTCAGTTGGTTACTTACAGTGAATATGCTCATTTATGTGCAGGCCATATCTAAATCCTTTGACTTCACAGAAACCAGGTATCCTTTTCGACATTACTATTTCCATTTATTCTTCTTCTTTTAAAAAAGAAGAAAAAGCAGGCAAAATTCTGCCGTTCTTATACTAACAGAGTCATAGAGGAGCCACAAAGGAACAAGAAAAACATATAATCTCCATTTATTCCATGACGAACAAACATATGCATGATATTATTTCATTGCAAATACAGTTTACTCTGCTAAATTCATTGAGTGAGAGGAATGGATTGTCGCTGGTGATAGCTATGGCACTATCTATGTATACAATTACCATACAAAGGAAGAAGTTACAAACTTGAAGCTCACGATAGTGACATCACGTCATTGGCCGTGCATCCCACCGATCCTCTTGTGCTCTCATCGTCGAGGATAGTCGATAAAACTTTGGGACTGGGAGGAGGACTGGGAGTGTACTCGAACGTTTGAGGGACACTCGATAGAGTAAAACATGTAAATTTTAACACAATGGACACCAACAGTTTTGCAACTGCATCTTTGGATCACACAATCAAGGTTCGACTTTAATTTTGATCTTATGTATTAAGGAAAAGGTTCTTCTGCATAATCAGTGCTCTCTGCACAAAAGAAATATTAGTAAACTTAATTCTTGTAGACTTAAAACAGATTGTTCATTGCCATGCTCTGCAGATCTGGAACATTTCTTCTCTTGAGAGCAAAATGACATTGTCGATCACCGGGCGGCCTGCTTTGTGTTCACAGTTACACAATTGATATGAGGCAGTATTTGATCGCCGGATCATGGGATGGGACTGCACAAGTATAGCACCTTTATTAGAAGAATACATTCACTATGTTGTTTGGCAAAAAAAATATTACAGTACTTCACTGACATCCCACTTTGCTAATTAGATCTGGGACATGGAGTCGGAAAGACTTGTTCAGACGCTCAAAGGGCATTCACGTCAGATTAGTTGTGTCTACCATCACCCAGAACTTCCAGTAGTAATCACAGGTTCACATGATGGGACTGTTCGTTTATGGAACTCCGCTACCTATAGGTACATTGAAATGCTTGTTTTTCTGTCATTTTATTGAAGGGTTTTAGGAAGACGCTTCAGCAATACTTCTGCTTTCTACATGTTGTTTAGGTGTTTAGTTCGTAATATGTAGCTCTAAGTATTTAATTGAAGGTTGGAAGTTTTCTTTCTTACAGATTTAGTATTTCACTTATGAGATGACAGGCGACAGACCATAGAACATGTAGATACTGACTTCTTATGATAGATATATTGATAGAAATTAAAATATTGTGTGTTACCTAGATAAATATAATTTTGTAAACCATGGATCTTAATATAGTGCATACAGTTGGTATTAACCTTGGTGTAGTTGTTATTAACAATTCCAAAGTTGCAAGTTCATTTTTGAAGTTTTCATACCATCTATTCTTTTTAATCTTGCAGGCTCGAAAGTATAGTTGGTATTAACCTTGGTGTAGTTCATGCTCTTGGGTATATCAAAGACTTAAGAAGGTAATGGATTGTTTTAGTTTATTTTATATTACTATATATCACTAATTGAAATGAAAAATATAAATTTAATGCTTTCTATATTTGTGCAATGCTTCAACAACTTCATATTGTAGTATTCCGACACCTCATTAAAATCAATACGTATATTTGTAACGTTATGATAGAAACATTCACAAGGTATGAATGGCTAGGATTACAAACATTAATAAAATATATTTTTTGATGTATCATTTTTTTCAAAGAGAGTATCTATAAACTAAAACTTTCAATCATATTTTTGAAGGAATCATGAAATGATAATGTTCCAACCCACAACACTCATTCAGTCAAAGAAAATTTGTTTATTTTTACAAAGTTGTATGTTTGTATTCTTTTTTATTTGACAAATTTAGTGAGGGTTCTAGTGTCAAATCATATGTGTGCCGAGTTAAAGTCTTAGACTCTATTGTAGCACCTACCTTCCCAGGAATTTTAATTCCATTTTGGATGCATTTGTATGCATATAGTGTTCTTTGTGTTAAAGCATCGACTTATTATTTCTCTACGAAAAGATAAAAACAATATTTGATTATTGTTGACTTGTTTTTAGCTAGAAACTATTCAAGAAGATTGAACTATTTGAACCAAAAGTTTAGGCTCTAAAAAGAGGTTGAGACTGCCACATGCCATTGCAAAACGGTTGCTAACACATGGCCTTAGAAGGCACTTGTTAACCTAATTTTGGGTAACACCATACATCCAAATTTTGCCTCGATGCCAACCCTGCATACATATAGTATTCCTTTTATATTTGCATCCTAACTTCATATAAATATGTTACTTTGAATATGATGCATTTGTAAAGAAGTCGATCATAAACCGAGCTAGTACATATTTAGACGACCAAATTACCACTATTCGTCTCACCATACTAGAACATTTGTGTGATATGTGCCACTAGAGCATTATATTAATAGTCTACATACATGACATGCACCACTATTCATCTTCTAATTTGTTGTAAGATTGTTTGGAACTTGTAATACCATCATATACTCCAATTTATCATGAATATTTGGCTTGCATAATGATCATGTAATGAAGCTTATATTAACAATGTGCAGGATTGTGGTTGGTTGTCACCAAGGAATAGCCATCATGGGATTGAAGTACAATAAAGACCATTCTGTGTGCGAAGACGACGAGAGATTATAAGCTGTTGTGATGCAAACACTATTAGTTTTGTTAGTGTTTATTGCAGAGAAGTACCTAGTGGGTTTGCTTTTCTTTCCTATGATTTTTTATGTGGTTAAAGACGTATCTATCTCTCTTGTTATAGTAAGTAGAGTTTTTTCGCCCACCACACACATTATGCACATTGAACCATCGGGAAACTGCCCAAAAAAACCATTGCCTTGTCCTCTCGTCAGATTCTAGACATTTGAGCTGGCTATGTCCGGTGGAGCTAGCCACATGGCCACTCGATGAGCACTCGATAGTGGACAAGTTAAAACAATATAAGACGACATGATCATGTCGAATTGAAGGCGAGATGCATGTAGGGATGAAAACGGATCGGATCGGAGCGGATAATGGCTTCCTCATATCCTAATCCTCTTTTTGTCATCGGATTCGGAGCGGATCGGATATTGTACGGATTCGGATGCGAATGCGGATTTTTTAGGATGTCGGAAATGGTGCAGGTTCGGACCAGAATTGGAGCGGAAGCGGACTTTTCTAAGTCAGATAATATGTGCTTACATATTGTTCTTTATGATGAGAAACACTTGATTAACCAAAATAATAAAGCACCAATAAAACTTGAAATTAAGCAAAACTATGCCTTCACTCTTTGCCGTGTACTAGTCCTCCACTTTGGTACAAGCTTACGTAGTAGCTGTACCGTTGGCTGCAATTCTTATTTCTCAATCCCCATTTTCATCGTCGCTAGATATTTGTTTCTCATGTGAATTTTGGTAGATAGAAAATTTTCACGAGAGTAACCAACAAAAGCATTTTCAAGTTTCTCACAATATATGTAATAATGGGCCGAGCTGACTTATATTTGTATCGTTTGGGCTCTTTAAAATTCGGATTATCCTATTAACAGCGTCGGATAATCCTCGTTTAATTATCGGATAATCCATATCCGCCGGATTTCGCCAATACCATATCCTACGCCGCATCCGCGTATAATCGGATTTGGATTATCCGCAATCCGCACGGATATCAAAAACACGTCTTCATATCCTTAAATTCGGATTCGGAGCGGATCGGAGCGAAGAATTATCCATACCACTTTCATCCCTAGCTGCATGCCCGCTGATGAGCACTTGATAGTGGAAAAAAGTTTGGAAAACAATATAAGGCAACAAAAAGAGGTTTGAAATTAGGACATGGAAACACGATTTCATACCACCGCATAACATGTTACTTCACGATTAAAAAAAATCAACAATCTAGACATGTTACAAATGCTTGGAGACCGCAAAGCTTGGTCGTAGCTCTTCCATCAAACCTTGTCTTTTTTTCTAATAAAGAAGAATTTTATTATTGTTCTTAAAAATATTACGTCGAGATGATACAAATCCCTTCCAAGTTTTTGAGCACATTCCTGCTTCTATGCTCTTGGCATATTTGGAAACAGAGGAACAATGAAGTGTTCAGGTCACACTTGACGACACTAAGCGTGACACTAGCGGCTGTAAAACGAAGCGCATCTATGGGGTTTTGCAATATCTAACGCAATGTAAAACAAAATGCTTATGTAATTGATTTCAAAACATGAACTACGTGTAACCTCTCATGGCTATTTAAGAGCCAATCATCAATATGATTCAGGTGGGGGGATTCTCTCCTTCCGGCCGATTTATCCAAAAAAACATCTTAATTTTTTTTTTTAAAAAAAATAGTTGGTAGTCTAGCTTGCCTTAAGGTTTGTGCTAGCAAGGAAGTTCCTTGTTCTAAGGCTTGCGAAGCTGGCTAGGTTAGGCTAGCTTTTCTTTGCTAGCAACCAAATACTTCCTCCATTCCAAATTATAGTTCGTTTGATTTTTTTGTCTCTAAGTTTGATCACTCGTTTTATCTAAAATTTTATGCAAAATATCATTTCTTTTATTGTGACATGCTTTATTAATAAAAGATTTTAAATTTAACTATATTTGCACAAATTTTTTGAATAAGATGAATGGTCAAATTTAGAGACAAAAAAGTTAAATGAACTACAATTTGAAATGAAGGGAATACTATCTATACATAAGTAATTGCGAAGAAGATATACAAAATAATGTAATAAGGAAATTGAAAAGGAGGGAAAAAGCCAAAGTAGAAAAACGATCTACAGTATCGTGTCGTACAATTGGAGGGAGATTGAAAAACATCCAAAGCAAAAAAAAAAGTAAATCCGATCTACAATATCGTATCGTGCCGGTGTCGCTTTCTGTTGACGCCGCGATCCTCTTGATCCTACAGTCCTACGGTCGTATCACCACCGGCACCAAAATCCCAAATCCACGTCACCGCCGGCGTCCGCATCCCCGCTCCCCGCTCCCGCGCCCCTCCCGGTTCCCGCGTAACACCCATCCCTCGACCCCACCAGATCTCCCTCGCCGCCGCACCCCGCTCCACTCCACTAGCTGACCCCGCTCCACCGCCGGCCCCAACAAGCCAGCCTAGGCACTGCTGCCCCGAGTCGACTGGCCGGCCCCGAGACCCGAAGAGGAGAAGCAAGCCGTGATAGCAGCCGGTGTTCAATCGAGTGGCGGCTTGATCCATCAAACGGCTTCTGGTCCTTGTCCTTCCCGGTGCCCGGGCGCTGCCACTGCCGCTCGCTCCTCTTTTGCATCCTTCCTTCCTGCGCAAGGTTAGGGGCTATGTAAATGCGCTGCGTTTCTCTTGCTTGACTGACTGCTCAAGTAGTTCATTCCAAATCCTGATTAGCGGCGCGCAGTTCAGGAGCTCTCTGGTCCAAGTTATTATCCCAGTATTGGCGGTAGATGCAGACCTGTACATGCAGATACGGCATTACTTGGCTGTTCCCCCATCAGTTTAGTTTAGATCCCAAGTTACTTCAGTTTAGTGTACGTGTTTGAATTACTTTGAAATTGAACAATAGTAGCCTTGTTGATTAGTACATATTAAACTAACAGAGCAATGCATAAATGGGTGAGGGAATGCTGTGTTTTACCAAAGGGTGTAAAACCTGGATCATGTTTGGGACAAATAGATAACTTAAACTAACAATCTATAGTGTGTCTTGAGTTTTTCTCCGAAGAAAATACCCCTGCTGGAGAGCAAAGTACAGCTGAGCATATTAGTACAGAGGACTCACCGATGCTACTGCTCCATATGCCATTCAGTTGATAATTTTCGAAATCTTACCTTTGCGAAACAACATACAAACCTGTTTCGGTAACCATACGTTGTGCTTATTAGTCAGTTAGGTGAGTACAGTACTTGAGAAGAAAAGTTAGTTTAGCAAATAATATGCAAAACAATGTTATCATCAATGCTGCAAGCAGGGTGTTTGCCCTCCTTTGCAGTCCTTTCATAGTAAAAGGCATTTCTGACTTAGTATGATGTGTTTTTCATTTTGCTTAGGAAAAATTGTGTCTAATCAACCACTCCGGGTTAAATTTCTCTTGTAGAAAAAATATTCTTGGGTTGGTTTTTTCTTCCGGAGGTATACCAACTGTATTTTTCTTAAGAGGTCATTTTGGCCACATGTGACAACATGTGCAATCAGTTGCTCCACATTCCAACTTTAACAAATGATTCTTTTGACAATAGGAATTCTTTATTAAGACACTGGGTTAGGTGCACATCCCTTGACCAAGAGGCTCACTTGGCGTGAAAAAGTTGTTGAGTGTACAGCTAGATTATTTTGTTATTGACCTAACCCATCTCACAGTTCTAACCGGCCTTGATTAACAATAATGTCCAAACTATCTGTTCTGTAGATGGAGCTGGTCTTTCCTTCGATAGTCCCATCTCTGGGTACTCACAATATGCAATTCCACTACATTAGCTGCATCACTTGCTAGCTGCTACGACACAGAAGCACAAGGAGATAGGGAGGGAGAGAGGAAGAGGGAGCGTGCGCCATGGGGGATCTTGGGGTTGGATTGGCGAAGTCGGTGGTGGAGGGGGTACTAACCAAGGCCCAGTTGGCTATTGAGGAAGAGTCAAAGCTGCGGAAGAGTGCACAGAGGGACCTTGTGTTCATCACAGGTGAATTTGAGATGATGCACTCTTTTCTCAATGTCGCCAATGAAGAGCGTGCCAAGAACAATGTGGTGAGGACATGGGTGAGGCAGGTCCATGACCTACCATGTGATGTGGAGGATTGCATTGAGTTTGTTGTTCACTTGGATAACCAGCCCCACTGGTGGCGCCGCTTTGTACCATCATGTATGGCAGCATCTGCGCTACCCACAGATGCAGTAGTCACTGAGATAGAGCAGATCAAGGCTAGGGTTGAGGATGTTAGCAAGAGGAACTCACGCTACAGCCTCATCAGTGACTCTGGATCCAAACCAGTCATGCAGCAACAACCCACAACCAGCCCTGCTAATGTCGCAACAGCACGTGACATGTTTGTTGATGCAAGGGACACCACGAAAAAGCAGCAAGGCATAGGGGATCTCACACAGTTGATCACCAAGGAAAATAGTGATCTTGGAGCGATCTCGGTGTGGAAGATAGGTGGTGATCTTGGTAGGACATCCATCATCGGAAAGCCTACCAAGATCTAGAAATCTGCCAAAACTTCGATGCCGTGGGCTGGATCAAAGTTGACATATCCTTTCAATCCCCACAAATTCCAGCAGAGCTTAGTGACTCAGTTCTACACAAATTCTTGCTTACAACAAGAAACCATTGTAGATGTAGCCAAACTAAAAAGGATGGAGGGAACAGGAGCAAAGCAAGGAGGGCTCCTTGAAGAACTTGTTGGAAGATTTACTCTATTGCCATCACTGCTAACCCTAGAAGGGTAGCTGTATATAGTTGCATACATGGGCCTCATGGGCCTAGCCACATGGGCCTAATACACATATACTCCAACACTCCCCCGCAGTCTGAACTACCGGCGCTGCGGAGTTCTAGACTGGACATCTAAAAAAAAGAGCACACACACATGCACCCCACAGCCACAACTAGCCACTGGTGATGTTGAGGCTGGAGCGGAAGTCGGTGAAGGTCGACGATGGGAGGCCCTTGGTGAAGATGTCTGCGAACTGGGAGGTGGTTGGTACATGGAGGACCCGCACCTCGCCGATGGCCACCCGATCACGGACTAAGTGAAGGTCGATCTCCACATGCTTCGTGCGCTGGTGCCGAACGGGGTTGGTGGAGAGGTAGACCGCACTGACGTTGTCGCAGTAGACGAGCGTGGCCCGGCGAAGGGGGCTATGGAGCTCGGCCAAGAGCTGCCGGAGCCAGGAAGCCTCAGCCACACCGTTGGCGACGGCACGGTACTCGGACTCAGCACTGGAGCGGGAGGCCACCTGCTGGCGCTTGGAGGACCAGGACACCAGGTTGCCTCCGAGGAACATGGCGTAGCCAGAGGTGGACCGGCGAGTGTCTGGACAGCCGGCCCAATCGGCGTTAGTGTAGACAACCATCTCTGTAGAGGAGGACCGTCGGTGCAGGAGCAGGCCATAATCAGCAGTGCCGCGGAGGTACCTAAGGAGACGCTTGAGAGCAGTGAGATGAGGCTCCCGAGGATCATGCATATGAAGGCACAACTGCTGAACTGCATAGGTGATGTCGATGGCCGAGTGAAGGTGAGGTAATCGAAGAGCACCGGCAAGGCTGCGGTATGCGGAGGATCGCCACCGGGGGCCCTTCCGCTCTCGACGGCTTGCTCGAGTGTCAACAGGGAGTGGTGCAGGGGTTGCAATCTGTCATCCCAGCCCTCTCAAGTATGTCCAGAGTATACTGACGCTGGTGAAGAAGAAGCCTAGCTGGATGAGGCTCATCAGTGACCCCAAGAAAGTGGTTTAGCACACCCAAATCCTTCATCGCAAACTCCTGCTGAAGGGAGGTGATGATCCGGCGAAGAAGTGACTCACTGGAGGCTGTAAGGACAATGTCATCCACATAGAGCAGCAGATACGCAGTCTCGGTCCCATGGTGATAGATGTACGGGGACGTGTCGACCAGGGCCTCCACAAAACCTGTGGTCGGGAGGAAAGCAAAGCAAACTTGTGGTTCCATGCCCGGGAGCCCGCTTTGAGGCCATATAGAGACTTGTTGAGCCGGCGAGACCATCTCGGAATCGGAGGAGTCAACAAACCCAGTGGGCCACCGATGCGAACTGTCTCGGTGAGAAGACCATGCGAAAAGCATTCTTCACATCCAGTGGTGCACTAGCCGAAGCGGGTGAGAGCCGAGAGCACGGTGCGGACAAAGAGCAGGCTTCACCACTGGAGTGAAAGTCTCATCATAGTCAACCCCAGGGCGCTGAGTGAAACCCCGGAGTACCCAACGAGCCTTGTACCTCTCAAGTGTACCATCAGCCCGGCGCTTGTGGGTCCAGATCCACTTGCCGGTGACGACGTTGGCACCTCGCGGACGGGGCACCAGATCCCAGGTCTGGTTGGTGAGGAGTGCCGCGTACTCCTCTTCCATCGCACAGCGCCAGTGAGGGTCCGCCAAGGCCTCACGGATGGAAGAGGGTACCGAAGAGATCCCCGTCTCACAGGCAGTGGCGGAGAGGGCCTGCGGGCGGGACGCCTGCCTCGTCACCATAGGGTGAGTGTGACGAGGGTCCCGATGAAGCAACGGCGGGTGGTAGACCGGCGTGGTGACACGGGCACCCGGTGGTCGAGGCGGCGGTGATGGTGTCCCCGCCGGAGAGGAGGACACCACCGGCGGTGCAGGTGACCCTGGCGAAGAAGGGGTCACCGGCGGAGGCGGCGGTTGTGGCAGCTCAGGCCGGGCACGATGGTGGTAGACGTGCACCGGCTGGGTGAAGCGAGCCGGTGGCTCCTGAGGTGGCGCACGTGGCGCTTGAGACGCCGCAGGTGGCGCCTGAGGCAGCTCCTGAGGCAGCGGCTCGAGACCCCCCACCCCACTCGGCCCCTCCATGGTCGAGTAGGGAGCAGGGTCGGGAGAGACACTGGCCGCCGGTGAGCTGGGGCACGGCTCCGGCGAGGAGCACGGTGCTGGAGGACCTGCAGGAGACAACTGGAAAGGTGGCTTGACCACCGCGTCAGTGGGAAACACAGAGAAAATGTCAAGCTCCTGTGGAGTGGAAGTGGTAGGAGGAGGGGTGGAGAAGGGGAAAACAGACTCATCGAACACCACATGGCGAGAAATGAGAACCCGACGAGAGGTGAGGTCATAGCACCGGTAGCCCTTGTGATCCGGGGAGTACCCAAGGAAGACACACAAGGTGGACCGGGAGCCGGCTTGTGGGAAGCGGTGGCGGTGGTGTTCGGGTAGCACGCACACCCGAAGACCCTAAGGTGATCGTACCGGAGGAGGGTGCGAAGAGAGCGTGGTGTGGTGTAGAGCCGGACAGCGCGGAAGGTAGGCGGTTAAGGAGGTAGGTGGTGGTGTGCGCAGCACTCGGCCCTTTAAGCGAGCGGAAGTGAGGCCTGGAGAAGAAGCGTGCGCATGGTGTTGTTGATGGTGCGAATCATGCGCTCAGCCTTGCCGTTCTGAGAGGAGGTGTACGGGCAAGACATGCGCAACTGGACACCGTGAGAGAGAAAGAAAGCACGCGAGGTGGAGTTGTCAAACTCACGACCATTGTCACACTGGACTGCCTTGATGGTGAGGCCGAACTGTGTGGACACCCAAGCGAAGAAGTGGTGAATCGCAGGGAAAGCATCCGACTTGGCACGCAAGGGAAAAGTCCACAAGTAATGAGAAAAATCATCAACCACCACAAGATAGTATTTATAGGCAGAAATACTGAGTACAGGCAATGTCCACAAGTCGCAGTGTACAAGATCAAAAGTATGGGCCGCATGAGAAGAGGAACTAGAAAAAGGAAGACGAACATGACGGCCCAACTGGCACGCATGACACAACTGCTCATCATGAACTCGAGTACAACGAATGTCGGAGCTATGACTGAGCTGCATCAGGGCATCACGTCTAGGGTGTCCGAGACGCCAGTGCCAAGTAGAAGAAGTAGTGGTAGCGAGGGCAGCTGACGAAGATGGCGAAGAAGCCGAAAAGCGGAGAGTGTAAAGGGGCCCCGAGCTGTCACATCGGAGCAGAGGACGCTGGGTAGCCAAATCCTTCACAGTAAGACCAGAAGAGTCAACTCCACAGAACAAGAGTTGTCAGCTGTAAAACGACGAATAGAAAGAAGATTGTGGACCATTGTGGGTGCAACAAGAACATCAGGAAGGCGAAAAGAGCCATGGGCACCGGCGGCACCCACGGACGTGACAGGAAGAATCGAGCCATTGGCGACCATGATAGACGAAGGGTGTGAGGAAGAAGGAGGAGAGGCAGACGAGAGTATACCGGGGTCCGGGGTGGTGTGGTAGGTGGCACCCGAGTCGGCGATCCACTCTGGGTCGACAGGAGGTGTCAAGCCCAAGGTGGAGAAGGAGCGCGCCAGAGCCTCCTGACTCCAGCCGGCCGGCCCCGGCGAGGCGCCGGAAGGTGTGCCCCACGGGGACGCCGGTGGGTAGAACGCCGGAGGAGCACCCGCGAACATGGCGGCCGGTGGACGAGGCTCACCACCCGGGGCCTGGAAGGGCCACATGGCGATGCGCCCCGACCAGGGGTTGTCGTAGGAGGGCCAGGCAGCTGGTGGACGTGGCGGCTGTGGAGCGCCACGGCCGGCCCCCGCACCGCCACCACCCCCGCCCTTGCCCTTGCCCTTGCCACCCCCGCCGTTGCCACCTCGCCGCGGCCCCCTCCCCTTTCCCCCCCCGCTCGGCCCGGTGGGAAGAGGAGCCAACGGTGGGGTGTACGGAGCAGGTGGACGTGGCGGTGGAGTGGCGGCGAGAGCCGTTGAGGAAGCCAAAGAACCTGCAGCAGTAGAGAGAGACCCAGCGGAGGTGGATCCGCGCTGGCCCCCCTGAGTGAGCTCCTCCATGATGAGATCGTCGCGGACCTGGAGGTAGGTGGGGAACGGCCTCTGGCGGATGATCAGCGCCCGGAGGGAGGCGTAGTGCTCGCTGACCTCGCGGAGGAGGTTGAGGACGAGTGTGCGGTCCTCCACGGGGTAGCCCAGGTCGCCGAGGGAGTCCGCCATGGCCTTCATCTGCCGGCAGTACTCCCCAACCGCGAGGTCCCCCGCTCGAAGGTGCGGAGCGCAGGTCGAGCTGCGGGGCCCGGGTCTCGGCGTTGCCTTGAACCGGCCCTCGAGGGCCGGCCGGGCGTGTCGAGCGGAGGAGGTGTTGCGGAGGAGGTCCGGCTCGGAGTTGACCGTGCCGAGGATCCACGAGAGCACGATGCTGTCGAGGCGGAGCCACGACGAAGTCGGGTCCCCGGCCGGTGGCTCGTCGAGGATGTGGTCGTCCAAGGCGTAGCGGCGGAGTGTGAGGATGACCTGGTCCCTCCAGCGGGCGTAGGAGGATGACGCGGGGTCGAGGACGACCCGGATGAGCTGCCCGATGTTCTGGACACCCCCAGCCTTGTAGTGGAGTTGCGCGACGAAGGGGTCGGCCGGGTCGTGCCGGGTCACCACGGTGGAGGTGGTGCGGTGGCCCGTCGAGCTGGAGGAGGGGGCCCCGGGCAAGGTGCCGGAGGCCTGAGCGAGGAGCGTCTCCGCCTCGGCAATCTGGCGGGCCAAGGTGGCGGCGGCGTCCTGCTCACGCTGCCAGGCCAGGGCAGCAGCACGGAGACGCTCCTGCCCCGCTGCAGCTGCTGCACGCGCGGAGACAAGTGCGGCAGCGAGGGCGGAGTTGGGCCGGGGAGCGTAGTGATTGACCGGCGGTGGCGCGGGGAGGGTGAAGGAGCCCGCTACCCTGCCACCAGCAGCAGTGCCCCCTGCCGCAGCCCCAGCGGGCTGGGCATCAAAAGTGAGGACGTCGCTGCTCGCCTGGAAGTAGACGACGCCGCTGCCGGAGGGGGGCATCCCCACGCCCTCCAGAGCAGCAGCGGCGGCGGCAGCAGCGTAGCGCGCCACAGCTGCTGGCGCCAGGCCCGCGGAGGTGGCCTCTGAGGCGGCGGCCGCATAGGCAGCGGCGGCGGCAGCAGCATCCAGGCGGGAGCGAGGTTGGGGAGGTAGCTCCGGTGTGACGCCCCCATCGTCGACGACCGGATCCAGCAGAGGCTGGTCCTTGCCACCCCCGACCTCCCCAACCGAGCCAGTCCCCTCCCCGTCCGCCGTAAGTGCCAGAGCGGGACAGGAGGAGGCGCCGGTGCCAGGTAGCGGAGGGCCGAAGCCCGGCGGGTGGGGAGCGTGCGCGCCCGCAGCAGCCCCGTGCGGATCGAGGGCGGCAGCAGCTGCGGCGGCGCCGCGCGTGCCCGGGCCGGCGGCGGCGGGAGCGCCCGCCGGCGGGGTCGATCCGCCCGCGATGTGCGCCCAGGAGTGAGAGGAGAGGGCGGGGAAGGCATGGTAGTAGTGGGGAGGAGGAGGGGGAGGCAGCCGGCCGGCCATGGCGGCGGGCGGCGGCGCGCCGGCGGCGGCGGCTCCCCTGGCCGCGCCTGGAATCGGGAGGGAGAGGAGTAAATCTTCCAACAGAACTCATGAAGCAAGTAGATGAGAATAGGTACCTAATTGTACTGGAAAATGTGTGCACAATGGGAGAGTGTGATGCCATCAGGGCATGCCTACCCAATAGGCAGAAGGGCAACTGGATTATCGTGCCAACAGAGCAACGAGAAATCACAAGCTTGTGTATTGGACACTTGTACAAAGTGTTGGAGCTTAAACAGGTACTCGGTGAGCACCCGTATGTGTGTTCTTCAAGGAGGTGAGACAGAACAGAGCGAATTCACTTTTGTGGAAAAAAAACATATTTCGTTATATGTAGCTTTTTTGGACATCAGTCTGTCTCTCGATGCACGGTATTGGTCATTATGTTTTCTAATGTCAAAATAAATTCATATAAAGTAATTTTCGATAGGTGTCACATATTTACTCAATGTATGTCACAAGTTAAAAAAAATTAAACGATGCTATCTACTTGACATTGACAAGTGACTAGTTTATAGATTTTTTGTACTTAATATATTTCGATCTATTGCATGAAACTCAAGAAACACTTCAACCTATCAAAGGCGATATCCGATAATTAATTGTTTCATTCATGTTCTCTAACGAGATTTGGGGATTGTGCAATGATGAACTTTTTGTAGACCGAGACAATGGAATTGTGCAATGATGGTTATATAATTACTTCGTTGTTCCGTGAATCTTGCTATTTTCGTTGGCTTCGTGATGACGGTGTCGTTATACGTTTTGTCCATTTGTTAATGAGCATAAGTCCATTGTCAATGTTGTCTTTGCTTCACGTAATTATTGCATTTCTATTACCGAGCACACCCCGTTGCCAAGGATGTATTTGCAGTTGTCCTTGCTAGCGAGGTAATTTATTTCTTGGTGAAGTGCAATATTAGGTTCTCGGCTTTCCGTTTAGGTTTCTAAACTTAAGCGATGGATTGTCTTCCTTCTTTGATTCCTATCTATAGTGCTTACAATGGTATGATTTTCCTATCGAAATATGATTTTGCTTTTAGCTAATGTGAACTCGCCACTACAACTGGAGTATACCTTTGCAACCTTGTATATAACTTTGCCATATGGATATTCATATTCTTTTACCCTTGCAAGAAACTGAAATCATGTTTCTCCACCAAGAGGCGTACCATCACAAGGTTCTAATTTCTATAAGCTAAATTGGGGTGTTTGTTCTTTAGAAGAACAGGACCGAACTAGATGTTAAGTCTCGGTTGGGTTATTGAATTTTCTTATAAAATTTCAAAGTCCAAGATAGGAACTTGGTTTGATCCGTAAATTTTGATTTATTGGTTTCTCATGGTGTGCCGGTGGATTAAGGTTCCAAATAACTCCCTCCATACCAATTTGTGAGGGTTTACGTTATTTTATCAAATTGTAAGCCGTTTATGAAGCCAACACTCATCTCTTTTTCATCTCGATATTGTCCCAAGATCAGCACTGTTCCTTGCCATCAACCGATGCACCGCTTGGCAAGCAAAAAATTTCCAGTGTCTTCCCTTGACTTGGATAGGTACTGAGGAACATGCAAATACACAGTGTGATTATTGATGATCCACAATTTTGTTGGTAAGCAAGACTACTTTCCTTAGAGCGATTCTTTTGTATTGCTCACCCTTTATGCATTATTGAAAATCGATGAGCTGATATCCAACCAAAAGTAGCCTATTTTTCTTATTGTTGTTCTATGGCACTTTCAAACATATGTAGAAGAGTTTCTTCGTTTAAAAAAATATTTGTACCAACCTTTCTTATTAGTTTATTTTTTTCTATTACTTTCTCAGCTGCTCTCCGTCCTCTTATTCTTGTGGTCGATTCTTGGACTTTCGATGTCATGGCCCATAGGCCATGGCTGGATACGTCTCCATCATCTCGCCCACCCTACAATGTTGTCATGGAATTCACCTCCATTTGCCGAGATGTTCCATGTGAGCTTTATAGGTTATTTGTACCATGTTGGCATGACCAGTTTTAAATTTTCCAGCTACTTTGTGGTAGTTCCTAGATGCGGTTGCTTTTTTCGAAATAGGTTAATGGTGCAGCGTTTCCTAGAGAGGTTTGTATATTTCATTTATAATTGTGGTGCTTATAATTGAATATCTTGCATGTATTCAAATATAGTAAGCTAATAAAAAAATGGCCTATCAATTACTCATCATTAGTGACTTCCAGTTGTCCGCTCTTGGTTGTTATTTGTTGTTTGCATCTCGCTTGATGTTTTTTTGCCACGTGCAAATTAGGAATAAAAAGAGCATGCAAGAAACTAACCAAACAAAAGAAGATTCATGTGTATGATTGTTGCAATGGTTTTATCAAATTGGTTACAGTTTGCGATATCTTTGCTTAATACCTATATATGGCTCTTATCGTTGGTTCTATTTTTGTATTAGTCTTAGGAGTGTGATAGATAGTTTAAGAGATAAGCATCAGCATTGTTGCACAAGTACTTTCATGACAATTGTTTTCCTGAAATTAACCATTCCCATAGAGTAAGGTTGCGGCGGTACTTATCAATGCATTCTTATTTCCTGTCGCAAAGCACTAGATAGTAATGATTTTGTAAAAAAATCTCTTAGTGTGACGATAGACTCGCCCTCAATATATACACCTGCACTTTCATTTATATGCCCAAAACAAGCACGGGCACTATACCCTAAGTTTTCTCGTATCCATCCTACACAAATACAAGCAATGATTTCTAATAAAACCCTGTTCTAAAATTGACATGAATGAAAAAGCTACGACAGATCATGGTCTTATTTCTTTGGTTAGGTATGTGCAATATAAAAGGTAGGATCCCCTTTTCCCCTAGTTTTTTCTTTATAGATTTAAGTGATGAGTGGAATGTCTTCTTGGCTTCCGAATT
This sequence comes from Themeda triandra, assembly GCA_018135685.1. Lineage (NCBI taxonomy): Eukaryota > Viridiplantae > Streptophyta > Magnoliopsida > Poales > Poaceae > Themeda > Themeda triandra. The sequence goes on from JAENPR010001651.1 coordinate 90,716, forward strand.
AAGAGTTATTATTCCCTACCTATGTAGAGATTAGGTAACTACTAATGTCGCCTCTTTGCTTTTGTTTCAGTTTCACAGGTTATGAGCTAAGAGGAGGAACTTTATTCTCCTTTTTTGATCTACACATGCTAAAAGGATCCCTAGATTCAATTTGGTTCCATAAAAGGAGGAAGTCCTCTGGTTGTAAACAGCTCTACCTACAGATGTAAGTTTGAGATTCATGAATACAGCTATAGTTGCCCTTCTAATTTTTTTTATCTCACTAACTACTGTCTACTGATCAATGAAATCACTCCCGGTCTTAGAGCTTATGTTTCCGGGAGTCCATTCGAAGAAGTTTCCGGGAGTCCATTCGAACAAGTTTATGATGACGGACCATGAGGTTGTGCTGCACTTTGTATTGCATCCATTTTATATAGATGGATAGCAAGCCTTGGGGCTTGACAAAAATTGAAGTGTATTTACTGGTAGCATAAACGAGTCATCTTCCAAATCAAACTTGAATGCTTTCTATACTACCTATAGTTAGCAACAAATTTAGAGATCAATAATTCAGATAGCTATGGAATGCTTTGTGCTACAAAGTTTACCTATTCATTTGTTGGAGCTTTAGTTTTTTAGCTATTTATTATCACCTGTTTCTTAGCTATTTATTATCACCTGTTCACCTTATTTAGCTTAGCAGGATCTGTTGGTTGATAATCATATTTGGTTTTGACTCTAGCATACCATTTGTTTGTGATTGTCTATGCTAAGGTTAGACACCTCTGTTCAGTTTAGAATCCCATGTTTCCAATTTTATAACAGAGCGTTATGAATCCAGGAAAAGGAAAACTCTTGGTCACTATGAAATTAGAGTATCTCCCTTAGGAGTGGTGATGATTTCCAGCAGTTGTGAGGGAAAAGAGTTTGTGCCTGTTTTTAGCTGTAGCTTTGTTTACAGTTTATGCAGCCAAATCCATGGAATAGCATCTACCCATAAGTGCATTCTCGATTAGACTCTTAGACTTTGTTTGGCAAGTTCAGAAACAGACCCACAGAAAAAAGCTCCTCTAAGTGTCTAACTAGAGGTACCCTTTGGTTGGTAAGGGTTCTGAATTTGGTTCTCAGAAAATTCCATATGATATTAAGGGTTACTTCTCTATGGTTTTGTCATTCATGCTATGCTGGTACCATAGAACAACATATCACAATTTGGGCCAATTTTTCTCATACTACATATACTTTCTTGGTTTTTTGGGGGCTGTAGCACCATCTCGATATGAACAAGAGTCAAGGAGATCAGTTCGTTAAAGAAGGAAAAGTTCTGAATATGCCTATCAAGCTTATTTGCAGCTCAAGTAAAAAAAAAAAAGATTATGTCTTCCTGTACGTCTTGGATTGAGCTTTGTTATGCTGAAGACGCTTCTCAAATTCTGGATATAGTGCCTTCACAAGTTTCTCTACTTTATTGGCCTTCACAAGATCCAATCTACATGCATACTTTCGGTCCGATTGGTGTTAACAATTTAGGTGTCACTGCAGTCATTTAGCTGCAGTCCTAGTCTTTGCTATAATGTATTGTCATACTGCCAGCAAAAGCAGTGAACAAAGTTTGGCTGAACAAATTGTTTTCTATTTCTATGCAGATTTGTACTAACTCACACCGTCTAACTTCCTACCCACTTTTCTTGCATTCCAGGTTCAACTTTCTTTTGGAGGTGTGTGCTATGCAGAATGCAACAAAACTTGCTTGGACACTGCTATATAAATTTAGAAAACTTGCTGTATATAGTGTAGACCTCTTGTATGTGTGCATGCCTTTTTCATATACGGCATAGGCACTGTATGTATGTGCCCTGAATGTATGGTGCTTCAACACACTATCGTCACCCTGTTCCATGATGTAGACAATTAGTCCAAAAGGAATTGCTTGTACAAAATCTGTATAATTATATTCTAGGCAGTGCTGCTGCTAATGACGAAACCTATTGGCCAAATTCGTTATGTTATTTCCTGATTGACACCCTGTTCCATGATGTAGACAAGTCACTAAACTTATGTAACCGTTATCAACACTGGTTTTAAATAATCCTCTTACAATCAATTTATTTAGTTATGTAATTTTCACAGAGACATTGATCATCCACTTGACCGCGCGTGCAATGGTGCGCGCAAGCGTACCAGTCATCATCATCATCAATCTAGTAAAGTGGCTGCTGAGTCAAGTGTGCGTGAAACTGAAAATTCTTTCCCTCGTTGACCTGCCCACATCGCCTGGCGCCTGCAATGGGAACACGGAACACATGGAAGAGGGAAGAAACAAGCCGACAATGCCTTTCCTCGATAATAAACAGTGAAGTCATAAAACATGAATACAACGCTTTCTTTTGTTTGGATAACTAATTAGTATACAACGCATTTGATTTCGTTGAGGATAGAAACGGACGATAATAAAATGGACCATTTTTTTTGCCAAAACAAAAGAAAAGAAGTCGAGGACAGCAAGTTCTTTTTTCAGGAATATTTTAGGGACAGTACATGAATTCCACAGGAATCATTTAGGGGGTGTTTGAGAAAATAATAAATTTCTCCCGTTGTAAACAGAGCATAAATATAGGGGGACCAGTAAAATTTGGAGAGAGAGAGAGAGAGAGAGGGAGAGAGAGAGAGAGAGAGGCGGTGAAATTCAAAGAAGCAGGTGCGGGAGGTGGGTTCTGACTGAGGTCGCCGTCGACGTGGAGGAAGAGTAATTTGCTCTACTACGCCTGTACTGTACCCACCGCCACTGGGCACTGGGCTGCCCCCACCCCCTACACTGCCAACAAAAAAGAAAAGAAAAGCAGGCGGCCATGCTTTTCGGGGGAAGGGAGGGAAAGCTGGGAAAAAGCACGGCAAAGCAAAGCTCACACTCCCACCTTGCTGCGCTTCTTCGCACCACCACCTAGCATACCAGGGAGTCAGGGACGGACGACGGCACGCGGCGGAGGCGGCAGCAGCACCAGCACCTTTCCTCTTCCTCCTCCTCCCCAGAAATCAAATTACGATCCGTCGGAGGCGATTCGCTCCCTCTTCTTCTTTCCATCCCAAAGAAAATAGATACGAGTATCTCTCTCCCTCGGTCAGTATTTTATTTTCTTTTTTTTTTCAAGTTCCTTCTCAAATCCAATCAAATCAAACAAATATAAACTAGAGGGCTCTGCTTTCCCGTTCCATGCGTGTTTGTTTGGCTGTTGCAGGTGAGCCGCAGAGAGAGAGAGAGAGAGAGAGAGAGAGAGAGAGAGAGAGAGAGAGAGAGAGAGAGAGAGAGAGAGAGAGAGCAGATTGATCATCAGGAAGCGGAGGCCATTCACTTGCTGCTGCTGCTGCGGCTCTACTACGGTAGCTAGCCGAGGACACCCATGGCGTCCTCCTCGGGGGGCGGCGGGGGCCGCAGGATGGCCCCCGGGGGAGGGGAGACTCCTCCTCCGCCTCCCCCGCCTCCGCCGGCGGCAGGAGGATCTACCGCACCCAGAGCGCCGGCAACCTCGGCGACTCCATATTCGACAGCGAGGTCGTCCTGTCGTCGCTTGTCGAGATCGCGCCCATCCTGCGTGTGGCAAACGAGGTGGAGGCCAGCAACCCGCGAGTAGCCTACCTCTGTGAGTAGTAGTAGTAGTATTCTACTAGGTTTCGTTTCGTTTCGTTTTCATTCAGTGTTTGTCTGCTGCCTTCTTCCCTTTTCCTCGCACCGCAATCAATTTAATCCTATTGCTCCACTCCGGGCCGCTTCTACGCCTTCGAGAAGGTGCATCGCCTCGACCCCACCTCCAGCGGCCGTGGTGTCCGCCGGTTCAAAACCGCCCGGTGCGAGGCTCGAGAGGGAGAACGATCCCACGCTCAAGGGCAGGGTCAAGCAGAGTGACGCCAGGGAAATGCAGAGCTTCTACCAAAGCACTACTACAAGAAGTACATTCAGGCTCTTCAAAACGAAAACGCCGTGACAAAGCCGACCGGTCTGTCTGTCTCTCACAAACGTCTATATTACTTATTATATACCTTATAGGCCTTCTAACCATAAAATTGTTACCATCTATCCATCCCCGGGGCTCAGCTCACCAAAGCCTATCAAACTGCCGCCGTGCTCTTCGAGGTCCTCAAAGCCTTCAATGTCTCCCAGAAAATCGAACTCGATCAGTCGGTAACCATCACTACTACCTTTCTTGCTGGAGTGCCATTGATTGATATATGCACTAGTTACCATCAAAGGCTCATGTGTGCTTGCTAGCTAGCCGATGTGTTGTTGGATGTGAGCACAGCACACACCTATGTTTCAGAACTGTTACTCACTATCCATGTTGTCATAACATGACTGACACATATAGTGTCAGTGCTAGCGTTGAACATAGTCTAACTTGTATATCTCTTTATATACACACACGTGTTTGTTGCTACGTCCAAGCGCCCTCACTCCTCTTGGATATGGGAGGAGAGGAATAAAGTGCCAGCATTGAACATAGTCTAATGGTTTTTTTTGAGCCATAAATACAGCAGGGGAAGCCCCCACTGTTGGTATATAAATTTAAATAAAGTAAACTGTACAGAGAGAAAGGAAATAAAGGAAAAGGCAACAGGGCTGTACAACCGAACAAAAAGAGAGGTAAATAAATGGGCAGCAGGGGGGAGTCAGCCTTGGAGACCTAAAGAGGACAGAAAGGTTGTTCTTTTTGAATCACAAAGCCTATGGGCCTGCAGTCTAGCTTCCTCCACAAAATTTTGCTTCCAAGAAACAAGAGAGGGTCGTCCTCGGTCAAAGATAAAATTGTTTCTTTGTTTCCATATCTGCCAGGCTCCAATGATGAAGATTTCCATGAAGAAAGTGTTCGAGAACTATTGCTTAGCTTGAGTTATCATCTGAAAGAAATCTGCACCAAGATTCCAATGTATGCCAAGTTGCTGCCAACAACTTTGGCTGAATGGACAGCCAAAGAAAAGATGAAAGGCTGTTTCTTCCAAATTTCTATTGCAGAGCACACAGTTATAGTTGTTCCCTTCTAATTTCTGCTTCTTTCTCTTAAGTATGTTCCTTGTGTTCAGTCTATCCATTAGAAGTAACCAAGTGAAGACTCTAGTTTATTACAACATTTGGAGGTGGTGGCTAGATTTGGGAGAAGGCAGTGTGGTGGATCGGTTTGCAGTAATAAAATGATTAAGAGGCCGTTTGGATCCTTTCATTTGGAGGAATTGAAATCTACTCAATAAATTAGGCTATATGGTTTAGAATTTGATATTTCATCACTTTCAAAAGTTCATGTATAAGTCTATCTCAAATTTATAGGGTGGAAAATGCAAATTGATTCTATAGATCATCATTCTATGTTCTTTCTTTGTAACTTATGACATGCTTTTCAACTCACTCCCCTATGGTAGAAAATGCAACACATAAGTATCTCTCTCGTATAGCCAACAATAATATACTTCCTCCATTCCAAATCATAAGTCGTTTGACTTTGTTGACACCAAGTTTGACCACTCATCTTATTTAAAAAATTTTGCAAAATATCACTTCTTTTGTCATGGCTTGCTTTATTAATAAAAGTTCTTCAAGAATGACTTAAGTTTAACTATGTTTGCATAAATTTTTTGAATAAAACGAATGGTCAAGCTTAGGGTAAAAAAATCAAACGACTTACAATTTGGGATGGAGGAAGTACAAATATAATCCATATACAGCCACATTAGCTTAATTCATATGTGTCTAAATTATGAATATTAAAATAAATTCAATTTCAAGGATCCAAAGGGCCTAAGTGTTATGTACCTAATAAATGTGGTAAACACAACCGTGTAATAATGGCCTCCAATATAATTGAATATTTAAAAGTGCAGCATATCGATGGTTAGCTGCTTTTTGCATGATAGCGTTTTATTTATTTATTTATTGCTTTATAGAATCGGTTCCAAAACTTTTCTTTTACATTGCCAACAACTCTGAATTCCTATTCTGTAAAATTAAATGCACCTGTTACCCTGCATCGGTACAGACTATGGAGTTCAACATACTAGAGCGCATAGTTGCTGGGCGAGGAACCAAGCCATATAGATTTGTCACTTCTACGAGCATCACGGAAAATTTCTCGAGCGAGAGAAAAGTTGGTATTGGTGGATGTGGAGAGGTTTACAAGGTAACTGCTATTTTTATGGCAGCACAGCTTCACGATTGCTCCTCATTTCATAGCATAACTTGACATAATGAGCATGACCTTGCTCATAAAGATATTATTATAAACGGGGCTTCCTTCAAAATGGAATGGTTGCTGTGAAAAGGCTTTTCAATAGCCGAACAATTAAAGACAAGATGTTCCATCGAGAGGTTAAAAGTTCGATGACGATTAGGCACGAAAATATAATACGGTTTTTCGGGTTATTGTTCTTTTACGGAAGAACGCATATTAATGTTTGAAGGAAGAACAATTATGGCGGATATACGGGAAAGATTGCTTTGTTTTGAGTACATAAACAACGGAAACCTTGAGAACCATCTTACAGGTATGATTTTTTTACATGATATCAGTAGCTCTCCAATCCAAATTAGAAGACCGCAGAGCAAATAAACAACAATCTAACAGTGTTTGCACCCAAAAGAATGCCAAACAACAAATTAAACTAGATCATCAACAGTGCAAACTAAACTAAAGAGCACAACAGAGAAATAATCTGATTAAGAGTCAATTCCCTAATCATGACTACTTCCTGAATTTCAAAACAAATTAGTAAATACTCAAGTAAATGCTATAATGTTCTTCTATTCATTTGCTTGCATACAGTCCAGTGACCAAAGCGTTCAACTACCTTTTCATATGATTTGGTTATTTTCTTTATCGCACCATCTGCACTACATGTAATCCTAATTTTTAAATTGAATTTGATTAATAATCATCAATAGTCTGTACAGATAAAAAAAGCCAACATTTGTTCAATGCTCACTTGAACATACACTGGGCACATTATTATTTTGTGATTTCCAACTTCTAAAACACTCTTGATTCTTCATATACTTTTGAAGATGAATTGAGGGGACTTGAATGGCATACTCGTTATGAAATTATTGTGGGGATCTGCAAGGGTTTGTTCTATCTTCACAAGGAGAAGAATATCATCCACATGGATCTCAAACCTGCCAATATACTACTAGATGATCTCATGGTGCCCAAAATTACAGATTTTGGTCTATCTAGACTTGACAGCAATTCACAAGCAGTGACCACGTCACGTCTTATGTCACCGTAAGTTATTAATCATACATTGTAGGCCCTGTTCTGTGTCTTCTAGTTAATCATACATTGTTGTTCCTGGCACTTGTTTTCTTACAAGGTCGAGTGGTTGTTGATATGTGTGTTCTTATCATGCGAGAGGATATTGTTCTCGAATACTTTCTCGAAGGCAAATCGTCCATCAAGTCGATATATATAGTTTGGGAGTAATGGTCATAGAGCTAGTGACAGAAGTAAAAAGGAGCCTGATCTTACTAAAGTAAGGTTATGTCTTGCATAGATTTGCCTTTTCATCATGATGCTATTGTAAAAAACCTTGAATGAAAGTAGTTGAGATGGTTATTCCACGGCAAGATCAATCTAGAATGGAGGTAGCACTTACATTTCATTAGGGATCATTCCAATATACGAAAAACAATAGAAGTTATTTTTTCTGGAATATTAGTTATTTTTTCTGGAATATGCAAGAGAGCTGCATATCGTTGCATTAAGATAGGAAAAAAGAAAGGCTCAAAATAGCCAGTGCAAACTCACAAGCACACCACACACACTCAGGATTTTTCAGTTACACATGCGCCTGTTCATAAAAGGAAACCGACCAAAAACCTCAAACTAAAGGTGCCGCTAACCACCACTACTAATAGCGGCCACCAGACCTCTCGACCCTTGGCGCCTGCCTCATCCTGCGCAAGGAGAAGCGCTCGATCCAACCTAGGCATGGGACACCATTAAACACAATGCCGTTCCTTTCCTTCCAAAGGATCCAAGCACGGAGCATGACCAGCGAATTAAAGCCTCGTCCAATGTCCTTGTTGAAAATGCTTTGCCAGCTTGTTGCCACCAATCAAAGAACCCTACCGAACTTGGTTGAGGTGCAACATCCGGTAATGTAAAACGACGGAGCAGCTGGTGCCAAAATTGTCGTCGTGTCCATGACCAGCGAATTCTTTTCGTAATTTCTTTTTATTTCAAAACAACTGCTCTGTTACAATTTGTAAATTGGTTGGGCATCATTTCATACAAAGGATCAAATAGGAAATTCACATGAACTTTATAGGTTCTTTATTGAAAACAGTGCAATTCTCAGATACAGGAATTAGGACACTTTAACATATTCCAAACCTCGCATTAGCATAGCCGACGTCGTCTCGTAGTCGTATTCTTAAGCGATATCAATATACATGTCATTTGCATTAAATATTTTGGTTCCAATTTAATGGTTTTGTGTAAATGTAGGTACTTAGAAGATGGAGGCACCGGTGGATTCAAACATCGAAACATACACCATTGGGTTATCAACAAGTGATAAAATGCCTCGAGCTTGCCCAAAGATGCATCCAAATTAACCCGACAGTCGGACTCCGACATAGTATACATAATGGATGAGCTCAACAAAATAGAGAGTAAGGGTGGCCAATTCCAGGTATGGCCATATGTGCTCCCCGAATCTCAAGAGATCCGAAGCTTTGATAAGCTGTGGTAAAGCTAACGCATCTTTAATTTCTCCATTGCAGGAAATCCCTTGCTTGGATGACATGCTTGGGGTTGAGCCACTGGAAATACACTTTCCTTTTGAACTTGACCCACAGATTTCGCACTCAGTAGAGCTAACCAACGATACGAGATGATTACATTGCCTTCATGACGAAGGCAACACTATGCTTGCTTAGAGCCGACAAGGGCATTGTCCCACCACAATCCAAGTGTAGTGTCACCATAAAAATGCAAGCACAGGTCAAGGAACACGAACTGCAAAATCATCACAAGGAGAAGGTCACGTGCGAGCACCGAGTAGATGGAGGTCTTGCTGCTATAGATATAACTGGAGACATGTTCACCGAGAAGGAGGGTACTATTGTTGATGAGGTAAATGTGATGGTTGTTTTTTATAAACCACCACCACCAGCACTACCAGCGCCACCACCGGCAATGGATACCTGGGAACCACCACCACCTCTACCACCACCACCACCGGCAATGGATACTGGGAACAACCACCACCACCACCACCGGCGGTGGATACCTCGGAACCATCACCACCTCTACCACCACCACCACCACCACCACGGGCGGTGGATACCTCGGAACGCCACGTACACTACCGGCAGTGGATACCTGGAACGACTACTTCTTTGGACCACCACGTCCATAAAAAGGACGGAATTATGTCATGGGAAAATAAGTGGCAGAATCAGTTTCTTCTCTCTTTCACTCTCTCTGGAGATTCGGATATTTCAAACACTTCAATGAATAATAGCAAGAAATTTAAGTTTACAGCAAAGTGTTCCAGTTGGGCCTGAAAGGATGTATTTTATTTGCCGTGACTTCCGTGTTGTGAAAATATTCGAGTTATAAAGTATATATATACAGTCTAGAGGAAGTAGAATCATCTTCTGAATCGTACATTAGTACTATAGTACACAATATATTAAGGATGTTTTGGCTGATACCTATCATCCCTATGCAGCAACTCACAATACAATTGCCTAGTATGGTGCTCGAATGGATTTCCTGATTTTACAAACGTGCATTTGTGGCATTTAAAATATTTTGTGTTGAATAATGACGAATTAAAGGGTTGTTTTGATGCCAACTGAATTAGAGTGATAAGATAAAATAAATCTGAAGATGATCAAAACACTGCACCTTGTATTATGAATTGAACTATAATAATTCAACCACCGGATTATAATAATTCAACCAGGTGGTTTGAGCACCTGGAATTCTTCCTGGTGGGAATCGTTATTTGACCAGTATAAGAATTTCATTGGATAGCGTGATACTCTCAAACCAAACGAGGCCGTAATCTGTGTCTCCAACGTCCTTTTTGAGATTACAGGTGATTTCCACTTCAACGAACAGTCATCTCCAGTCAAGAGATCTAAACACTCTGATCACTATAATCTTATTCATAATTTATAGTATAGATTTCTATAATTCAAATGGGATCAAATAGACCGTAAGTTAAAGTCTGTTTCACTTTTTTTATTGCCTCAACCTTACAGTACAAGCTAGTATCTGAACTCACGCACTTAACATACACCACACGCACGCAACTCACACACACCCCTCCAGTGTGTAAGCTAGACCTACTCACGCACTTAACACACACCACACGCACGCAACTCACACACACCCCTCCAGTGTGTAAGTTAGACCTACATCCTATACCTAGGCTATAGAACACGGCTGATAGATCTGACAGTGGTGGTATATCCGTATGAGGCAACTGAGTTTATTTAGGAAACTACTGTTTCCTGTTGGAAAAATCCCGCGCCGAACAAGATTCGAACGCAGGACCGGCAGCCTCCACAGCCGGAGTGCTTACCAACCCAACTACGGTTCGGTCCCCAAGTCTGTTTCACTTTTGCCTAAAAAAAGAACAGAGCTTTTGTGCTAAGTCCTTTCTCATTTTTTTTGGGAGCCAACCTTTCTAATTCTACTAGTTGACCGAGCTGACCAGACTTCTTTAGGTCCCTCCACCACCACGGTCCATGGGGTACCAGCATTCCTGTTGCTTGACGTGCTAGCCATTCACGCAAGCAAACAAGGCCTGCCGCCGGTCAGCATTCCCCAGCCCAGCGCCCGCCAACGATGATGCAGCTCAACCACGGAATCCCCACCGCCGCCGAGCAGAATAAGCCACGAAACGGCATCCACTCCATCGACCTTGAACCGGTAGCAGGCTAGCAGCTCGAAATTGGAGAGGAAGGGCGTCCACACCTGTTGCCCCAATATGTCCTTCACTCCTTCTGTTTTTTTTTTTACAATAAATTATTTTTTTCTTTTTACAAATCACAAGCAAGGGAAGTATCAGGAGGTGGGCCTCGGCTTTTGCTGGACCCAGCTCATGCACCGCAACTATTGGAGTCAAGTATTGCTACAGGTCGGTCAACTACTAGCTGGTCTTCTTCCCTGGACCACGGAATCCCCACCGTCGCAAATGGCCGGAATTTGAGCCGTCGTGAAAGATGAGGGAGCCCCACGCCAAGAAGCTCGCCGAGCTCCTGCGGCAAGCGGCGCGGACTGAGTTGTTTGAAGATTTTCTTTCTTCTTATGGAACAGCTAACGCCTATTTAACGTGGATGGTACAAACCAATAACACAGTAATCAAGGTCACATAGAACAGAAGAAGAAGGGCCTCGCGTCGCCCTCGCGTCGCCCTCGCGTGGGTGGCTCGGGGCGAAACCCTAGCCGCCGCCGCCGCCACCTCCCCACATCCCTTTCTCTCCACCTCGCCGCCGCCGGAGCGTGCCACCGGGAGGCCCGGGTGGCAAACGATGATGGTGGCGGCGGGGCCTTGCCTCGGTGACGCCCATTGTCTTTGGCGCGACGAAGGAGGGCGAAGCCGGGCGGCCGGCGATGGCGCTTACTGCGTGGACGACGGATCCTTTTGCGGCTCGTCCGATTTAGCCCTTCGCGACCTGATCTGGTGGAGTCCGCAAAAATCGGATCGGCCTCCGCACGACTCAGTCGGCGTCTCGCCGTGCCGCCGCCGAAGGCAGGTTCGGCGGAGCCAGAGCCATCGCGTGCCTGGGCATCGGCGGCCTTACTCGTGCAACGGTGGCAGCCGGCCTAGGCGTGTATGACAACGGCTAGATCAAGACGGAAGCGGCAATCAATGGCGTAACAGCTCGGCAATTGGTGGGCAATAGCGGTACTACCATGTTTCGACGGCGGTGATGCCTGTGGGCGCCACTTTCCTTGCTGGAGGCGTCGTCTTTCATGCGGATCTTCCCGGGTGAAAACCCATGTCCAGTTTCTGCGGCGGGGTGATGATGGCGTTTGCGGATGTCATTTTCTCGTTGGAGACGTCGCTCTTGGAAGATTCCTTGGGTTGTAGGCTTTGGTGCCGACAACGAGATGGTGACTCCTTTGCATATACACCAGGTGCTTCGTGCTATTACCAGAATACAACATCCAGTGTCTTCAAGGTGGTCGGTGTCCAACGATCTTTCAGTACCCTTATTAGGTCTGACAGACGTATGTGGCGGCATTGTCTCGACGTTGGTGGTCATACTCTTTTGGAGTCAACATCACGGAGCAAGTCATTCGTCGTGTAGGACTACTAGAGTTCCTTGTTGGGATATTTTTTTCCTCCGTCAGTTTCTTTTATTTTAGTTTTCTCTGTTGTAATAATTTGGCCTGATTCTACCTATTGGTAGATGAAGCCGGGTATGAAATACTATCCTTTATCTAAAAAAAAAGGGACCTTTACCCGATGATGTTCAGCGAGGAGAGAGCTCCGACGATGGTGGCGGCGTCGCTTTCGAGTCCCACGCTCTGGCCTGATGCTACGAAGCTCTGTGTGCTTGGATCCAGGACCAAAGCAAAGGTATGAAATGCTGATCTATTCTTCCTGCACAAGGCTCAGCTGCGTCACCTTGGAATCGGGATGACATTGGGTTGACTTGACTTCTGCGGCAGCACACGGGTGCTACGGACGCAGAAATTTCACGAGAAAAAAATACAAAAACCAGAAAAAATTCCTTGATTCCAAAAAGTCCTTAGAAATGTTAGCCTTACAAAAAAAAAAAGTATACTCCATCCATCCCAAAATAAATATCCGTCCAGTGTTACGATGAGTCAACCAATTTAAGCTTTGACTAAATATATAACTGAAAAACATTAACATTTGATATATATACCATTTAAGAATCATTAGATTGGTCACATAGTATATTTTCATAATAAATCTATTTAGAGATACAAATGTTCATTTTTTCCATAAATCTAATCAAAATTGGGATCGGTTGACTCATCGAAATATGGGATTTTTGTTATAAAAAGAATTAAAGAACAGATATAGTGGAGGCTTTTCCTTGGTACGTTTGTTTCGTTTTTGAGACTTTTGTTCTGAAAATAATTAAAGAACACGAAAGCAATGGATAAGAGACATTTGTTTTTTTTTTTTTGAAAAAGATAAGAGACATTTGGTTTGTGTAATAAGCGTGCTCAAAGCTTATTTTCATTGGAATCCAACCAAAAGGGGGCATTTTAAAGGCAAAATGAAGTTCACTATAACATGCCGTAATAACCAAAGTGCTCGAAGTTAACTTTCTTTCCACTAAAGTGAAATTAACTCACTCAATTCGTAGTTGTAAAGCTTTTACATTTCGTCCGTAGAAGTAGAATCCCTTGGCAGTATGCGAAGTACGGCCTTGTTTAGATAGCTAAATTCACCTTTAAATTTCACTATGTAAAAAGAAGATTTCCCATCACATCAAAATGTCGGCATATGTATGGAGTACTAAATGTAGATGAAATCAAAAACTAATTGCACAGTTTTGTTGTACTTTACGAGATGAACATTTTGAGCCTAATTAATCAATATTTGGATAATTATTATCAAATAAAAACAAAATTGCTACGGTGGTGTACTATGCAGAATTGGTACATCCCGATTTGGGAATCTAAACGTGGCCTAAGATAGAAATTACATGGACATTGTGCCCAACTGCCCATATGTCCCTTCAGTTCGGAAACTGCCAGGCAATTCATTCACAATTTCGCATGGCCACGCAGGCTCATGTCCATACAAGTATACAACAGCAGGTATGCAACGTGCCTCTGCAGTCCATACTCTGCAGACCAATGAACAAAAATTTTGAACTCTGGAATAAAAGAATTTCCTGACAGAAACACGTCTGGCCATTGACTTGTCAGATTGACCCGCGTCGTACTCGTAGCTGCCTCCACCGTATGCCCGCGACGCGTCCATGAACCGCGTTACTCCCCGTCTGGTGTTTATCTAAAATGAAATGAGGGTTGGAGGAGACCTGTAGTCAAGTCAACTTCTGGTATTCTGCTTCGCCCCATCTTCTTTATATAGATATATAGATACTCACAGTCCATCTGTTTCTCCCAGTCGCTCTGCATCCTGCGGCTGTTCCAGGTCAGTCTTCTTGTCTTCACTGTTTTTCACATGGATTTTGCAAGGATCTTCACTGTTTTTCACATGAATTTTGCAACGACTTGTGCTTGTTTTCGCTTGCCATTGCAGCGCACTGTTACCCTTAATTCATTGCATCTGTAATAGCATTTGTATGTTCCTGGACATTTGAAAGTGTGTTCCATCAGACCTGCATTCTGATTTGAACAAAACTTAGTACTGAATCATTTGTCATATCTAATTCGAGGGGGGAAAATAAATCCTAAAGCCCCTACAGCAACTGCGCTGACGCCTGATAGATGCATTATGAACACTGAATTGAAAGTTTCAGCATAACCTGGATCAGTCTGAATCTTTCGGGGATATTGGACTGCACACAATGGACAACCAGGTTTAGTTATGAAACCAGATGGATACACATACACTCCAAGTCTCCAACTTTTAAAACTTTTAAAACTAGCAAAAAAAGTGAGTTTAGATTAATTCCGGTTGAGGGTATGCCAGTGGAAGCTTATGCAACAGTTCAAATCTGAAACAAATACTGTATACAACACATCAACACATCGAAACACCAGGTTATTTTTCTAATGTTTCTAATTGTAGAAGTTCACTGTCTGTGTTTTCGATTGATCGGTAGGGGAGAACCCCAGGGATACATATATAGGCACAACCCTAACCCTAATGGGCCTTGCCCTACATGGGCCGGCCCTTGGCTGGAGGCCCACACACACACACACACTCCAACACTAATGTTTTAGCTTATTCTTTCTTGCTTAAGTAGTTTAAGTACTGTGTCATATTTCCGTGAATTAGATGTTCTAACCATCCATACCTTGTGCTGTGTCTTGCCGTTGCTCAGATCACAACTTTCAAAATCTGTCCGAGATGACTACTGACACCAGTTCAACTCTTCTAAGCACATTGCCCAAGAATATACCAGCAAGCTTTCTGAAGCAAATCACAAATGATTTCTCTCCTAAGCTGGAACTTGGTAAAGGTGCATTTGGAACAGTCTACAAGGTATGATTAAATACGCCTGAATTTTTTTCACCTTCTCAAGTTGACTAAAAACATGTCAGCATGCCAATATATATATGATACTTCATATTTGATATAGGGAATTGCGGACAATGGAGAAATGATTGCGGTGAAGAAACTTGGGGAAAATTCTCCCGTGGCACATGAGAAAACATTTAGTAATGAGGTCTGTAATCTTATGGCAGCCCAACATCTACTGTCATGAGTCACAGAAGAAGGTGGTGCAACACAGTGGAAGATATATCATTGTAGACATAGCTGAATGTTTTCTCTGCTATGAATATCTACCTTGTTGTTTCAGCCCTTTGGGGTTGCACCCCTAAAGGACCGAAACCGGAAAGAACTGGAAAACACGGAATTACAATACGAAACAAACAACGCAAACCTTATATACCAAGTCCTCCGGCTAAAACGCACGGAGTCCAGAAGTCCCTTACAACGTCCCCGAGGGGTCTACTTATAGGAAGTCGTGTTGCATTTTGTACAAGAATGCCCCCGGCAACCCTAATTTCAACGTACGAGCAGCCCGACGGGCGAGACAAGTAAATGGCCCAAGGGCCCACTTTTGCCGGTTAACCACCGACCAGCACACATCCGGACTCTTCTTCCTGCCTGGCCGCCGAATGCGTCCAGACTCGTGCCGAATGCGCGCCTTCTCGCGCTATTGGGGTTTCCTCCTGGCACCCGACGACGCCGAATGCGCGCCTTCCCGCGCTATCGGGGTTTCCGCCTGGCGCCCGGCGATGCCGAATGCGTGTCTTCCCGCGCTATCGGGGCTTTCCGTCCGGGGCCTCGATGTCGACGCCGAATGCGCGCCTTCTCGCGCTATCGGGGTTTCCGCCTGGCGCCCGGCGATGCCGAATGCGCGTCCTCCCGCGCTATCGGGGTTTCCGCCTGGCGCCCGGCGATGCCGAATGCGCATCTTCCCGCGCTATCGGGGTTTCCGCCCTGCGTTGACGCCGGATGCGCGTCTTCCCGCGCTATCGGCCGTGCCTGCGTACATCAAACACATGAGGCGCACACAATCAGGGGGGACGGGGTGGCCAATTCCACTCCTGCCCCCAACAGTAGCCCTCCGGCCTTGTCCGGAAGGGTGGTCCCTTCCGGGCATGGCCGACAATATTTCGTTGCACCGAATGTGCCAACGCCGCCCACAGGATGAGGAGACGTTTTTTTTATACCTCGATTCGCGTGAAGCGACGCGCCGGCTCCCCCCACGGCCGCCCCTGCCTATAAAAGGCAAAGGAACGGGAGGGGGCGGGCACTTAGCCCCTGCGCGCTCGCCTCTGACGCATTCGCGGATCGCTTCCGTTCTCCGCATCCGGTGTTCTCCTTCTCATTCGGTAAGATGTAAATTTGCACTTTCGTTTCTTTTATGTTAGTTTAGCATTCGGGATTTGGTGAGGGAGGCTTAGGTTAGTTACAGGTGTCTCTTTCGGCCTTATTGAACGCAATTTTGTTTCTATTCATAGCTCGGAAGCCTGGGCACCCTCTTGGAGCGATCGCCTATGTCCGAAAGCTCCTCGTCTCGGGATTCGGCCGGACAGCCCACGGCGGCGCATCCGGACTCTCCACTTTTTGCGCGAACCGGCGGCCAGCTTAGCCAATCCGGAAGAAAACATGTCACGGAATTCCGGGGCAAGCTTGGGGGAGCCGAAATAGTTGAACCCATTCGTCGTGGCACCCGCGATAGCCGCGCCCGTGATTGATTCGTCTGCGATGAAACCAATAGCGGCCAAGGAGCGCCGGAGTGGCCGGTGAAGATGGTGCCGATTCGTGGAGTATGATGGGGCGAAGGAGCGCAGCGGCCGCTGGACCGGATGGAGGTGAAGGCGCCGAATCTGGCCCGACTCGCAGAAACCGCCGGGTCAGAATCAAGGGGCACACCGGCATTATTTGCCGATCTAAAGTTGACGAGGAGCGACTTAACTCATACCAGCGCAGCGGCCTTCTCAGCGCATTCGAGCGCGAAAGGAGCCGAGCTCCGGGGGACGAAGTAACCCCGAAACCGGAACCGAATGAGGCAGTGGTGTTCCGCGATTTCTTCATAGCCGGGTTGAGGTTTCCCTTGGTTCCGTTTTTTGGAGCCGTTCTGCAAAAATACCGCCTGCAGATTCATCATCTTACGCCGAATGCCATCGCGCGGCTCAGCATATATGCCATGGCCATGAAGATGATGGGCCACGAACCCAGCGTCGCCCATTTCGTGAAACTCCATTGCACCCACTTCCACTCGAAAGTGGGGAAGGTAGATGGACGGCCCAATATTCGCACCGAATACGGATCCTACAACTTCGTGCCGGCGCCGGGGCAAGAACAACTGTTTGGTGCCCACTTTCAAAGAAAAATGGGAGGATTGGAACAAGTGCGGTTCTACATTCGGGTTGCCTCGGATGAAAAGGTGGAAGCTGCTAAGAGAGTAAGGCGCCGCCGGGCAAACCCCTTGGTGTCCTTGATGACCGTGATGATTGGAGAGAAGCAACCGCCGCACGACACTTTCGGTCCGACTGATCACGCTGCCGCGGAAGCGTATGCTCTGACCGCCAGCCGGCAGACCAGCCGTGACTTGGCCGAGGAAATGATTGCTATTGACGAATGGCCCCTATGTGAATCGGTGAAATTCGAGCCAATCCGGGACGTCAATGGCTATCGAGGTCCCGACTTCCTTCTCGAGCGCCCGGATTACTTTGAGTCCGATCTTTGCGTACTGGGCCGCGCCGGATAAGAAGGCTACCCGATTGTGCGGGCCATATGGAGAAAGGGAGCATAAGAAGAAAATGCTCCGACTTGGCAGTTCTCCTAGGAAGAACCATGCCCTGGACTGCATGGGTATCGCCTATTCGGAGAGGCCCCCGCCAGCTCCTAAAGCATCCAAGGCAAAGGCCACCGATAGTGCCGACGAGCCGGAGGCCAGCGCTCCTAGCGGCTCAGTATCGGGGTACCCAGACCGATCCCCGTTCGGCGCCCTCCTCCTTCCGCGCCAACTCGGGCTACTACAACGGCTGCTGCCGAGAAGAGAAAGCGCGCAAAGCAAAGCCGAGAGCGCCCGGAGCTGGAGGCTCGCGATGTTCGTAGTATGCCGCAAAATGGCCGGACTGTGGACCAAACCTCTGAAATGCAGCGCTAAGTTCTCCTTGGACTTCCTGGGGGTCCCGGAACCTTTGCATGCCGAAATGGTAGAACGGGATATGCATTGCACATTAGGGCATAGCTGTTGAATTCACATTTCGGGCGACGTATGCTAACATGACAATTTCGGCCTGTGTTTTGCAGGACAATACCGGCGGATCGAGTTCGATGGCCGGGATGCGCCCAAGAAAGTTTCGAACCCGTGCCGCGCCGGCGAAACCACGGCCAACGCCGAGCACCCTTGGCCTCGGCTTCAAAAGGCCGGCCGATGCCCCGGAGGTGTGTTTGAGATGTCCAAGAGGCGAAAGCCGCGGGCACGCTGCGAGCACGAATGCACCCGTCTCCATGCCGCGCCGCCGCGCCCGAAACCTCTCGCGCGCATTCGTGCCATCCGGCCCGGAAGTCCGGTAAGTCCCGATTCCACCGCGAGATGAGCCGCATGACCCCGAAACCGCCGCGTGTGCCCTATTTGGCCATGGCAAGCTCTCCTTGGAGCGAGCCCCGGGCGAGTGTGATCACATGCGCGTGTATTCGGGGTGCTCATCTCCCGAAGAGACGAGCCCAGACCGTGAAAGGACTTACCAACTTGCTCGTGCTCTAGGGGCGGCTTCGGACGCTCGCTTAATCGCGGGGGTGGACTGTCGCGCAAGTGGCGTGCTGCCTGGTGCGGCTGCTGTCGCTTTCGCGGACCAGTGCAGCACTTCTTTTAACACCACCACCACCGAAAGGGACTTGACCCAGGTGGATCGTCTGGAGCTCCTCTCGGCCATCAACTTCCACGCTATTTCTGCGAGTTGTCGAACCCGAATAATCAAAGTCTTTTCGATTTCGGGTTGTTTAGATTCTCACTCCTTTTTCTCGCGCAGCAATCTGTTATAAGTGCTGCGCTTGCCAAGCAGGACTGCGCCGCGGTCACTTTCGTTGAGTCAAAGCTCACCGAAAGTGAGGCCGAGGTGCGCAGGCTGAAGGAAGAGCTGGCACAAGCGCGCACCGAGCTTAATCGGGAGAAAACTGCGCGCGAGGAGGCCGAAGCTGACGCCCGCACCGCCAGGACCGAAAGGAATACCCAGAACCAGCTGCAGAGGTCCGCCCGGCGCCAGCAGCTCGATGAACTCAACCAGGCCGCTGCCATATTCGCGCGCCTGGTGGCTGGAGTCGGCGACGAAGTGGTGGTGCCCGCCATCGGGGAGGACACCACGGTCTTTGACTTCTCCAGGTTCCTCCGTCCGGGCTCATTTGTGTTGGAGGGCCGAGATGGAGCTCGGACGTCGGCCGGGCTGCCCTCGAGACCGCCCGTGCACTTTGTGCAAGGCGCGGGCGAAGGATGCGAGCTGTCCACATGCGGCGGCCCTTCCGGCTCCCCGATGACGTGGATCGTTTCGGATCCCGGATAAGGACGCGCACGAGGCCGCCGTGAAGTTCTTCGCGGTTTACGGAGCCGTGGCGGACGCAATATCGCCTCGATGCGGGCGGCACTGAGCGTAGCGGAGGTAAGAACTGCTTAATGCGTTTATCCTTTATGACGGATATGGTTAGGAATCTTTTAGTTGACCACTTTCGTGTTTCTTTATTTTAGGGGGATGAGGCAGAAGAGGCCATTATCCGTGATCGGGTCATGGCCTACATTCGGGACAGGGACGAGCGCGAGGCGGCTGCGGCGGGCAGCACGCCATCTTCCAACGTGCTGCGGTCCCCGGAGATGGCTCTTGCGCCCGATGGTGCCGCGCAAGGCGATCCTTCCGGTGCCGTCAACCCTTCTGCGGCGGTGTTGAAAGGTCACAATGGCTGGGGGGGGTGAATAGCCTAATGAAATTTCTAGCAAGAATACTAGACAACCCAATTAGATAGCAAGGCGGCAAATGTGCAAAGCAAATGCTTCGACTACTCTATGCAAGCCGTCCTACCAAGCAAGGGTACTCAATTCAATTGCACACACAACAACGGTGATCAAACTACACAATGTCGGTTCACCGAAACCAACCAAACAATTCTGCCCACGGGATTTAAGCTACACAATGAGTGGTTCCCGACCGACCACAACAAGCAATTCTAGTAAGAGGTAAGTAAAGAGAGGATGGAAAGTTATACCGCCGCGAAGAGTAGAAGATAGCCAATCACCGGTGTAGAAGCCAATCACCTAGAGAAGCTCAAGCACAATCACAATGGAGGTCGAAGCCTCGGCAATCACAAATCAACACAATGATTTTTACCGAGGTTCACTTGCTTCCCGGCAAGCTAGTCCTCGTTGTGGCGATGCACTTGCTTGGTGAGTTGCCCGCTCAATTGGCTCGGTGCCAAAGACCCCAATGGGGAGCCGCAATCTCCACACAAGACAAGGATCCACAAGCCACGAGCAATCCACTAGAGTATCCTTTCGCGAACTCCCGCGGGAAGGATCAAGAACCCCTCACAAGAACCCGGTGTGGCCTCGAACAATCACCAAGTCGAGCTCAACCACCACCCGCGCTCCAAACCGTCTACGGTGACGGGAATCACCGAAGAGTAACAAGAATCCGCAGCCCACTCGAAGAACAAGTGCCTCTAGATGCAACTCTCAATGCAAATCACTTGTCTTGCCACTCAAATCTCACAAGAGATGCTCAAGAATGAAAGAGATGAGTGGGGGAGTGTCTCTCTAGCTCAAAGGATGCACAAGTATGTGAAAATGGCCAAGAGAGCCTTCCATGGCCGGCCAAACGTCTATTTATAGAGCCTCCTCCGAAAATAGCCGTTGCCCCTCGGGCTGACGCCGCAACACGCGCCGGACGCGTCCGCCGTGATGCGCCGGACGCGTCCGGCGCTTCTCCATCGCGCCGCCGCAGTCGACCGTTGAAGTTCAAAGTCGCCACGTCACCAAGCGCCGGACGAACAACAGTGTTCTGCCCGAGTCCGGCGCCCGCGTCCGTCGCGTGTCCGGCGACCGACCGCGCGAGAGACAGCCCGACCAGAAAGTTTCTGGTCGGCGTCTGGCCGCCGCCGGACGTGTCCGCCGCCGCGTCTGACGGTCTCTGCGCCCAACCAGCCACCCTGCGCCGATCCAGCACGCGCCGGACGCGTCCGGCCCGCCAGGCCCTGCGTCCGGCGCCCGTGTCTGGCGCCCTGTGACTTGTCACCTTCTCGTTTGATCTTCGATGTCGCGCCGTCGTCGATCCAATCTCCAAACCACTTGTCCAAGGTGCTAACTCCACAGAGTAGATCACTTCTCAAGCACCGGAGTTAGCGTATCTTCTCAAGATCACGTCGACAAGTGTTAGCCCTCTAGTTAGTCTCTCATGCATCATGCAAAGTCACAACTAGAGGCATTTAGGACCGCGAGTGAACCGAGGAAACCCCTCTTGATAGTCGGTTATCGATCCTAAATGTGGTCACACTCACTAAGTGTCTTGACCACTAAACCGGAAAGCCCTATCAAGTATACCTTCGCCTTGATCTCCACGGGCGTTTCCATTCATCACCGGAGCTTGATCACTTCACATGTCCACCATGTCCGTCACCATGATCACCATGCTCCATCATCCATCGTCACGTTGCTATGTGTCTAACCACACTTAGAGCAAAGCATTAGCAACGTTGAGTGTCATTAATTATCAAAACCAAACCGGAGCTTTCAATCTCCCCTTTTTGGTAATTGATGACAACCCCTCGACAAACTCACAAAGATATGGAAATTGAATTCAATATGAAATTGAATTGCTTGCTCAAGACATTTTGATCATGAATCTTGGATTGAACAAGCATTTCAATTCCGGTTTTGGTAGTGGTAGCTCCCCCTACATGTGTGCATCAAATGTTTGGTCGATTTACAAGCACACATGCATAGATGAAACTTTTGTAAGAGTTACCACAACCAAAATGGTACTAAGGTTTATAGAATTGACCTTTGAAGCGTGATACCAATCGGAGTGCGATAATAAACCTTCCTTAGCACCATGGGAATCTAGACATCATCAAAACTCAAGATACCTCATAAGATCATATTAAAGCAAGGTACTTGAACAAGAGAAACTCTAAGTCTAGAAACCACCTATGCATGCTAGTACTTCATTTCATCAATCAAGTCTTATACTAGCAACACACCAAACAAGCATGAATATTGAATTTAAATTGCAATGCTCCATATCATCATGTATGCACACACAATATGCAACAAATAGTCTATGAGCTTGCTCCCCCTATTTGTGTGCTCAAGGTTGGGTCATATCATAAAAATTGATCCCCTTCCATTGCTCTTTGTGACTTATTTCTCCCCCTAGGTGTAAACTTCTCCCCCTAGGTGTATACTTTCTTCTCCCCCTTTGTCATCAATGACCAAGAAGGGTGCATAAGATGAGAGAAACAAGTCAATCAACTGTGGCCAAATCTAAACCACATGCCTAGAAAATGTATCTCGGTTTGAACCAAGGGCAAGCTTCTTCACACCTCATAAGAATAAGGGTTATCTTGACCATGTTGAGATACATATCATGAGCAAGTGCTAAAGATTCAACACTAGGTTTACAAGCTCACAAACAAGTCATATGCCACCACTAGATCAAATCAAGCATAGAAACAATAGTGGTGCCATATATCCTTTAAATTCATTTGATTTGTAATGAATGAGCCTAGCAAGATGCACATGTATACATGTATACACAACTAGCAAAGGATGCATGAAATGCAACAACCAACTTTACCTTGCTATGTTGGAGGAGAGGCATGTCATATATGGGGTGCATCAATCCATGTTGGAGAAACTAAGTATGTTCAACTCATTCCTCAACTTGCAATATCTTTTCTCATCAAGAGGCTTGGTGAATATGTCGGCTAGTTGATCTTCGGTGCCAATGCTTTCAATGCTAATATCACCCTTTTGTTGATGATCTCTAATGAAGTGATGCCTCACATCAATGTGCTTGGTTCTTGAATGTTGAACCGGATTGTTTGTCATCTTGATTGCACTTTCATTGTCACAAAACAAAGGCACATGCTTGAATTTGATTCCATAGTCCTTCAAGGTAGCTTTCATCCATAGTAATTGTGCACAACAATTCCCGCACTAATATATTCGGCTTCGGCGGTGGAAAGTGCCACACTATTTTGCTTCTTTGAAGACCATGACACAAGAGATCTTCCTAGCACTTGGCATGTTCCACTTGTGCTCTTCCTATCAATCTTGCAACCGGCATAGTCGGAGTCGGAGTATCCAATCAACTCAAAGCTTGACCCCTTGGGATACCATAGACCAACATCTTGAGTACCCTTCAAGTATCTCAACACCCTCTTGGTTGCCGTCAAGTGACTCTCTCTTGGAGAAGCTTGAAATCTTACCTGAGATGCATACACTAAACATGACATCCGGCCTTGAAGCGGTCACATATAGTAAGCTTCCAATCATTGATCTATATAACTTTTGCTCAATCATCTTGCCACTATCATCAATGTCCAAGCCACCATTGGTTCCCATAGGTGTGCTAATAGCCTTAGCATCTTGCAATCCAAACCTCTTGATCATGTCCTTGATGTACTTGCCTTGACTTACAAAGGTGCCATTCTTCATTTGCTTGATTTGAAGACCAAGGAAGTAGCTCAACTCTCCAAGCATTGACATTTCAAACTCACTAGCCATCATCTTAGCAAATTCTTCACAAAAGAATTGATTTGTTGATCCAAAGATGATATCATCCACATAGATTTGCAACACAAACAAGTCATCTTCTATCTTCTTGGTGAAGAGAGTGGTGTCAACTTTTCCCATCTTGAAGCCTTTGGATATGAGAAAGTTCCTCAGTCTTTCATACCATGCCCTTGGAGCTTGCTTCAACCCATATAATGCCTTCTTGAGCTTGTAGACATGGTTGGGCTTCTTGTTATCTTCAAAACTAGGGAGGTTGTGCAACATACACTTCCTCATTGATGAAGCCATTGAGAAATGCACTCTTCACATCCATTTGATAGAGCTTGATGTTGTGAGCACAAGCATAGGCTAATAAGATTCTAATTGCCTCCAATCTTGCCACCGGTGCATATGTTTCTCCAAAGTCGAGACCTTCAACTTGTGTGTAACCTTGAGCCACTAGTCTTGCTTTGTTTCTCACCACTAAGCCATCTTGATCTTGCTTGTTCTTGAAGACCCACTTGGTTCCAATCACATTGTGCTTCTTTGGCCTCTCAACAAGCTCCCAAACTTCATTTCTAGTGAAGTTGTTCAATTCCTCATGCATGGCATTTATCCAATCCGGATCCTTTAATGCCTCATCAATCTTGGTTGGCTCAATGAATGATACAAAGGAGTAGTGCTCACATATGCTAGCCAATCTTGATCTTGTTTGCACACCTCTTTGAATATCACCAATGATATGATCTAGAGGATGATCTCTTGCAATGTTGGAAGGTTGAAGAACTAGCTCATTTGCATTGCTTGCTTGACCTTGATCTTGATCTTCATGTTGAGTACCACTTGTGCTTGCCTCATTGGAATCATCAATCACAACTTGAGTTGGCACTTGCACCTCATCACCATCATCCACTTGCCTCGGCCTAATTTCACCAATGTCCATGTGTCTCATTGCATTGTTCAATTGATCTCCACCCACATCTTCTTGATTTTGATTTCCAACTTGAGAACCTTGGGTTTCATCAAATTCAACATCATGAACCTCTTCAACTAGCCCACTAGCCAAGTTCCACACTCTATAAGCCTTGCTAGAAGTAGAGTAGCCAAGAAGAAATCCCTCATCACATCTCTTGTCAAACTTGCCAAGTCTTTGCCCCTTCTTGAGTATGTAGCACTTGCAACCAAAGACCCGGAAGTAAGCAATTTTGGGCTTTCTTCCATTCAAGATTTCATATGGAGTCTTCTCTAACTTCCCATGGCAATAAAGGCGGTTACTATAATAACAAGCCGTGTTGATAGCATCACTCCAAAATTTCTCACTCACATTGTACTCAAGTAGCATAGTTCTTGCCATCTCAATCAAGGTCCTATTCTTCCTCTCAACTACACCATTGGATTGGGGAGTGTAGGTTGATGAGAATTGATGCACAATTCCAAGCTCATCACACAACTCTTCAACTCTTGTGTTCTTGAATTCACTCCCATTGTCACTTCTTATCTTCTTGATGGTAGTGTCAAACTCATTTTGCACCCTCTTGACAAATGACTTGAATAGATCATAGACTTCACTTTTGTCATAGAGGAAGAACACCCAAGTGTATCTTGTGTAATCATCCACAATCACAAAACCATACTTGTTGCCCCCAATTGATGTATAGTGAGTTGGGCCAAACAAGTCCATATGCAACAACTCAAATGCTCTTGAAGTTGACATCTCATTCTTCTTGGGATGTGAGTTCCCATGTTGCTTGCCGGCTTGACATGCACTACAAGGTCTATCCTTCTCAAATGTGACATCATTCAAGCCTCTCACTAGATCATGCTTCACCAACTTGTTCAATTGCTTCATGCCAACATGACCTAGGCGCCTATGCCATAGCCATCCCTTGCTTGACTTGCCAATCAAACATGATGAAAGTTGAGCTTCACTAGTATTGAAATCCACCAAGTACAAGCTTCCATGCCTAAACCCCTTGAAGATGATATTTGCTTGATCCTTGCTTACTACCTCAACATGCTTGTCATCAAATATGCACTTGTAGCCAAGATCACACAATTGTGCCACCGACAAAAGATTGAAGTTCAAAGTATCAACTAGCAACACATTGGAGAGATCCTTGTCATTGGAAATTGCAACCTTTCCAAGCCCCATGACATCACCCTTGCTATTGTCACCAAATGTGATGGAGTTGAATCCACCATTGTCATTCTTGTCAAGTGACTTGAACATACTATCTTCACCGGTCATATGATTTGATGCACCACTATCAAGCACCCAATGCCTCCCTCCGGCTTTGTAATTAACCTACAAGAAGACATCAAGCTTTAGGTACCCATTTTTGCTTGGGTCCTTGAAGGTTAGTCACTAGAGTCTTTGGCACCCAAATAGCTTTCTTCTTTGAGCTCATCCATGGTGTGCCAATGAATCTAGCACTCACACCACTCTCACTCTTAACAAGCATGTAAGAAGCACTCAACTTGTAAGAGGAGGCACTAGTGTTCTTGTTCTTGCATGCATGCTCTAGATGACCAACTTGCTTGCAACTCTTGCAATAGCTACCATTGTTCTTCACAAAACTAGTCTTGTGAGGAGCAAAAGCGGCCTTGCCTTTCTTGGGGGTATAGCCCAATCCCTCTTTGTAGAGAGAAGCTCTTTGGCTACCCAAGCACATAAGCAAGCGGTCCTCACCACCATAAGCCTTAGCCAAGGTGTGATTGAGCTCCTTGACTTCCTTCTTAAGACACTCATTCTCAACTACTAGTGTAGAATCACATGCATGACCAACACTACTAGATGATGTAGAGGCATAAGAGCATGAAGGGCTAAGTGATGCAACAACAAATGAGTCATCAAGTGAATCACATGATGTGGACACATTTTTCTTTTCTATGTTCACCACTTGTGGTTGCACTTTCTCTTGCTTCTCAACTAGAGAAGAATGAGCTTTTTCAAGCTTAGAGTGAGCAATCTCTAGCTTCTTATGGTCTACCTTTAGACTCTCATAAGAGGCCCTCAACTCCATAAGTTCTTGCTCAAGGTTTTGTTTATCCTTGCGCAAGCCCCTACATTCTTTCCTAGAGTCATTGAAAGCACCTTTGCAATCCTCAAGCATGACCCATAGTTCTTCTTTTGTGGTGTCATCATCATCATCACTCTCATCATCACTATCGGGTGGAGGTTTTACCTTAGTGGCCTTGGCCATGAAGCAAGACGATGGAGCACCAAATAGAGAAAGCTTCTCTTGAATGGCAATGCTTGCGTGCCCCTTCTTCTTCTTCTTCTTCTTCTTGGAATCATCATCATCATCACTTGAGGAAGATGAATCACTCTCCCAAGTTGCCACATGAGATTCACCCTTCTTCTTGTGATGGGAGGAGTCTTTCTCCTCCTTCTTCTTCTCTTGCTTCTTCCTCTCCTTCCTCATGGCATCTTCATCATCACTTGCATATGGGCACTTGGCAATGAGATGATCCTTGCTATTGCACCGGAAGCACTTCATGGGACGGTCACTAGACTTGGATGAGCTTCTCTTGCCCTTGGACCGGTACCCCTTCTTCATGAGCTTCCCCATTCTCTTCACAAGGAGTGCCATTTGTTCACTCACTTCTTCTTCTTGCCCACTTGAGCTAGAGCATGGCTCATTTTCACTTGAAGACTCTTCCTTCTTCTTCTTGCCCTTGCTCTTGGATGATGTGGCCTTGAACGCCACACTCTTCTTGTCATCATCCTTCTTCTCATTCTCCTTCTTCTTCTTCTTCACCAACTCTTCCTTCTCATGATCTTCTCTAAACTCATCATCGGCCATTATCTCTTGAAGGACTTGGTTGGGAGTTGGCTTCTCCTTCATTGTTGTCTTCACCATGACGGTCTTCAACATATCAAATCTCTTGGGAAGACACCTCATGAACTTGGTGGAGAATTGAGAGTCCTTGATCTCTTCCCCAAGTCCCTTGAGCTCATTGACAATGACTTGGAGCCTATGGAACATCTCCGGCACACTCTCATCCTCCTTCATTGAGAAGCTTGCAAACTTCTCTTGCAACATGTAGGCTCTTGCGGTCTTAACACTTTCGGTGCCCTCATAAGCTTCTTCTAGCTTCTTCCAAATGTCATGAGCCACCTCAAGGTTCTTGATGAGCTCAAAAGCTTTATCATCAAGTGCCTCATGGAAAGCACTCACGGCAATGTCATTTGCTTGTTGCTTCTTCTCTTCGGCCGGTGTTGGCACCGCACCCTCAACAAGCTCAAACTTTGTCTCCACCACTTTCCACACCTCAAGGTTGATTGACTTGAGATGACTCTTCATCTTGAGCTTCCATTTTGCATAGTCATCACCTCGAAATGATGGTGCCTTCTTGGTGTTGTTGATATGCAAAACCAATGCCATTGCTTCACCGTAGGATGTTAATCCAACTCAAACAAACGGTGCCCGGCTCCGATACCACGTGAAAGGTCACAATGGCTAGAGGGGAGGGGGTGAATAGCCTAATGAAATTTCTAGCAAGAATACTAGACAACCCAATTAGATAGCAAGGCGGCAAATGTGCAAAGCAAATGCTTCGACTACTCTATGCAAGCCGTCCTACCAAGCAAGGGTACTCAATTCAATTGCACACACAACAACGGTGATCAAACTACACAATGTCGGTTCACCGAAACCAACCAAACAATTACGCCCACGGGATTTAAGCTACACAATGAGTGGTTCCCGACCGACCACAACAAGCAATTCTAGTAAGAGGTAAGTAAAGAGAGGATGGAAAGTTATACCGCCGCGAAGAGTAGAAGATAGCCAATCACCGGTGTAGAAGCCAATCACCTAGAGAAGCTCAAGCACAATCACAATGGAGGTCGAAGCCTCGGTAATCACAAATCAACACAATGATTTTTACCGAGGTTCACTTGCTTCCGGCAAGCTAGTCCTCGTTGTGGCGATGCACTTGCTTGGTGAGTTGCCCGCTCAATTGGCTCGGTGCCAAAGACCCCAATGGGGAGCCGCAATCTCCACACAAGACAAGGATCCACAAGCCACGAGCAATCCACTAGAGTATCCTTTCGCGAACTCCGCGGGGAAGGATCAAGAACCCCTCACAAGAACCCGGTGTGGCCTCGAACAATCACCAAGTCGAGCTCAACCACCACCCGCTGCTCCAAACCGTCTACGGTGACGGGAATCACCGAAGAGTAACAAGAATCCGCAGCCCACTCGAAGAACAAGTGCCTCTAGATGCAACTCTCAATGCAAATCACTTGTCTTGCCACTCAAATCTCACAAGAGATGCTCAAGAATGAAAGAGATGAGTGGGGGAGTGTCTCTCTAGCTCAAAGGATGCACAAGTATGTGAAAATGGCCAAGAGAGCCTTCCATGGCCGGCCAAACGTCCATTTATAGAGCCTCCTCCGAAAATAGCCGTTGCCCCTCGGGCTGACGCCACAGCACGCGCCGGACGCGTCCGGCGCTTCTCCATCGCGCCGCCGCAGTCGACCGTTGAAGTTCAAAGTCGCCACGTCACCAAGCGCCGGACGAACAACAGTGTTCTGCCCGAGTCCGGCGCCCGCGTCCGTCGCGTGTCCGCGCGAGAGACAGCCCGACCAGAAAGTTTCTGGTCGGCGTCTGGCCGCCGCCGGACGCATCCGCCGCCGCGTCTGACGGTCTCTGCGCCCGGCCCGGCCACCTGCGCCAATCCGGCCACGCGCCGGACGCGTCCGGCCCCGCCTGCGTCCGCGCCGTGTACTGGCGCCCTGTGACTTGTCACCTTCTCGTTTGATCTTCGATGTCGCGCCGTCGTCGATCCAATCTCCAAACCACTTGTCCAAGGTGCTAACTCCACAGAGTAGATCACTTCTCAAGCACCGGAGTTAGCGTATCTTCTCAAGATCACGTCGACAAGTGTTAGCCCTCTAGTTAGTCTCTCATGCATCATGCAAAGTCACAACTAGAGGCATTTAGGACCGCGAGTGAACCGAGGAAACCCCTCTTGATAGTCGGTTATCGATCCTAAATGTGGTCACACTCACTAAGTGTCTTGACCACTAAACCGGAAAGCCCTATCAAGTATACCTTCGCCTTGATCTCCACGGGCGTTTCCATTCATCACCGGAGCTTGATCACTTCACATGTCCACCATGTCCGTCACCGTGATCACCATGCTCCATCATCCATCGTCACGTTTCTATGTGTCTAACCACACTTAGAGCAAAGCATTAGCAATGTTGAGTGTCATTAATTATCAAAACCAAACCGGAGCTTTCGGGCGTCCACCGGAGCCTGCCGCGCCTCAACCTCAATCTCCGCCAACGAAACCGCGGCCGACTCTTAATCTATTCATTCTTCCTCTCGTATCGACTTAAGACTTGCGGTAATTGGCCTGCGTGGCCGTGTTTGAGGCCTGCGTGGCCGGGGTTCGGGGAACCCTTGTACTTGTTTGGACACATTTTGTGGCACTAGTGCCGATTCCGGCCGTAGCTTGACTATCCGGTTGTTTTCCTGCGGGCTTATGTTGCCACTTTCGCCGTGGCGATGCATTCGGCCCTGCGTTTTTATAAGTCGTTTTGTGGCGTTTCTTGCGATTTCGTAGACCAGCCTAATTACGGAGACTTAGAGCGTCGAAACCTACGAATTGGAGCGGCGCCACCTTCAGCGTTGTGTGGAGTCTGAGAGCACCGCCCCCCCGAATCTGAGCGGTGGAGGGCGCATTCGGGAAAATTTTTCGTTAAGCCCTCCGGCGTTGTGTGGAGTCCGAGAGCGCCGCCCCGGAATCCGAGCGGTGGAGGGCGCATTCGGGAAAATTTTCGTTAAGCCCTCCGGCGTTGTGTGGAGTCTCGAGAGCGCCGCCCCCCGAATCGGAGCGGTGGAGGGCGCATTCGGGAAAATTTTTTGTTAAGCCCTCCGGCGTTGTGTGGAGTCTAAGAGCGCCGCCCCCGAATCGAGCGGTGGAGGGCGCATTCGGGAAAATTTTTCGTTAAGCCCTCCGGCGTTGTGTGGAGTCCGAGCGCCGCCCCCGAATCGGAGCGGTGGAGGGCGCATTCGGGAAAATTTTTCGTTAAGCCCTCCCGGCGTTGTGTGGAGTCCGAGAGCGCCGCCCCGAATCTGAGTGGTGGAGGGCGCATTCGGGAAAAATTTTCGTTAAGCCCTCCAGCGTTTTGTGTGGAGTCTGAGAGCGCCCCCCGAATCTGAGCGGTGGAGGGCGCATTCGGGAAAATTTTTCGTTAAGCCCTCCAGCGTTTATTTTCCAAGATATGCTGATGTTGTTACACGGTGTTCTTGCGCTCTGCATAGCTACTGAATGGAACTCTTTATGGCCTTAATGGTTGTAGCTAGACCCCGAATGTGGGCTAGTCGGCGTGCAGGAGCTGGGTCTTCCATTCATTCTTGGCGATAGTGAGACACGCGGTTACGTGCATCTCTCGCTATTGCGTGCGTGTTACTTTTGCTTAGGCGGCCGAGTTGAGCTGGCTGCACCCGCTTGTCCGGTGCTCTCAACCGAAATGGGAGGACTAGCGCCGACTCCCTTCCGACTCCTCCCGAGTTAAGCCCGGGCCGCGCCTGATTACCCGGCGCTCGCAAGCGAAACGGGAGGACGAGCGCGGCTCCGTTCGACTCCTCTCATTCCTATTATCCTTGGTTTGAAACGGGATAGGTTTGTTTTGACCGACATGGCTTTGCGTGATTGGGGACGTTATGTATATATAATCTTGTTTGGATCATGTTGCCATGAAACACCTTTTTATGTAGCGACCCGGTCGTACTTTTATTAGGTGGATCATAAATTTTACACGTCTTAGAGGCCATGTAGCCGGATTATATAATCCAGTCAAACCCGTTGGTTTTTACCATGCTCGCAGGAACCTTAGCTTTGGTTCTACCGTGCTCATATTGTTTGTAGTATGTTGGAGTGGGAGGTTTCGGGATAACCGGTATCGTCGGACCAAATGCGGCTTCCGCTTACCGGTCCTCACTAACCGCATTGGGTGTAGGATTTCGGCCCTTTTGCCTCGTTGTGTATGTCATATTCGGGTGGAGCACGCTCGATAATGGTGCAGTACAGCGCTCCTTTCGAGAGTCCGAGGGGTTCTATTCGTCCGTATTCTCGAGGCATTGCTCGATATAGAGGGTGTGTTGCTCTTGATTGTGAGATTAAACGCCACAAGCACTTCCGGTGTAATTATACCATCGAATATGATGAATAAGAAGTTTGGCTTTGCGGGTAAAAATTGCTTCTTGATGGCTTTGCGGCATTGTTACATTCGGGTTTTTATCCCGAAGCTCGCTTCACCGAAACGTTGATTGCACGCATTCGGCTACGCCGTTTTCGCGACACTTCAGCGTTTTTCGAGTTCGTCGCAGCGTTTTCTTTTCGCGCAATTTAGATGTTTGTTCATGACACTCCGGCGTTTTCTTTGCGTTCACTAGCCATTTTGGCTTTTGGTTGCTTGCAACGACAAAAACCGATCCGAATAGGGACAGTGGCATATTTGCCATTGTCTTTTTCGGCTTGAAGAGATTAGTACGCATCCTCGCTTTTGGGAAAACGCGGCTTAAAAAGCATTGAAAAGGGTACATAGGGACGCCTCATTAAAAAACCTCACGCCTCCGAAAAGGCTTCCCTGTGAGGAAAAAGAGCACGCCCCGAATTGTAAAATGTATGCTTAAGAATTAAAAAGGAAAATTACAACCCCGTGGGGCAATTTCACGGGTAAAAGCGGCGTAAATTGTCGGCATTCCAGTGTGGGCTGGACTCAGTGCCATTTTCATTCACCAACGTGTAGACACCTGTTTTTACCATTCTCGCGACAATGTACGGTCCGTACCATGGCGACTGCAGTTTGCCTTGCTTGTCGGGCTACCGAATAAGCACCATATCTCCGGGGTTGATGACTTGCCTGAGCACTTTTTTATCTCTCCAAGCCTTTGTTTCCGATGGTACTTGTCAAGATTTTCCGCCGCCTGTTGCCTTAGGGAGTCAACCTGCTTCAAGGCCGAGTGTATCGCCGTTCGGCGTAGTAGCCATGATTTCAGTTCGGAAAGATCCTAGCCGCACCTCTTCCGGGGTAATGGCCTCTTCCCCGAAAAGGAGTGCGAAGGCGTGAAGCCGGTTGCTCGCAACTTGGATATATTGTGCCCCCAAACCGTGGCCGTTAGCTCCCGAGCCCATCCGCCTTTCTTCTCGGTGCTTTCGAGGGTCTTTGATATGGCGGTGAAAATGTCGCCGTTGACCCGTTCCACTTGTGCCATTCGATTCCGGGTGGTTTGCGAGGCGAATGTCGGTTTGATCCCGAGGTCTTCACGAAAGTCTGAACTTGGTACTATCGAACCGCTTTCCGTTGTCCTTGTTATGTAGGATGGGACCCCGAATCTGCGAGATGATTCGCTGCCACTTGTTGACACTTCTAACACCACTCACGCTAAGTTGTCATCCCTAGCATGGCGCGAAGTGTTGGTATAGAAACTACTCCTCTAATCAAGAAAAATATGAGATCCCCAAGCGAACGAGATAATACACCATCGTAGCATTTTACCGGGAAGTATTCGGAGTATCGTTATTTATATTTAGCTCAAAGGAAAGAACTAAGGACTTAAACTATGAGATGAACTTGCTAAACATGACTACTTATGAGTGATTGATTACACGGTCACATACTTTGCGAGAGGGTAAACCATGATAAATAAGGGAATATAAAGTAATAAGCTCGGGGTATAAATCACACTAGATTAGCTATAGACTACTCACAAAGGTAGGTTGACATCGATTAGTGCAAGAAATATAAATCCTATGTAGGTTCTAATCTACTAAGTCATTCATCTACTCCAACTCTACACTATCACATATAGCACAAAAGACTCTTCATCTATGTATAAGGATCATTGCTATAACAAGCCAAGACATAGCGGGACTTACTACGCAACTTTAGTTCCGCTAGACCTACCAACGGGGATGGAATACGAGAGGACTCAACGGAACCTGTCACTTCCGCGATCTACCACACGACCCGGCCAATAGGGTGCATTTGTAGGTAAACGGCATCTAAGCACCATGCTTACATGAAATCTACCACCTAACCCCCCTACAGGGAAGAGAGCTAAGCGCTTTGCAAACATATACATAAACTTATTACCAATCATAACCATATCAAATGTAGAACTAGAATAAACTAGGAACATAATAAATAGAAACATAATGATATTTAGAATAAAGTCACAAGAATAGATACAAGATAATATCAAATTCGATGATGAAGATCCGGAATTCCGAGCACGGGCACCCGATTCTTCCTCTATCTAGTCTAAACCTATGTAGAACTTGAAGATCTAGAGTAGCTATTCTAATTCTCTCGGTGGAGATCTCTCTCTAAACCCCGGCTTTGCCGATGGCTACCTCGAATAATGAATTCTTGAATGAATTAGCTATTGACCCGGGGCCGGGGGCTCTGAATATATAGCCCCCTAGGATGCACCACGGCCATCGGATCAAACCGACCTAAACGGACGATAATTATTGCTCCTCAAGGTCGGTGGAGGCGAGATCCGCGAGCCTCCACTGATTGGTGGAGGTGGCCGATCGGCCGACCCAAGGAGGAGTCGGCCGACCCACCACTCTGCCCGGTGGGTCCCCGCCCGTGGTTTGCCTTCTCGGAGTCTTCTAGAGTATACAATTTTACCCGTTCGGTCTTTCTCTCTTTGTAATCATGACATGTGGGCCTCCTTGGATGTTTTCCCGATAATCCCTGCGAAAACACATATTCACCAAAACTTGTGGAATCGTCGGTTAAAACCCTAAGCCTATGGTGGTGAACAGATTATACCCCTCTTTCTCTCTACGATTGACATATAAAATTGATCATTAACAACCGTCAACAAACTCCCCCAAGCTTACCCTTTGCTCGTCCCTGAGCAAATAGCTATAGAAGATGGATCAGGAGTTGCTGCAATGCTTTCATGCTTTACAAACACACATGCTCTAAACAAAAATTTCTCCCCAGACTAGAGTGAACTATTGTTGATGTCTATTAAGTGCAACTGAAATAAAGAAGGTTCCGCAAGCGCACAGAATATATCATCGTAGCATTTTAACCGGGAGTAATCCAGGTATCGTTATTTATATTTTTACCACTAGGAAGGGAATGCCTTTGGATAATGAGTGATGAGCAATGCACATGCTATAATGGAGAGCTTAACCTTGTACGTATCGATCATCTCATACGGGGTAAGTGTCACATAAAATATAGGAATGAATGATAAATGACATAAGATAAATGAGAGCATTTAGCCACATAAAATAATAGTAATAAGCCATCTCAACTTAGCACTCTAAGCTTATAACACTAGCATGGACTAGGACGATCTAGGGTATAATCCTATGTTATTCTAACTATAAAGTCAAAGCATACAATGATTAGTGCAAGAACATCTAGCAATCATGGCGGGAAAAGGTTACATCTATGCATAGTGATATTACCGAGAAGACAAGAGACATAGCAATGACTTCAATGTAATAGGTTTGTTACGCTAGACCTATACTCGGGAGAAGGGCTACAAAGGACTCAACAGGAATGTTGTCACTCCTCCGCGATCTACCTCACGATCCGGAATATAGGGTGCAATCGCGAGATAAATACGGTATAGGCACCATGCCTACACAATATCTACCACTCGCCCATTGGCCTAATGAGCAAGCGCTATACGATCCTATGCATAAACATAATTCTAGTCCAACTATGCTAAACATATAATCAAAGTAAACTAAGAACGATATAATTGAGAACATAATCAAATAGAGCAAAGTCAAGTCGATATAATAGAATAGAATAAAGTACTACTCATAGTATCACGAACAATGATGAATATTACAAGAATGTAGAGGGGAATTACCAAGAACTCGACAGATCCGGACTCCAAGCTAGGCTTGATTCCCTCTAGATCTATTCCTATGTAGCTATGCTACTAAACTATGGAGCTCTAATTGAGATGGTGGCTCTGGCTCTCTGAATTCGATGAGAGAATGAACTCTTGAATGAATTAGGGTTTCACCCGAGGGCCGGGGGCTCTGAATATATAGCCCCCTAGGATGAACCACAGCCCTCGGATCAAACCGACCTAAATGGACGATAATTATTCATCCTCAAAGGCGGTGGAGGCGAGGATCCGCGAGACTCGATGCCATTGGTCGAGGTGGGGACTCGGCCGACTCCCCTGGGTCGGCCGACCGGCCCTTTGCCCAGTGGGCCCTGACTTCCAGGGTTTGCCTTCTGGAGTCTTCTAGATTATACAATTTTACCCGTTCGGTCTTTATCTCTATGTAATCATGACATGTGGGCCTCCTTTGGTTCTCTTTCGATAACCCCTGCGAGAAATAGACAATCACCAAAACTCGTGGAATTGTCGGTGTAACCCCTATATCTAACAGGTGAACTCAAATTAGTCCTTTCTCTTGCTGCGTTGACGATATAAAATTGATACTTAACGACCGTCAACAAACTCCCCAAGCTTACCTTTTGCTCGTCCACTCGAGCAAAGATAGACTCGTGATAGATCAAGAGTTGCTACAATACTTTCACTCCTCACAAGTACACATGCGTTCAAACAAGAACTCTCCTCCGGATTAGAGTGAACTATTCTGACTCAAAACTCACTCATATTACCTTTCACCATGGGGCTTGTAACTGTCACTTGGGTCTTGAGTAGTTGAAAGATAGAACAGTCAAGTCAAGCGCCATGTTTCTCACTCTTTGATCAATTATTATCCCGGAGTTTTTGCAAGGTTTGAAATAAAACTCAGAGTTCCTTGTATGAACCTTTCAAGTCTCTCATTTTTGGTATTTTTGGATCCTCTCTAAGGCATGAGTAGTGTATGCCTTCTCTCTTCTCTCGAGAATATGTGGTATTTGTGGAACTAAGGCATAGTGGAAAGTGCCTTCTCTCTCTCACCCTATTTTCTAATAGGCTTATGTGGAGCTCATAGGTGGGGAGACACTCAAACTCACTTGCATATATTGCATAGTTAAGACATGGATCCATTAGGAACTAAAATAATAATAAAGTCATATGTGCATGTGAATGAGGAAATGGAATGAA
>JAENPR010002008.1:0-86764 GCA_018135685.1 Themeda triandra
TCTCGTGGTTAAGTTATCCTTTGTTAGAATAAACCTTGTTGGAGGTACGAAAGGAATATTTTATCTTTAGAGGAACATTCAACTTCCAAATAAATTTATTTGTGACGAGCGTGTCCTCGTTTATGAGGTATTGGTACGTAGATCTTACCATAAAATGATTGTGTCTATGTAAATCCCAAATAAAATTATACCTTCCATGTGTAAGTTGGTAATTGGGTTTTTTAGATGCCAGGTTATGCCAGGACATTAGTTTCGAAATGAAATATTCGGGGGACATTTGATTTATTACATTCGCTATGTAACGCGGGGTAGTGGACTATATTATAAAGGGTCGGAAATTGCTCTCTAAGAGGCTTGATCTCACACGACTAACCCTGTACCGACGTCGACATCGACATGGTCATGTTGGTGCCACCGTTCTGGCGAGGAACCCCGGCTCGGACGGGGCCTGAAGGGCGACCGTGTCGCTGCCGAGCATCATCACCACCGACGACATCGCCGGACGGAGAGCTGGGTCATGCTGCACGCACAGAAGCCCTATGTGGATGCACCTCATCACGTCGGCCTCATGGAATCTGCCGCCCATAGAGGGATCTACCAACTCCATCACCGTCCCGGCCTCCCAGTGCTCCCAAACATGCACCCAATCGTTGTTCTTCCTGCCCGTGACGATCTCGAGCACAATTACGCCGAAGCTGAATGCATCCGATCTCACGGAGTAATTCCCACGCATCAAGTACTCCGGGGCCATGTACCCACTGAAACCAGAAATCAAACAAAATTTCTGTCATTTTTTCTTTTCTTGAAGCAAATTAAAGCTGAACCAGGGTCAAGTGTGGTACTGACACACTGTTTCGTGGTACCGAGTACTTACTTGTTGCCAACGAAGCGGTTCGTGACAGCATGCGTCTGGTCTCGGCCGAAGATCCTCGCTAGACCAAAGTTTGTGATCTTGGGGTTCATGTTCTTGTCTAGCAAGATGTTGTTGGCCTTGAGATCGCGGTGGACTACTTTTAGCTGAGAATCCTCATGGAGGTACTGTAGGCCTCGAGCGATACCGTTTATGATCTTGTACCTCTGCTCCCAATCCAGCATCTCACGCTTCTCGTTCTCAGTGTCTGACAGTAAAATTGTCGTAGAGGAAGTCAACTGAAGCGGAAGTTGCAGAAATGGATCGAGGACACAACACACATCGAACCCGGTTAAATAAATCAATACCGAAGAGGATCAGGTCAAGGCTCTGGTTGGGGACGAACTCGTAGACAAGCAGCCGTTCTTGCTGCTCCATGCAGACTCCCTGGAGCCTGACGAGGTTCTTGTGCCTCAGCTTGGCCACCAGTGCGAGCTCTTTCTTCAGCTCCTCCACTCCTTGCGTCGAGCTCTTCGACAGCCTCTTCACCGCTATCTCGTCACCATTAGGAGAACACCCTGGACAAATCAAAGCATTGCACGCTGTGATTCATGGGTATTTTCAATTCAGAAGCTAAGCATCTACGGAGGCATATTCGTTCCATACCTTGTACACCACACCGAGGCTGCCTTCGCCAAGCTTGTTGCTCTCGTCGAAATTCCTCGTGGCGGCTCGCAGGGTGGAGACGTCGATCATCATCGAGTCCACCATCTCCATATCCTCTGCTTCAGTGGAATACGTGGGGTCTGTTCCAAGTACGAATTGGATACGGCATTTCTTTTCAGATTACTCAAAAGTGTTTCACTCCATAAAATTGGAGAGTTCTGCAGGAACATACCTGACTGCTGCGCTTGTGCAATTGGCCGCCGGCGCTTCCAGAAACAGAAACAAACTGTAAGGTTTAGGGCTGCTAGAGTAGGAAGCACAACTGCAAGAACCACCACGGGAACACTGTATTTTCTCCCACCTATCAAGTAACGAATGCGTGAGATAAGTTTCATCAGAAACTATATAAACTACTAGAATAAACGACATGTGTGACAAAAAGAATAAACAAATCTCTGATCTCTAACTCACTTCCTCCGATCGGAGGCCCAATTGTTGGCTGGACAGCCGGCGCCGGCGCCGGGCTTAGTGATGCCAGCCGCACCAGCGCCGGTCCACTGAAGAAGGACGCGGTCTCGTACCGCCAGGAGCAGTTGAACCAAAGCACCCTTCCTCCGATATGGTCCCAGAACTGGGCCAGATTACTCGCGATGATCCTAGCGAGGCACTTCCGGCACTGCACCGGCGTCTGGTCCGGCGTGCACTGCCCCAGGGTGTACACCTTGGGGAACTCCTTGTTGAAATCGGCCTCTCCTGTGGCGAACCGCCGCGTGGAGTTGAACGCGGCGTGGTCTGCGGTGGCGTTGATGAGCGCGGCCAGGAGGCGATTGAACCGGGCCGGGTCCGAGGTGACGTTCGCGTTGTTTACGATGGTGTACGACTGGGATGTCGGGCCGGTGTCGTCGCCGCTGGGGAGGGCGTGCACGTCGGAGTAGTGGAGGATGCAGGGGTCGTAGTAGATGGTGGCGTCCTTGTTGTAGGAGCAGTCGTTGGGCAGGTCCTGGAAGGCCTGGGTCAGGCAGCCGAGGCAGGTGCTGGCGTTTGTGTCACCGCGGCACAGCCCCATGGCCCAGAGTTGGTCCGGGATGGCACCGACGACGACGGTGGCGAAGAGGTTCGGCGACGCGGAGGCGTTCTTGGGCAGCCTGGTGGCGGCGAGGTTGAGGTTGGCTTGGTACGTGCTGTTGGGCTGGAACTGGTTGCTCGTGCCGCAGAACGGCCACGGGTAACTCGCAGCGCGGGATTGGAGTAGCGAGACCGCGACGATGGCGGCAATGGCGAGGAGGTGGTGCTGAGCCATTGTGTACACGGTTGGCTGGTGGATGTGGGAGGGAGGAGTACGTGAGCAGGCGGTTTATGTATAAGGGGGACGGGTAAATGAGTCACAGACACACCGAACGTTGTCCCACTGACCGCAGCAGTTGTTTGATGCTGGCCGAGTGCGGCTCGTTTTAGTCCATTCGGCCTTTATACCGTATCTTATTCCTTTTCTATGAAGTCCTTTACGCTTTAATCACTCATATTCTCCACCAAGGTCATCGATCGATAAGCAGTTGGAGGCCTCTTTTCCGAAGCTTACTGTATTCAGGACCTATATCTATATATTTTAAGTGCCCATGTTCCGTTTAGTTGGAGGCGTATCGTTCTTTCATCTATAAAAGCAAATGTTACACTGAAATTAACAAAAATGTGCATCAAATGACCGATCGACTATTGCATAACACGTTTTGACATTTGCTATTTTAGTGCGTATATGAACATTCATATGTAATCATGTTATTAACTGTATGTATAGTTGAATCTTTGCTGCACAACAACACTGACATCTAATTGTATTAAAAAAATTGTTTCCTTAAAAAGAAATCTGTCTATTACTGTTCCTCTGTGGATTTATGCTAAAAAAAATGGAGGAATCCTAAAAATTCCCAGCAAAAAGAAAATCATATATGGCCAATAATTTGTTGACACTAATCAACGTCGAGAACAATATCTATCGCATCCATTCTGTTTCCATATTACCCAACTCTATTACAAAATAATTAACCCAAAATAGCCCCTTAATACATACTTCTAAATTACCTACCTCTAGCTTTATGACAAAAAACACACAAAACTACTCCTAGTACAAGCTTCTACTCCCTCCGTTTCAAAATAATAATCGTTTTGGGCGTGCCACAAGTTTGACTCATTTGTAGAAAATATGTGCAATATTTATATCTCTAAATAATTTTGTTAAAAAACTAGACTTAAAGATATTTCCAATGATACTAATCACTTAGCATAAATATTAATATATTTTAATATATAATTGCCGGTAGCGATTTCTCGAGCGCGAACGACACTTATTTTGAAAAACAGAGGGAGTAGTTACGTTTGGCACAAAACAAATTTCGGTAAAATAATTGATAACGATTGCATGACCATACCAATCATGTCAGACTACCTGCACTCATGGAACTCTATTTTCATTCCTCTAAAAAAGAATATTCCGTCCCGGTCAGCCAGATTCCTTACTCTATCCAACTTTCTCCCGCACTCATCAATCCTTTACAGTTTACTCAATACCAACAGTAGGACCCACGTATCATTTTTTTATTCTCTTTTTTTCTCTCCCCATTCTCTCTCTCTCTCCCCCTTTCTCTCTCCATTCTATCTCTTCCTCCGCGAGCTCCCCCACGAACGGGTCGCCCACGCCGTCGCCTGCGCGCGGGGACGACGGCGAGCCGGCGAGCGCGCGAGTCCACCGGCGGTCGAGCTCCCCCCCACCCCTCTCCGGTGCGGCGGAGCTCCCGCTCGTGGCCGGGCGAGGCCCCGGAGCAGCGGCGGAGCAGCGGCCCCGGCGAACCGCCCTGTCCTGCCCTGCGAGCGGCGCGCGGGCGGCTCCAGGAGTCCAGGCGGTGGCGGACCTGCAGCGCGGCGACGCCCATGACCCGCGGCCTCTCCTCGCGGCCTTCCCCATGGGAGCCGCCTCCTCGTCCGCGCTGCGTCCCCGGCGGCCGGCCATGGAGGTCCTCCTCGTCGCGCGGCCGGCCATGGAGGTCCTCCGCCTCGGCCCTGCGCCCGCGCCCTCCCCCTCCATCTTCCTCGCCGGCGCCTCGGCCCTGCGCCTCCACCTCCGGCGCCGGCGTCCTTCCTCCTCCTCTATGGCGGGTGGAGGGCGCCCAGCGGAGCTCGATGCGCGCCGGCGGCCTCCTCTCCCGCTCGCGGCCGGGCGGCGCTCGTGGTACGGTGGCCGGCGGCTCCTCGCCCCTTTCTTCCTCGCCCCGGCTCCTCGCCCCTTTCTTCCTCCACCGACGGCCGGCGGCGGAGGGCCCCTGCTCTGCTCCACCGGCTCACAGCGGCGGAGGGCACACTGCTCTGCTCCACCGGCTCGCGGCGGCGTGTCCCCCTCTTTGTATCCGCCCAAGCGCGAGCAGCCAGCGAGCTCCCCGCGCCGGCGAGCCTGGGCGTCCTTCCTCCCTCCCAAGCGCGAGTGACGGGCCGCTCTCTCTCCTCGGCCATGGCGGGCCCCGCGTTCGCTTTTGCGTTCGTTCCGTACCAACGCCAAACATCGGGGACGGAGGCCGGTCGGCCGCGGTTGCGTCCGCGATGGCGTCCCCCGCTGCAGCGACTGAGTAACGCAAAAGCGTTTTGCGTTCGCTTTGAAGTTCCCCAGTGCGGGTAGTCTCAATCAGAGTAGATTTCCGGGTCATTTATTAGTCCGGTCATCATGTCGGGTCAACCGAGGAAGGAAAGATAGTCGCGGAAGGTGGTCTCTGCCTCTCTGGTCTGGAGTTTCGTTCCACACGACGCTCGTGTTGCACGTTGTTGTCGCCATCGGCCCGGGGAGAACTATGGGCGCAGCTGTGGCTCTAGCTAGCGTGCATGTAGACATATATGCAATGCCACAACGGACTTGTACTACCGTACCATTGTGAACGACAGCAGCATCCCGGAAGACCATCCTGGTACCATGGTGTGAGAGCCGAGGACCGGCCGGGGTCAGTGGTCTAGACAAGACATCTAGCCGGCAGCGCATTAGCATCGCGAAAACGACTCTACTCCAGATGCCGAGTGAGGTACGTAAAGCCTCGTTTGGAAAATCCCCCCAGCTTTCCTGGGTCCTGCCTCCCGGGGCTGGCCCTGACGCTAATACGCAAGGAGAAAGTGAGTGTGTGGTAGCGAGAGGTTGGCCCTACCTCCCGGGGCGTCGCTTCCACTGCTGGTTCGACAGGGTCAGGGAAGCCCGTGCAGTAGCGTGAAACTGGTGGAAAGGAAAGCAAAGACCAAAAAGCAACAGGGCTAGGGAAGCTTTTTGCTCATCGTGATGAACTCTGAACCCCGGGGCTGCTTTTCCTGTCTCCCAAAGGAAGCTTAACCGAGTAGCATGATAAACATTGCATGACAGGGCTCACAAGGATGTCGGGTCAACATGCCATGTGCATTCACACCTGGGCGCAGTGGCTAGCAAACTGACGCTTGTGGGTTTGCTTGAGCCTATTCTTGAAAACAACGCGCACTGTGCCATGAATAACTGATGGTAGTAGCTTTTTCTACTATATCAGTTGGTGTCTAATGTCCAGCAAAATTATTGGAAGGTACAAAATATTCTTGGCAGATGCGTTTGGCCTTGTTTTCGTGAATAAATTTTTAGGGCATTTAAAATTTCAGTTTGAGTTTAGAAATTACAATACTGTTGGTGACTAGCGAAGCTGAAGACCAGACAGGAATGAGCTAGATGCGGAGAATGCAAGAATGGCATACCCAAAGTGGATATGTGTCGGTGTTTCATCCCAACGGTGAGTTAATTTATGCTGCACGTCTCAGGTCCCGATGGCTTGCACTCAAATACGAGGAATTATACCGGTTCAGATCACGGGCCTACGTCCAGAGTCCAGTGCAGGGTCGAGCTTGTGTTCCTCGAATTCAAGAGCTCAGGGTCTTACAACGGGGTGCTTGTAAGCATGGGAAAAAGGCGAGATCGAAGGTTTAGCCAGAGAGTTGCTGAGGCCCTATCCCCTAGAGAAGACGTCGTTGCTGGTGCAGATGCATTCCTATTGACGACAGATCACAATAGCTAGCGAAGATGACAGATCACAATAGCTAGCGAAGACGACAGAGCTGTGGGACGATCGATGTAGGAGGAAGCCGAGCATGTTGACAAATTTGAGTAGTCACAAAGAGCCACTACGGGAGACCCCACAGATGCCGAGTGTTAGAGGGTTTGCTGAGTGTCATCCCTCGGGCACTCAGCAAACAATCTTTTTGCTGAGTGTTGCACAAAAAACACTCGGTAAAAAAAACACTCGGCAAAGAGATTGTTTGCCGAGTGGTTTTTTTTTTTTTTTTTGACACGCGTCAAACAACTTCTTTGCCGAGTGTTTGTCTACGCACTCGGCAAAGAAGCAAGTTTGCCTAGTATTTTTTTTACGGCACTCGGAAAATAAATAATTTTTTCTTTCCTATACCTCAAACTTTTTCTAGTCTCCACATATAACATGTGGTATTCCATGTTAAAGTTTGGTAATTTTTTGTATCTTTTTTCTATATTTAAATAATTAATTGCATTTCAAGCAATTTTTTGAATCAATGAACTGCAAGTTATTTAAATAATAGAACAAAATGAGTAGAAAATTGATATTCATATCATTCATGCCTGTTTGAGGCTTAACCTATGAAATGAAAAGGAATTTCGAACATCTTGCTTAGAAAACATGACAACGAATGTGTCGTATGGTTTTAAAAAATTTTAAAAAGCAAACGAAGTCTCAAAATCATGATATTTGTCATGATGTGATGATATCATACGTGGAGGCTGTGATAAAAATTTGACAAGGTTTTGAACATTTTGTCACATACGATGTTTAGAAATCGAAGCATCTCATAGGAAGGATCATGGCGTTGAGCGGGATTCAAAAGGATTTGGAGGCAAAGTGATAGTCGAATTGTGATTTGACTACAAAATTTTTGTATAGGCAATAGAGAACAAATATTGCTTCATGTTAATTTTTAGTAATTTTTTCGAACCGTTTGATAATTTTAATGTATTAAGTGTCATTATAGAATTTTAATTGATATAAATTGAATTTGAG
The DNA here is from genome assembly GCA_018135685.1 of Themeda triandra. Lineage (NCBI taxonomy): Eukaryota > Viridiplantae > Streptophyta > Magnoliopsida > Poales > Poaceae > Themeda > Themeda triandra. Next base: position 7,588 of record JAENPR010002008.1, read on the forward strand.
CTGTAAGTGCATAAAATAATTGAATTATATGAGTGGAAAAATCAAATATATATTAATGAGTGAATTTGACAAGGTATTGCTAAATTAATTGATATTAATTTAAATTTATATTATGGAAAAGAAGGAGAAGAAGAAGAAACCTAAAAATAGAAAAAATAGAAAAATGTTTGCCGAGAGTTCCGAGGTCTAGCACTCGGCAAAGAACTTGTTTGCCGAGCGCCGAACAAGTGGCACTTGGCAAACTCAATTTCATTAAAACCGCCCGCTCCCCTCGCCTCCTCCCGTCTCTCTCCCTCGCTCCTCGCATCCCCCTCCATCTCCCTCGCTCCCCGCCTCCATCGCTCTCCTCCTCCACCTCGTCCCCACCCGGCCTCTATGGCTGCCCTCTCTCTCCCTTTGCTTGCCCCTCACCTCATGCCCGGACGGAGCGGCAATGGGGTGAAGCGGCGCGGTCGGTGAGGAGAGATGGCGCGCGAGGAGATCGAGCGCGGCCGGTGCGAGGAGATCCAGGCCGGCGACGCAAAGGAGATCTGGCGGCGAGATCTACGGCTGCCGACGTGAGGACATCCGGCGGCGAGATTGTTGACGGTAGTTAAGTATCAATTTTATACCGTCAACGCAGCAAGAGAAAGGACTAATATGAGTTCATCTGTTAGATATAGGGGTTACACTGACAGAATTTCATGAGTTTTGGTGATTGTCTATTTCTGCAGGGGGTTATCAGAAAGAGAACCAAAGGAGACCCACATGTCAGGATTACATAGAGATAAAGACCGAACGGGTAAAATTGTATACTCTAGAAGACTCCGAGAAGGCGACACACGAAAACGGGGCCCACCGCCATTGACCGCAGGCGGCCGCCCCTGGCCTATGGTCGGCCGCCCCTCCACCTCAACCAATGAGGTGGAGTCTCGCGGATCCTGCCTCCACCGCCTTTGAGGATGAATAATTATCGTCCATTTAGGTCGGTTTGATCCGAGGGCTGTGGTGCATCATAGGGGGCTATATATTCAGAGCCCCTGGCCCCTGGGTAAAACCCTAATTCATTCTCTCTTCATTCATTTGAGAGGATTCAGAGAAGCCAGAGCCACCATCTCAATTAGAGCTCCATAGTTTAGTAGCGTAGCTACATAGGAATAGATCTAGAGGGAATCAAGCCTAGCTTGGAGTCCGGATCTGTCGGAGTTCTTGGTAATTCCCTCTACATTCTTGTAATATTCATCATTGTTCGTGATACTATGAGTAGTAATTTATTCTATTCTATTATATCGAGACTTGACTTTGCTCTATTTGATTATGTTCTCAATTATATTGTTCTTAGTTTACTTTGATTATATGTTTAGCATAGTTGGACTAGAATTATGTTTATGCATAGGATCGTATAGCGCTTGCTCATTAGATCGATGGGTGAGTGGTAAATATTGTGTAGGCGTGGTGCCTAGACCGTATTTATCTGCGGTTGCACCCTATATTCCGGATCGTGAGGTAGATCGCGGGAGTGACAGTCCTGTTGAGTCCTTTATATTCTTCCGAGTATAGGTCTAGCAGAACAACCCTATTACATTGAAGTCATTGCTATGTCTCTAGTCTTCTCTGGTAATATCACTATGCATAGATGTAACCTTTTCCCGCCATGATTGCTAGATGTTCTTGCACTAATCATTGTATGCTTTGACCTTATAGTTAGAATAACATAGGATTATACCCTAGATCGTCCTAGTCCATGCTAGTGTTATAAGCTTAGAGTACTAAGTTGAGATGGTTATTACTATTATTTTATGTGGCTAAATGCTCTCATTTATCTTATGTCAATTATCATTCATTCCTATATTTTATGTGACACTTACCCTGTATGAGATGATCGATACAGACAAGGTTAAGCTCTCCATTATTGCATGTGCATTGCTCATCACTCATTATCCAAGGCATTCCCTTCCCAAAGTGGTAAAATTATAAATAACGATACCTGGATTACTCCTGGTTAAAATGCTACGATGATACTTTCTGTGCGCTTGCGGAACCCTCCTTATTTCAGTTGCACTTAATGGACATCAACAAGCATTTTTGGCGCCGTTGCCGGGGAAGGTTGAAAGCCAATGGATAATGAGCAGCATTGCACTAAATAATGAGATTGAGCACTTGCCACCATTCTCTACTCATACTGACCTTACCCTTGTCTTTCTTTTATCTTATATCTTATGCGGGGTAATGTACGAAAAAGACAATTCTTCCCGATAATTATATTGACAATCCGAAGCTTTATTCGGGAAGGCGGAGAAGCAAGTTGAAGAAGACCAATCAATCATCATCATCAACTCAACTTGGAAGTTTGTCGGAAGCGTAAAGTCGACCTTCGTTCGAGACTTGACACCAAGCATTTGAAGCCATGGCGAACAGGTCACTCCGCGAGTTTTCAGCTCCCACTATGGACAACATTCGTATCGGACCATTTGCGGACATTGAAGGAGCTTTTGAGCTCAAGCCCGCACCGATCAACATGGTGCAAGCAAGCCGGTTCTGTGGGAAGGCCCATGAAGATGCTAGTGCTCATCTCCAACACTTCCGGAGATTTGTAGCACATTCACTATCAAGGATGTCCCCGAGAGATGCTATACTACTTCGACTCTTCCCATTCTCACTTTTGGGGAGAGCGAAGCAAAGTGGTTCTACGCCAATAAGGAGAAGAATACTACGTGGGCACTATGTTCCACCAATTTCTTGGCGAAGTTCTTCCCCATGGGCAAGACAAATGCTCTTCGTGGGAAGATATCAAGCTTTCAAAGCAACAACATGATGAGACTGTCCCGAAGCTTGGGAGCGCTTTCAAGACTACATCCTCGAATGTCCTCATCATGGCATGGAGAATTGGTTGCTTATGCGAGACATTCTACCATGGGCTCAAGAACAAGACACGTGAGACGATGGATGCCGCCTGCGGAGGTGCATTCTTATCACTCACTATTCCTCAAGCCACGGCTCTTGTGGAGAAGATGGCATCCAACCAAGGTTGGAGTGAAGAAAGAACTCAGACCCGCAAGAGAGGTGGAGGAATGCACCGGAATTTGAAGGAGGTAGACATGTTGACTACCAAAATGGATCTGTTAATGAAGAGGCTCGATGAGAGAGCCACAGAGAAGAAAGAAGTCATGCATATACATGATGCTCGCATGACATGTGAAGAGTGTGGAGAGACCGGTGTTGACGATCGTTAAGTATCAATTTTATACCGTCAACGCAAGAAGAGAAAGGACTAATATGAGTTCACCGTTAGATATAGGGGTTACATCGACGGAATTCCACGAGTTTTGGTGATTGTCTATTTTTAGGGGTTATCGAAAGAGAACCAAAGGAGGCCCACATGTCATGATTACATAGAGATAAAGACCGAACGGGTAAAATTGTATAATCTAGAAGACTCCGAGAAGGCAAACCCCGGAAGCCGGGGCCCACCGGGCGGGGGTGGCCGGTCGGCCGACCCGGGGAGTCGGCCGACTCCCCATCTCCACCAATCGGGTGGAGTCTCGTGGATCCCGCTCCACCGCCTTTGAGGATGAATAATTATCGTCCATTTAGGTCGGTTTGATCCGAGGGCCGTGGTTCATCCTAGGGGGCTATATATTCGAGCCCCCGGCCCCCCGGGTGAAACCCTAATTCATTCAAGAGTTCATTCTCTCATCGAATTCGAGAAGCCGAGCCACCATCTCAATTAGAGCTCCATAGTTTAGTAGCATAGCTACATAGGAATAGATCTAGAGGGAATCAAGCCTAGCTTGGAGTCCGGATCTGTCGGAGTTCTTGGTAATTCCCTTTACATTCTTGTAATATTCATCATTGTTCGTGATACTATGAGTAGTACTTTATTCTATTCTATTATATCGACTTGACTTTGCTCTATTTGATTATGTTCTCAATTATATTGTTCTTAGTTTACTTTGATTATATGTTTAGCATAGTTGGACTAGAATTATGTTTATGCATAGGATCGTATAGCGCTTGCTCATTAGATCGATGGGTGAGTGGTAAATATTGTGTAGGCGTGGTGCCTAGACCGTATTTATCTGCGATTGCACCCTATTGGCCGGGTCGTGTGGTAGATCGCGGAAGTGACGGTTCCGTTGAGTCCTTTGTATTCCATCCCCGTTGGTAGGTCTTAGTAGAACAACCTATTACATTGAAGTCATTGCTATGTCTCTTGTCTTCTCTCGGTAATATCACTATGCATAGATGTAACCTTTTCCGGCCATGATTGCTAGATGTTCTTGCACTAATCATTATATGCTTTGACTTTATAGTTAGAATAACATAGGATTATACCCTAGATCGTCCTAGTCCATGCTAGTGTTATAAGCTTAGAGTGCTAAGTTGAGATGGCTTATTACTATTATTTTATGTGGCTAAATACTCTCATTTATCTTATGTCATTTATCATTCATTCCTATATTTTATGTGACACTTACCCCGTATGAGATGATCGATACAGAGACAAGGTTAAGCTCTCCATTATCGCATGTGCATTGCTCATCACTCATTATCTAGTGCATTCCCTTCCCAAGTGGTAAAATTATAAATAACGATACCCGGATTACTCCGGTTAAAATGCTACGATGATATATTAAAGGCGCTGCGGAACCTTCTTTATTTCAGTTGCACTTAATAGACATCAACAAGCATTTTTGGCGCCGTTGCCGGGGATAGACTTCTATTCTATCTTTTGGTGATTGCGTTAGAAATGTCAACAAGCATTTTTGGCGCCGTTGCCGGGGAAGGTTGAAAGCCAATGGATAATGAGCAGCATTGCACTACATAATGAGATTGAGCACTGTCACCATTCTCTACTCATACAGCCTTACCCTTGTCTTTCGTCTATTTTTATATCTTATGCGGGGTAATGTATGAAAAAGACTATTCTTCCCGATAATTATATTGACGATCCGAAGCTTTATTCGGGAAGGCCGAAGCAAGTTGAAGAAGACCAATCAATCATCATCATCAACTCAACTTGGAAGTTTGTCGAAAGCGAAAGTCGACCTTTCGTTCGAGACTTGACACCAGCGTTTGAAGCCATGGCGAACAAGTCACTCCGCGAGTTCTCGGCTCCAACTACGGACAACATTCGCCTTTGGACCAGGCTGCGGACATCGAAGGAGCTTTTGAGCTCAAGCCTGCGCTAATCAACATGGTGCAAGCAAGCCGGTTACGTGGGAAGGCCCATGAAGATGCTAGTGCTCATCTCCAACACTTTCTGGAGATTTGTAGCACATTCACTATCAAGGATGTCCCGAGAGATGCTATACTACTTCGCCTCTTCCCATTCTCACTCTTGGGAGAGCGAAGCGATGGTTCTACGCCAATAAGGAGAAGAATACTACGTGGGCATTATGTTCCACCAATTTCTTGGCGAAGTTTTTCCCCATGGGCAAGACAAATGCTCTTCGTGGGAAGATATCAAGCTTTCAAAGCAACACCATGATGAGACTGTCCCGAAGCTTGGGAGCGCTTTCAAGATTACATCCTCGAGTGTCCTCATCATGGCATGGAGAATTGGTCGCTTATGCGAGACATTCTACCATGGGCTTAGCAACAACACACGTGAGACGATGGATGCCGCCGCTGGAGGTGCATTCTTATCACTCACTATTCCTCAAGCCACGGCTCTTGTGGAGAAGATGGCATCCAACCAAGGTTGGAGTGAAGAAAGAACTCAGACCCGCAAGAGAGGTGGAGGAATGCACCATTTGAAGGAGGTAGACATCCGTCCGCCAAAATGGATTTGCTAATGAAGAGGCTCGATGAGAGAGCCCGAGAAAAGAAAGAAGTCATGCATATACATGATGCTCGCATGACATGTGAAGAGTGTGGAGAGACTGGGCACACGGGTGCTAACGCCCGAGTGAAGGAGGATGTGAACTACCTCAATAACAACAACAATAATAATTACTACCGTCCTCGAGAATCAAGGTTGAAATCAACAAGCAGAGGCCTAACTACTCGTGCAATTATTCGAGGCAACTATCAAGGTAACAACTCCTCCTACAATAATTACAACCCGCGTTTGAGAGAGTTGGTGCTAAACCAAGGCAAGATGATGGACAATCTGTCCAAGAAGCGACATCAAATGACAAGGTCCTAAAGACACTCAGAACAGGATGGATGGCTTTTCCAATGCCATCAAGAGTCGCTTCAGTTTCAACAAGATACTTGAGTCGCAGGTACAACATGACTTGTTAACCTTGCTCCCTCCACGGCCAAGGTAAACCGGCGGGACAACCCGAAGAGCTCGAACCGCAAATCTTGTTGATATATTCAATGTAGAAGATAGCCGAAGTGATCCATCGAAGGGGTCATGGATTGACTCAACTCGCCAATCAAGAAGGGCGATCCGGGGAGACCGGTCATTCCGATCTCCATTGGAAGTACTAACTTTAATGAGGCAATCGTGACTTCGGTGCAAGCATCAACATCATGCCAAGAGTGATATATGAGAAGCTATTCAGATGCCCCTTAGCATACACAACCATGTGCTTACGGCTTGCGAGATCGTCACTCCGTGTTCCTTTGGGAGTGCTTGAAGATATATGTGTACGAGTGGGCAACTCGTATGTTCCAGCAGACTTCGTGGTAGTGGATACGGCGGTGATGAAAGGTCCCCTATCATTCGGGACGACCATTCATGAACACCGCCGGAGCCATCATGTATGCCAACACCGCCAAGATCATCTTCAACATCAAGGGCAAGAGAGAAACCTTCTTCTTCAAGAACAGTGCCGCAGTTCCCAAAGCCACACCCTCATCAAACGAACAGTGAGAAGAAGAAGAGTCCGGCTAAGAAGAGCAAGAACAAGAATAAGAAGACCAAGAAGACGGAGACGTAAGGATGGTCACCGCGGTCCATAAGGAGCATGACCACTTACTCAGTCCCCACGTCCGATCAAGAAGGATGACCCGGTGTCCCAACCATTCAATGCTCCATCAACGAAGCTCTTTCAATAAACTGTCTCGTGACACCGGATCGGGCGTCAACATTATGGCCAAGGTAACTTATGAGTATCTATATGGCACTATGCCTTTGGAGCCTACCTATGCACAAATGCGAGATGGCGGACCGGACATTCCGCTTCGTCGAAGGAGAAGTAAAGGATGTCCTCATCCAGATAGATGACCATTATGTCCCTACGAGACTTCCTAGTCATTGACATGGGAGATGACTATGATCCTCCAATCATCCTAGGAAGACCATTCCTGAACACCACCAGAGCTATCATCTACATTGGGACAGGAGAGATTCACTTCCACTTTCCCACTGAGAAGGTACGCCGCTACTTCAACAATAATTGTATAATCACTGAGGAGCCCAAGAAGAACAGAGCAAGGAGAAGGCAGCATACCCGTCGCCAGAACAAGAAGAACATCACTACAGATGGATGGGCTGACTATGAGGGAGAAGTGTTAAGATATGAAGATCGGTACACAGAAGAGAAGAACATTGTAGAAGAACCCGAAGAGGTGCTACCAGAAGAAAACCAAGTGCCCCAAGAAGCTTCCTCCTCAAGGTCATCTTCTCCAACAAAGAAGGTGTGGAAGGTAAAAGTAAAATCAGAATCAATTCCTACACACGAGGCGACATCATCAGAGGCGCCAGCCAATGCGCCCCTTGAAGAATGAGCGAACATGACAAGTCCTGTTCGGAGGACTTAAAACCACCGAACGCCGCGCCAAGAGGTAACTTGGTATTTATCAGCATTACTTTTCAGCATTATATTTTTACCTTAGCATATTTATTTCCCTACTTGCATCTTAGTTGCATCTTTACTCTTTTATCTCCGCATTAGAAAAGAAAATAAAGATGTTGTGCATTTGCATTCAAAAAAAAACTTTAAGCCCCATGTGAATAGTCATTCACTGTGGTGGCACAAAAATAATTTCTCAGCATATTTATTTCCCCGTCTCGCATTCCTTAAATAATAAAAAGATAAAAATATTTCTTGTGATCCTGTTAGAATGAGTCTAAGTTAAGAAAGTTCTAGACAACTAAAGCCTAAGGGTTTTTATCACTAACGCTTAATTAGTTCCACAAGCTTTGTTGTCTATTTGAGCTTCATAGAACATCAAGGATCAAGAAGAGCTAACAAGCGAAGGACATCCAGTCCCCCGTCGGAGTGCTTTGCCCGCGACAATTGAATGTCTCCAACAAAGCAACTATCTACAACACTCCTGGAGGACTAGAACGTCTTCAGTGCCTGTCAAGCAACATCAGCAGACTATGTCAACATCCAGCTTGGGGGAGAGCATCCCCCGTGTACCAAGCTAAGTGTTTCCAATTTATCTAATTATGCTTTATTAAAGTATGCTTTGTTAAAACAACTAAAAATGCATAACCATAGAAACCCAGAAAGATTTCCTTATTTATCTTTTCTACTTTTGGAGAGCTCTTGCAACTGTCTTTAAAAGTGATCCCTAAAATAAACTCTACATGGAGATGATGAATAGTTGCTCGCCGTAATCCCTTTCAAGTACCTAGTTTTCAACCTTGCATTCTCCCGAGTTTTGGACACAACCTGTTTAGACTTGAGATTTGCTCGAACCGAAACTTGTGGGTAGCGAATACTTGATCTAACTCTAGGTGGTTGACGGGTATGATATGGGAAGGTTTTGAGCTGCTATCTATCTTGTTCCTAGAGATACTAGAGTTCTGGAGAATTTATCTGTGAAAATATTAAATTCCTGCATGATGAGTTCCTTTATGATGAGAGTTCAAATTCCTACCACAGCCATATATTCATGCTTACTAGATTAGGAAACCCCATCTGTTTATATAGATCATATTGTAGGTTTGAGTGTAGACTTTATAGGCATTGAGTGTGGTTATGCTGTGGACCCATAAGGAATTAGTCACGCAGGTTAAAGTCAATACTATGTGCTCTCCATCCATTGATCTATGCTACTTACGTCCTCGAAGCACGCACCCATTTTATAAATACTACATTCATTCTCAGTGTGCTACTTCGTTCCTTGAAGTACCACCCACATATAGATCCATATCCACCACATATTGTGCTATCTCTACCCCGGAGATACGCACTTATGCTACTCCTATCCCGGGAGTACGCATTCCCCACATATTGTCTTTGTCTCTACCCCGGAGATACGCACTTATGCCGCTCCTACCCCGGGAGTACGCATCCATCCATTCATCCATCCACATATACATACGCCATTCATTTCACATCATCCGTAAAAGGTTCTACTCCTATTCGGGAGTGAACATCTAGAAATAATCATTGCCGTTTCATTGCCTACATAAAAAGCTCCAGTCATTATCATTTCAAGTTATACACTCCCTGTGCTAAAGTTTCGTTTTCAGAGGATTGGTTACTCTAAAAAAAAATAAAGAAGAGAGAAAAAAAAGAAAGAAAGAGAAAGAAAGAGTAGCCAAGTCCTTCCATTCAAGAAGTTTTCAAGGTTTCCAAATAAAGGGAGTCATGTTATCCCCAAAGGAGCAAGTGTAGAAGTAGATGTTCACCAGTTGAGTACCCCTCATAATCAATTCCTTATCACCATCATCCTATCATCATCTCATCCATTCCATTTCCTCATTCACATGCACATATGACTTTATTATTATTTTAGTTCCTGTTGGATCCATGTCTTAGCTGTGCAATATATGCAAGTGAGTTTGAGTGTCTCCCCACCTATGAGCTCCACATAAGCCTATTAGAAAGTAGGGTGAGAGAGAGAAGGCACTTTCCACTATGCCTTAGTTCCACAAATACCACATATTCTGAGAAAAGAGAGAAGGCATACACTACTCATGCCTTGGAGAGGATCCAGAAATACCACAAACGAGAGACCTGAAAGGTTCATACAAGGAACTCTGAGTTTTATTTCAAAAACCTTGCAAAAACTCTGGAATAATAGTTGATCAAAGAGCGAGAAACATGGCGCTTGACTTGACCGTTCTATCTTTCAACTACTCAAGACCCAAGTGACGGTTACAAGCCCCAAGGTGAAAGGTAATATGAGTGAGTTTTGAGTCAGGATAGTTCACTCTAATCCGGAGGAGAGTTCTTGTTTGAACGCATGTGTACTTGTGAGGAGTGAAAGCATTGTAGCAACTCCTGATCCATCACCGAGTCTATCTTTGCTCAGGGACGAGCAAAAGGTAAGCTTGGGGGAGCTTGTTGACGATCGTTAAGTATCAATTTTATACCGTCAACGTAGCAAGAGAAAGGACTAATATGAGTTCACCTGTTAGATATAGGGGTTACACTAACAGAATTCCACGAGTTTTGGTGATTGTCTATTTCTGCAGGGGTTATCGAAAGAGAACCAAAGGAGGCCCACATGTCATGATTACATAGAGATAAAGACCGAACGGGTAAAATTGTATAATCTAGAAGACTCCGAAGGCAAACCCCGGAAGCCGGGGCCCACTGGGCGGGGTGGCCGGTCGGCCGATCCGGGGGGAGTCGGCCGACTCCCCATCTCCACCAATCGAGGTGGAGTCTCGTGGATCCCGCCTCCACCGCCTTTGAGGATGAATAATTATCGTCCATTTAGGTCGGTTTGATCCGAGGGCTGTGGTTCATCCTAGGGGGCTATATATTGAGCTCCCCGGGCCTCGGGTGAAACCCTAATTCATTCAAGAGTTCATTCTCTCATCGAATTCGAGAAGCTTGAGCCACCATCTCAATTAGAGCTCCATAGTTTAGTAGCATAGCTACATAGGAATAGATCTAGAGGGAATCAAGCCTAGCTTGGAGTCCGGATACGTCGGAGTTCTTGGTAATTCCCCTTTACATTCTTGTAATATTCATCATTGTTCGTGATACTATGAGTAGTACTTTATTCTATTCTATTATATCGACTTGACTTTGCTCTATTTGATTATGTTCTCAATTATATTGTTCTTAGTTTACTTTGATTATATGTTTAGCATAGTTGGACTAGAATTATGTTTATGCATAGGATCGTATAGCGCTTGCTCATTAGATCGATGGGTGAGTGGTAAATATTGTGTAGGCGTGGTGCCTAGACCGTATTTATCTCGCGATTGCACCCTATTGGCCGGGTCGTGTGGTAGATCGCGGAAGTGACGGTTCCGTTGAGTCCTTTGTATTCCATCCCCGTTGGTAGGTCTTAGTAGAACAACCTATTACATTGAAGTCATTGCTATGTCTCTTGTCTTCTCGGTAATATCACTATGCATAGATGTAACCTTTTCCCGCCATGATTGCTAGATGTTCTTGCACTAATCATTGTATGCTTTGACTTTATAGTTAGAATAACATAGGATTATACCCTAGATCGTCCTAGTCCATGCTAGTGTTATAAGCTTAGAGTGCTAAGTTGAGATGGCTTATTACTATTATTTTATGTGGCTAAATACTCTCATTTATCTTATGTCATTTATCATTCATTCCTATATTTTATGTGACACTTACCCTGTATGAGATGATCGATACAGACAAGGTTAAGCTCTCCATTATCGCATATGCATTGCTCATCACTCATTGTCCAAAGTGCATTCCCTTCCCAGTGGTAAAATTATAAATAACGATACCCGGATTACTCCCGGTTAAAATGCTACGATGATATATTCTCGTGCGCTTGCATGAACCTTCTTTATTTCAGTTGCACTTAATAGACATCAACAAGCATTTTTGGCGCCGTTGCCGGGGATAGACTTCTATTCTATCTTTTGGTGATTGCGTTAGAAATGTCAACAACTGGGCATACGGAGCTAACCGCCCAGAGCGAAGGAGGACGTGAACTACCTTAACAACAACAACAATAATAATTACTATCGTCCTCGCAGAATCAAGGTTGGAATCGGCAGCGAGGCCTAACTACTCGGGCAATTATTCAGGCAACTATCAAGGTAACAACTCCTCCTACAATAATTACAACCGGCCGCCTTTGAGAGAGTTAGTGCTTGAATCAAGGCAAGTTGATGGACAACTGTCCAAGAAGCCGACATCAAATGACAAGGTCCTAGAGACACTAAAGCAACAGAATGGATGGTTTTTCCAATGCCATCAAGAGTCACTCAGCTTCAACAAGATACTTGAGTCGCAGGTACAACAGCTTGTCAACCTTGCTCCCTCAGCTGGCCAAGGTAAACTGGCAGGACAACCCGAAGAGCTCGAAACTGCAAATCTTGTTGATATATTCAATGTAGAAGACAGCTGGAGTGATCCATCGAAGGGGTCATGGATTGATTCAACTCTGCCAATCAAGAAGGGCGATCCAGGGAGACCAGTCATTCCGATCTCCATTGGAAGTACCAGCTTCAATGAAGCAATCTGTGACTTCGGTGCAAGCATCAACATCATGCCAAGAGTGATATATGAGAAGCTATTCAGATGCCCCTTAGCATACACAACCATGTGCTTGCAGCTTGCAGATCAGTCACTTCGTGTTCCTTTGGGAATACTAGAAGATATATGTGTACGAGTGGGCAACTCGTATGTCCCTGCAGACTTCGTGGTGGTAGATACATGCGGTAACGAAAGGTCCCCCATCATTCTGGGATGACCATTCTTGAACACTGCTGGAGCTATTATATATGCCAACACTGCCAAGATCATCTTCAACATCAAGGGCAAGAGAGAGACCTTCTTCTTCAAGAACGGAGTGCTGCAGTTCCCAGCACACCCTCATCAACAGAACAATGAGAAGAAGAAGAATCCAGCTAAGAAGAGCAAGACCAAAGATAAGAAGACCAAGAAGACGGAGACAGTGAGGATGGTCACTGCAGTCCACAAGGAGCATGACCACTTACTCAAGTCCCCACGTATGATCAAGAAGAATGACCCAGGTGTCCCAACCATTCAATGCTCCATCAACAGAAGCTCTTTCAATAAAGCTGTCTGTGACACCGGATCGGGTGTCAACATTATGGCCAAGGTAACCAATGAATATCTATATGGCACTATGCCTTTGGAGCCCACCTATGCACAGCTGCAGATGGCGGATCAGACATTCCGCTTCGTCGAAGGAGAAGTGAAGGATGTCCTCATCCAGATAGATGACCATTATGTCCCCACAGACTTCCTAGTCATCGATATGGGAGATGACAACGACCCTCCGATCATCCTAGGAAGACCATTCCTGAACACCACCAGAGCTATCATCTATATTGGAACAGGAGAGATCCATTTCCACTTTCCCACTGAGAAGGTACGCCGCTACTTCAACAATAATTATAGGATTAAGTCCACATTTGACCCCTGAACTCTTGGCGTGGTTTAATTTCCCCCCCCCCCAACTTCTAATCCGTCTAATCTTGGCACCTGAACTCTTGGCGTGGTTCATTTTTGGCCCCTGAGCTCGGTTTAGGCTGTTTCCGCTCGGTTGACCGCGGTTTTGACCGTCACGCGGGCATGGACTGCCACGTCGGACTCCGGGGTCGGGAGAAAACGGGCCGCCGGCGCCGGCCCATTCACCTCATCCTCTCCCTCCCAGTTCGTCTCTCTCGAACCCTTGTCGTTCCCTCGCCGCCGTCACCTCCGCCCGCTGCTGCCGGCGCCGTCAGCTTCCACCGTCGCCGCTGCGCCGAGCCCATCCTCTCATCCGCTGCTGCCGGCGCCGTCACCTTCCACCGTCGCCGCTGCCCCGAGCCCATCCTCTCATCCGCTGCTGCCGGCGCCGTCACCTTTCACCGTCGCCGCTGCCCCGAGGCCATCCTTCCACCGTCGCCTGTCCCGGCCTCTGGTGTCCCGCCCGCAGGCGTATGGCCTTGAAGGATTGAAACGCAGAAGACGAAGACAATCAGGTACGGCTGAATCCTCCTTCTTTACTTACGGATGGATCTCGATTAGTTGTTGCCATGTGCGTAGCTATGTTCTGTAGCCCTCAGCGTGTTTCCTGGTGTAGGAATGGATCCTTTGGATTATGTTGCTGTTCGATTTCATTTTGGTGGTGAGTTTTTCCATGACGGGAAGAAGCTTCATTACCTCGGTGGAAATGAGGGGGTTGCATTCATAGATCGTGACAAAATATCTCTGCCTGAAGTAATGGGACATCTTAGAGACCATTACAATTCAATGCACTGTTCTTCTACATTGGTTGTTCCCCTGGCAAGGATTTACCGAATGGGCTCACGGTTTTGGTAGATGACCAGACTTGCTTGGAGATGTGTCGGTGTATTACTTGATGGGGGGGCAGCAGATATATTTGTCGAGCTTAATGTTGACAACCAGTCCACCAACTTGGAGAGATTTCCTGAGTATCTGTCATCTCCGAGAACAAGTTCAAAAGGAATTGGCGGGTTGTACTAAGTATTTGAAATGGGTTAGAGACAAGGAGGGAGGAAATGAGATTGTTAAAGGAAAGAAGTTGAATATGCAAGAAGTGTCGAGTTAATGAATCAGCTCCTCTACGGGCCGACAATAGTTCGAGATGTGGATGGTGACAAAGTGACCAGTCTTATTTGCCTGGTGATGATGAGAGTAGTGAAGAGGATGAAGAGGCAGTCCAAATTAGAGCTGATCTCGAAGGAGATAAAGAAGAAATTGAATGCCAAAGGATTGGTGGTGGTTGATGAGGAGGGCATGAAGTCAATGTGGAGAACTTAATGGCATCCAATCCATGGCCTACTAATCTGAATGATGAATGTGATTCTAGTGATGTGGACACTGATGAAGATGATGATTCATATGATGAAGCATCTGATGGAGAGGTGTGTAAGAAGGAGAGGAAATTTCCAAGATTTGATGACAGTGCTGCAGTACCAAGTTTCACTGTAGGCATGAAATTTACTGACAAATCAACATTCAGGGAGGCTGTAATAAAGTATGGAATTGCAGAAAAGAAGGTCATTAAGTTTGTGAAGAATGAGGCTTCTAAGTGTAGGGCAGTTTGCACATGGCCAAATTGTCCTTGGGTCTTGCATCTGTCTAAGACAGCAAAGGCAGAGAGTTGGCAGCTTGCTACATGCAAAGATGTGCACACATGCCCACCTAGGAGGGACAACTCTCTAGTGACATCAAGAAGAATAGCAGACAAGTATGAGAAGTTGATTAAGGCAAACCCACAGTGGTCAATTGAAAGTATGAAAGAAACAGTTCAGGAAGAAATGTTTGCAGATGTCAGTAAATCAAAGATTAAGAGAGCCAAGTCCATTGTCATGCAGAGGATGTATGATGCAACTAAGGGAGAGTATGCTATGGTATTTCGGTACCGGCTTGGCGCTCGAAGCAATCGGAGTACTGTTGTTGTTAAGCTAGACACTGCTGAGACAAAACCAACTTTCATGAGGTTTTGTAACCACCCTCCTACGAAACAAACCAACCCTCCTACGATGGGCTCGGGGCAGCGGCGACGGTGGAAGCTGACGGCGCCGCCAGCAGCGGGCGGAGCTGACGGTGGCGTGGGAACCTGGGAGGGAGAGGATGAGGTGAATGGGCCAGCGCCGGCGGCCCGTTTTCTCCCGACCCCGGAGTCCGACGTGGCAGTCCATGCCGCGTGGCGCTCAAAACCGCGGTCAACGGGCGAAACTTGACCTAAACCGAGCTCGGGGGCCAAAAATGAACCACGCCAAGAGTTCGGGTGCCAAGATTAGACGGATTAGAAGTTGGGGGGAAAATTAAACCACGCCAAGAGTTCGGGGTCAAATGTGGACTTAATCCATAATTATATAATCACTGAGGAGCCCAAGAAGAACAGAGCAAGGAGAAGACAGCGTACCCGTCGCCAGAACAAGAAGAACATCACTGCTGATGGATGGGGTGACTATGAGGGAGAAGTGTCAAGATATGAAGATCGGTACCCAGAAGAGAAGAACATTATAGAAGAAGAAGAGGTGCCACCAACTGAAGAGAAACAAGTGGTCCAAGAAGCTTCCTCCTCAAGGTCACCCTCTCCAACAAAGAAGGTGTGGAAGGTGAAAGAAAAATCAGAAACCATTCCTACACAAGAGGCGACGTCATCAGAGGCACCAGCCAATGCGCCCCTTGAAAAATGAGCGAACATGACAAGTCCTGTTCGGAGGACTTAAAACCACCGAACGCCGCGCCAAGAGGTAACTTGGTATTTATCAACATTATTTTTCAGCATTGCATTGTTTTTACCTTAGCATATTTATTTTCCTACTTGCATCTTAGTTGCATCTTTACTCTTTTATCTCTGCATTAGAAAAGAAAATAAAGATGTTTTGCATTTGCATCCAGAAAATCGTTAAGCCCCATGTGGATAATCATTCACTTGTGGTGGCACAAAAATAATTTCTCAAAGATATTTATTTTTCCCGTCTCGCATTCCTTAAATAATAAAAAGATAAAAATTTTCTTGTGATCCTATTAGAACAAGTTTAAGTTAGGAAGTTCTAGACAACCAAGGCCTAGAGGTTTTTATCACTAACGCTTAATTAGTTCCACAAGCTTTGTTGTCTATTTGAGCTTCACAAAACATCAAGGATCAAGAAGAGCTAACGGGCAGAAGGACATCTAGTCCCCTGTCGGGGTGCTGCCCGTGACACTTGAACGCTGTCTCCAACAGCAACTATCTACGACACTCCTGGGGACTAGAACGTTTTCAGTGCCTGTCAGCAACATCAGCAGACTATGTCAACATCCAGCTTGGGGGAGAGCATCCCCCGTGTACCAAGCTAAGTGTTTCCAACTTATCTATTTATGCTTTGTTAGAGTGTGCTTTGTTAAAACAACTAAAAAAGATGCATAACCATAGAAACCCGAGAAAGATTTCCTTATTTATTCTACTTTTGGAGAGCTTTTGTAACTGTCTTTAAGTTATCCCCTAGAATAAACTCTATATGGAGATGATGAATAGTTGCTCTGCCGTAATTCCTTTCAAGTACCTAGTTTTCAACCTTGCACTCTCTCGAGTTTTGGACACAACCTGTTTAGATTTGAGATTTGCTCGAACACGAAACTTGTGGGTAGCAAACACTTGATCTAAGTCTAGGTGGTTGATGGGTATGATATGGGAAGGTTTTGAGTCTTTGTCCATCTTGTTCCTAGAGATACTAAAGTTCTGGAGAATTTATCTGTGAAAATATTAAATTCCTGCATGATGAGTTCCTTTATGATGAGAGTTCAAATTCCTACCACCGCCATATATTCATGCTCACTAGATTAGGAAAACTCATCCCTTTATATAGATCATATTGTAGGTTTGAGTGTAGTCTTTTTAGGCATTGGTGTGGTTATGCTGTGGACCCATAAGGAATCAGTCATGCAGTTAAAGTCAATACTATGTGCTCTCCGTCCATTGATCTATGCTACTTCTGTCCTCAGAAGCATGCACCCATTTTATAACTACTACATTCATTCTGTGCTACTTCTGTCCTTAGAGGTACCACCCACATATAGATCCATATCCACCACATATAGTGCTATCTCTACCCTGGAGATATGCACCTATACTGCTCCTACCCTGGGAGTACGCATTTCCCTACATATTGTGCTATCTCTACCCTGGAGATACGCACCTATGCTGCTCCTACCCTGGGAGTACGCATCCATCCATCCATCCATCCATCCACATATACATACGCCACTTATTTCACTTCATCCAGAAAAGGTTCTACTCCTATCCTGGGAGTGAACATCCAGAAATAATCATCGCCCTTCCATTTGCCTACATAAAAGCTCCAGTCATTATCATTTCGAGTTATACACTCCCCGTTGCTAAAGTTTTGTTTCCAGAGGATTGGTTGCTTTAAAAAAAAAGAAAAAAAATAAAAAAAATAAAAAGAAAGAAAGAGTAGCCAAGTCCTTCCTTCAAGAAGTTTCAAGGTTTTCGAATAAAGGGAGTCATGTTATCCCCAAAGGAGCAAGTGTAGAAGTAGATGTTCACCAAGTGATCACGCCTCATAATCATTTCCTTATCATCATCATCCTATCATCATCTTATCATCCATTTCCTCAATCACATGCACATATAACTTTATTATTATTTTAGTTCCTGTTGGATCCATGGTTTAAGCGTGCAATATATGCAAGTGAGTTTGAGTGTCTCCCCACCTATGAGCTCCGATAAGCCTATTAGAAAGTAGGGTGAGAGAGAGAAGGCTCTTTCCACTATGCCTTAGTTCCACAAATACCACATATTCTCGAGAGAAGAGAGAAGGCATACACTACTCATGCCTTGGAGAGGATCCGAAATACCACAAACGAGAGACCGAAAGGTTCATACAAGGAACTCGAGTTTTATTTCAAAAACCTTGCAAAAACTCGGAATAATAGTTGATCAAAGAGCGAGAAACATGGCGCTTGACTTGACCGTTCTATCTTTCAACTACTCAAGACCCAAGTGACGGTTACAAGCCCCAAGGTGAAAGGTAATATGAGTGAGTTTTGAGTCCGGATAGTTCACTCTAATCCGGAGGAGAGTTCTTGTTTGAACGCATGTGTACTTGTGAGGAGTGAAAGCATTGTAGCAACTCCCGATCCATCGAGTCTATCTTTGCTCAGGGACGAGCAAAAGGTAAGCTTGGGGGAGTTTGTTGACGGTAGTTAAGTATCAATTTTATACCGTCAACGCAGCAAGAGAAAGGACTAATATGAGTTCATCTGTTAGATATAGGGGTTACACCGACGGAATTCCATGAGTTTTGGTGATTGTCTATTTTACGCGGGGGTTATCGAAAGAGAACCAAAGGAGACCCACATGTCGGGATTACATAGAGATAAAGACCGAACGGGTAAAATTGTATACTCTAGAAAACTCCGAAGGCGACACCGAAACCGGGGCCCACTGCCATTGACCGCAGGCGGCCGCCTCGGCCTATGGTCGGCCGCCCCTCCACCTCAATCAATGAGGTGGAGTCTCGCGGATCCCGCCTCCACCGCCTTTGAGGATGAATAATTATCGTCCATTTAGGTCGGTTTGATCCGAGGGCGTGGTGCATCCTAGGGGCTATATATTGAGCCCCGGCCCCCGGGTAAAACCCTAATTCATTCTCTCTTCATTCATTTCGAGGATTCGAGAGAAGCCGAGCCACCATCTCAATTAGAGCTCCATAGTTTAGTAGCATAGCTACATAGGAATAGATCTAGAGGGAATCAAGCCTAGCTTGGAGTCCGGATCTGTCGGAGTTCTTGGTAATTCCCTCTACATTCTTGTAATATTCATCATTGTTCATGATACTATGAGTAGTACTTTATTCTATTCTATTATATCGAGACTTGACTTTGCTCTATTTGATTATGTTCTCAATTATATTGTTCTTAGTTTACTTTGATTATATGTTTAGCATAGTTGGACTAGAATTATGTTTATGCATAGGATCGTATAGCGCTTGCTCATTAGATCGATGGGTGAGTGGTAAATATTGTGTAGGCGTGGTGCCTAGACCGTATTTATCCGTGATTGCACCCTATATTCGGATCGTGAGGTAGATCGCGGGAGTGACATGGGTCTGTTGAGTTCTTTGTAGCCCTTCTCCCGAGTATAGGTCTAGCAGAACAACCCTATTACATTGAAGTCATTGCTATGTCTCTAGTCTTCTCTGGTAATATCACTATGCATAGATGTAACCTTTACCCGCCATGATTGCTAGATGTTCTTGCACTAATCATTGTATGCTCTGACCTTATAGTTAGAATAACATAGGATTATACCCTAGATCGTCCTAGTCCATGCTAGTGTTATAAGCTTAGAGTACTAAGTTGAGATGGTTATTACTATTATTTTATGTGGCTAAATGCTCTCATTTATCTTATGTCAATTATCATTCATTCCTATATTTTATGTGACACTTACCCCGTATGAGATGATCGATACGAGACAAGGTTAAGCTCTCCATTATTGCATGTGCATTGCTCATCACTCATTATCCAAGTGCATTCCCTTCCCAAAGTGGTAAAATTATAAATAACGATACTGGATTACTCCCGGTTAAAATGCTACGATGATACTTTCTGTGCGCTTGTGGAACCCTCCTTATTTCAGTTGCACTTAATAGACATCAACAGAGATCTACGGCATGAGAAGCTCTTCTCTATCTATCTCTCTCTCTCTCAAATCCGGTGACAGAGCAGCGATGGCGGGCTCCAGCGATGGCAGAGGCGCGGGCTCTAGCGTCGGCCAGCCCAGCGGCGTGGCCAGGGCAACTCCTCCCTGCGACGTGGACGGACGGCTCTCCTCCCTGCGACGCGGTGCCGGCTGCGGCGTGGACAGCCGGCTCTCCTCCCTGCTCTCTTCCCTGCGAACGGTCGGCTCTCCTCCCTGCTCTCCTCCTGCGACGCGGCGCCGTGGCGGTGGCGGTGGCGACGGCGACGGCGTGGTGGTGGTGGCGGCTTCCTCCCTGGTGGTGGCGACAGCGTGGTGGTGATGTTGAGGGGAGGGGCCAGCGGCGGTGGCAGGGAGTTGCTGCCGGCATGTCTGCTTTTTTTATATTTTTCGAAAATCTTTGCCAAGTGTAGATACGGCACTCGGCAAAGCTTCGCCGGGTGCGCGATGGAAAACACTCGTCAAATGAGTCTTTGCCGAGTCTTTGTTTGCCGAGTGTGCTTCGCCGAGTGTTTATTCCCCTTCGCCGAGTGTTTCAGGCACTCGGCATCTTTAGGATGTCCCGTAGTGAGCGCTTTTAAAAAAACCATTCTCGTCCTCTCCTAGTTCAGCTTTTCCATGAGAGGGTGGTCTGTTAGCAATACAAGACTAATTGGTGCATCCCTTCCAATGCTAATGGTCCTTCAAGATTTATTATTATTATTATCATTATTATTATTATTGAATGAACTTGGCCCATATATTTAGCAATCTCCCACCACATTTCAAATGCACATTTAGAAATTTGCCTGCTCTCACTACTGCTTGATGTACCAACATTTCAGCGGAGATTGTTACGTTAAACTTCCATCTAGTGCTTCAAGCTACACTCATACAATGGACTATGTCTTGAAATGCAACTGTAGATTAATGTTAAAAGCGAATGCTCAAGTGGAGAATTAAATTGAAGGAGAAGCAATTTTGAGGAACTCAAGAATTCACCTGACACTCCTGAAGTTCAGATATAGTGCCACAAAAACTTTCTTAATACTTGTGGCTGCCCTCTTCTAAGAGCCAACAAGACAGACAGATTCGACTATACAAAAGCGAGATGGGTTCACGGTGTCGAGCTGGTGGAGCCAATTCTCCGGCATGCGGCGAGCACCGGATGGCCCAGCCACGACAGGTTGGGCCGTTGGGCGACGCTCGTGATGCATATCTGTTGCATTTGCGGCTCGCCTACCTTATAGGCATGTCCGGTCCGGCTACTACTACGGGCATAGTAAAAAGTTGTTTTTACTGTGCTATATGGCCTGTTTTTACTGTACCATACGTACCTGGGAGGCCTCTCACATAACATAACCACTGTAGAAACAGATTGCATGCATGAGGATCATCATGCAATCAGCGCGCGAGATATGGCTAATTAATCTAGGTCCAGCAGAAAAGAAAAAAGACGAGCGCCGGATTAGAAACACCTTGACCTCATCACCACCCCAAGTCGGTTGAGCCAAGCTGTGTCTGCATCAACACCAAGTTGTGTCTGCATCAACACCGGGCACGTACGCGTGGCGGCCTACTTACTACTTCAAGGCCGTAGCATCGTCGGCCTACTTACTACTTCAAGGCCGTAGCATCGTCGGCCTGTCCTTTCAATTACGCTGTATTTATTTATAATTAGTAGTAGAGATAATGCCAGTTGAATGTGACCAGTCGCACAATGATGCACAACCACATGTTTCGAGTGCCGTTGGCCTTTTGTGCTATTGTAGTAGTCAGACGAAACGACAACAAAAAAAAAGCCTCTGGGTTAAGTAAGATTATTTAGGCCAGTCTCAGTGGGGGTTTAATGGAGGTATCATGCACATTAATTAGATTGTCACATCAGTAAATATGTACTTTTTGTATGAAACAGAGAGGAGAGAGAAGATGCACTGTTTTCTAGACTTTGGTAACCGCGTGAAACCCCACTGAGGGCCAGATTGTTTCACCATCTTGCATGTGATCCATTCATCTTGCAGCAATTAAATGTTGTGCTTAGCCTTGGAAACAACAAAGTGAAATGCTCCATTGCTGGGGTTGTTTCATGGATGGTTTCATTTCAATCTTGATGACGTGTTAGTATGTGAAACCGTGCAGTGACACTGCACATTCAGGCTGGCCTTACTCGAGCACACTACTCCTATACTTTAAGTGAATGTGAATGTTTTTTTCCTTAATAACCAAATCTGTATGCGGACTGTGGTTGGTTTGGATCAGCAACATTATATTTGGAGTTGCATGCAAGTGACCCACTCTCAAACTACTTTGCAATGAAATGAAGAAGCATGGTAGAACAACGAGGAGGAACGGCCTCCGCGCTATAGGCAGCGTTGCTGCCTCTTTGCTTTGCTTTGCTTTGCCTATTTGAATTATGGGAATCCAGAGTCACACATGGTTGAGAAACGTGATAGCGGACCCTACTAGGACCGCCACGGGAGCTCGCTAGGCGCTCCTCCGCCGGTGGCCACCCTGGCCCCGTGTAACATCTCTGATGTTATATTAACTAAAACCTGACATGTCATCATATTTAGTTGCAAAGCATTCATGTTAGGTCAACCTTGATGTGCATCAACTAAAATAAAATTATGTTCTAGGTTGATTGTGTTTCGTGTTGATGCTTGTTAGCACTTTTAATAGCCTAGAGGTGTGTCGGCTAGAATCAAACTCGATTTCGTTTCAAAAACCCCGATTTCCAAAGCAAACTCTGTTTTACCCCTTTTCTCTAATTCAAAATCTATAAAGAATTTTGGGTTGGTTCAAAAAGCAAGATTGTGGGTCTTGTTGAGAGCTTCAATGTTGGTGAACAAAGTTTTTCAAGTTTTCAAAAAGAATTTCAAATAAATTTGAAAATACCATTTTCCGTGAGATTGTCCCCTTTGATTTTCAAACCATAATTCAAAAACTATGCATATTTTGGAAAAACTCTTTTTGGAGAAAATGTGCAGTTTGAAAAGTTGAGTATTCCATCATTTTGGAGTTTTTCAAGTTCTTTAGAAAAATTAAAAGTAATTTCATATATTTCATTCTAGGGTTTTTGTCCCCTTTTCAAATTTGATTCAAAATTTAAATTTCTGTTTAGAATTTGAAAATCTTCCAGTTGAGAAAATTGTAGAGCATGAAAAATTAGCTAGGGTTTGTTTTTGGAATTTTTCAAGTTTAGTTCAAAAATCTGGAGTAATTTGCAAAATTCCATCCCTGTTACGTTGCCGACGTCATCATCGACCTTCACCCTCTCTCGTTCATGGCGTCGCCGTGGCCGCCGGCCCATCCCGGCCTGTCGCCGCTGGCCGCCAGTGCACGGCCGCGCTCGAAGCTTCCCTGGCCGCATGTCGCCCGCTCCCGCGACGACACCAGGCCATAAAGTGGTCGGCCAAGTGCCGTTTCCCTTCTTCCCTTCCTCTGCTTCGTCCCACCGCCGCCATTGCTCCGCCGCTCGCCACCGCCGTCGTCGAGCCACCGCAAGCCGCTTGCTCTTGCCACCGTGTCCGCCTCGAGCTTGCGCTTCCACCCAGCACCACCAAGCCCCTTAGCTCCCGCCAAATCCCCCTGCACGCCGTCATCTTCCTCACGGCCGGTCGCCGAGCCGCCACGACATCGCCGCCGCCGTTCGTCGTCATCTTTGCTCATTTTCTCAATTCCTTGGGTAGACAAGCTCGCCATGATGCGCTGCTTACGATGCTCCCCTTGGTTTGGTCATCGGTGCATAGGACACACCGGAGCGCCGCCCTTGCCACCAGAATCCGCCGCCGACGCCACTTCCGCCGCCAAGCTCCCAGCTCCGACCGTCCCGAGTCCTCATCTTCTCGCGCATCGTCACCTGGGTGAGCTCTTGGTCACGCTCGTGCCCTCTGTTGGGTCCCTAGGTCACCATGAAGGCCGGCCGCCGTGTGTCGTCGCCGGCATGCCTTTGTCGCCGCCGCCGCATGCGAGGCCGAGGCCGCTAGGGCCTCGCGCTGAGCAAATTGGCTCGCGCATAGCCACCGCAGCGTCGCTTAGCACCCTGCGCAAACGCTGGCGCCGCCGGAGAAGCTCCGGTGAGCTCCCCAGTCGCACCGCAGCGCCGCCGCCCCGCCATGGTCACCGGCGAACCTGCCACTGTTGCTCCGCCGCCCCATTAGGTAGCTCAGTAGACGCGCCGTGTCATGTAGGTCACGTAGGTGTCAACCCCGCCGGCGAGCCGTCGCCGGTCAACCGCCAGCGGGCCTCGGGTCAGCGCAGCCAGGCCAGGTTGGGCCGGCCTGCTCCTTCATGGGCCAAACTGTCCACAGTGTTGGGCCTGGTTGGGCTCAATTCAGCCCAAGTACTGTTTTTCCTTTTTACTAAGTTTTATTCTTTTCAGAAATGTTTAAATAGTGCTGATTTTGTTTTTTTATATTTAATTATTGGTAGCTCCAAAAATTCTCAAAATTTTTGTGTGTGTTCCTTATGGTGTCCTCTATCTAAGAAAAATTCAAAGTGCCAAATTTGAGTAGTTTTGCTATGTTCAAAAATTAGCTCTTTTAATTGAAAAATGAGTCTTTCTTGATTTTTAATAATTTATTTATTTATCTAAAAATCATGAAAATTATTTTGTGCACTTGTTTTTGATGGAATCTACCTAAAATTAATTTTTGAAATGAATTTGAAAACTTTTTATTTTAGGATTTATTTTCTTTATTCATTAATTAATTGTTTGACTTTGGATTTGAGTGAAGACCCTAGGTCATCAACCCTAATGACCTTTGGCACTTTAATTAATTGTTTGCGCTTGTCTTTAATCTTCATTATGCATCTATTGAGCATCATGTTATATATTCCATCATGTTAAAACATATCAATATCGTGTAGATTACGTGAACGAGGAGAATTCCGTTGACCCCAGTCCGAAGGAGGAACCAGTTCCGGAGTCGGGTTTCGGTGTTTCTAGTGTCGAGGAGTCCAGTTTCGTCTACATTCTCGATCAAGGCAAGCCCCAGATTCATTAACCCTTCCTTATTTTTACAAAGTTTTATCACCTATGTTATGAAATGCTGCATTAGGTGTAGGAGTTGAGTGATATCCTAATTGATGCATTACCTACCTTGTTATTCGTAATTCCTTCCTTGATACCTGTTTTATTTCGAAAAGTGTGTAGAATGCTTAGTCTTGCTTACCTAGTAGGTTTTTCAAATGAGATGTTTTACAAGAAATGAGGTTGATATCACATGTTGAACCCTGATGCTAGATAATGAAAGTAAGATCGGTCGGGAGCTTGCATCAAAGCGAGTGGTTGATGTAGTGTTGCCGACTTGTCAGTTAAGGCCCGTTCGTTGTAGGCTTGCTTGATCGAGACTTTGCAACTACTCACATATCTACGGAAAAGTTTTACCCTAGGATAATCTAAGGACTAGTACGGTGAGCCCGTGCACTGGGAGTGACGAGATGGCGGGGATACTAGTTACCCTTGTGGGACGTAACCCAGATTGGAGGCGTACAAGTATTCTCGGGTGGCATGGAAGCTGAGCCTAGTTCTAGAATGTCCGACGGTATTGTTGATATAATTGTGGGTTAGAGTCCCACTTATATCGTGTGTTTAGGAATCCTCAGCTGAGTAAATCGTTTCGAAACGTCATGCTCCTCGGTTATGGAGACTTGATCGACTGCCCTGCATCGTAGATAAAAGATGGTTACTTTATGATAGAGATAAAAGAGAGTTGTATGAATTATCTTGATCTGTTGGTTTAACTTAAGTTAGTTTAGCATAAATAACCCCACAGGTTTAACTTGAATGTAAAACTTGAGGTTAAGGACTCACTTTTAGTGGCATTTCTGCAAAAGAATTGATTCTTGCTTTGGACCTTACCTTGATTCCTATCTGGCCTGCATTCCTGAGTCTTCACCACCTTTTTTATCAGGTTAGTCTTGTTGAATACTTTTGTACTCAGGGTTTGTTGAACCCTTGTTGCAGGTGAGTCCCATGCTCAGGTGTGCTTTGCACCTTGTTGCATGATGGTCGTTCCGGAGAGTGACGACGAGTAGTGTGTTTGGCCTTGGGCAAGCACCACGTTTGAAGTGCTGTAATAAAGTTATCCTAATGCTATCTTCTACTTTATGGTTTGTAATAACTTAACTCATGCTTTGTAAGGTTTAAAACTTATAGGTTTGTAAACTTATGTTTGTAAGACTTCCGCACCTATACTCTGATGTATATTAATTTATTGTAAAACTGTTGTACACTGCAATGTCTCTTGTAATGATTGATCCTGCTCGAAGAATCATGGAGGTTTCGGGTTTAACCCGACAGAGCTAATTAAGTCTTGTGGAACACATGCATAGTCATCCGAGGTCTGATAAGACAAGGATTAGTGCATGTGGGCCACATTACTTAGGAGGTTCTGCCACACCCTGGCATCCACCTAAGCCACGGCAGCCGCCACCCCGGCGCTGTCATCCAAGCTCTCATAGCCCGCCACGCCCTGCTTCCGCTGGCCCCTCTCCCTCAGCTCCGCCCCGCGCGCCCACCTTTCTGTCACAACTCATGGGCGGTGTTCCCCCTCGCGCCTGTTGGCGGTCCTTAACAACGATTTTATACCGCCAACTTAAGACCAAAAAGGGAGGATTACATATTTTTATACACATATACCTTTGCTATTGACCCAATTCCACCTGTACTGGAAGTTGTGAGACTCTGCAGAAACATACACCAAGTACAGGGAATTATACATAAAAAGGCGCCTTCTGACAAAGCGTAAATCCAAGGACAAATTGGGACAATTGGGACAAACCCACCATGACATAGTGGCCCAAGTCCAATATGATCCAAACAAGCAAAGGCCCAAAACCCGAATTCATTCCAACTCGGGCTGGCGGAGCAGACCGGACTAAAATGGGCATAACTCAATCATCCGGACTCCGAATTGGACAATCCACCAGGCCACACGAAGCTAACGAGAAGGCCCATGAGCTTGGCAAAGGATGAGGCCCAGACAACACCATAGGGGGGAGACCAGCCCCTAGGGGGCCGACCGGCCCCGCCGGGTGGCCTCCCGGGCCCAGCTTCGGCGTTTCGGCACATTAAACCGAGGGGATGGCGGTGCGCTGGTGGATTTGCCACGTTCGTTGCACCTGGACGCTGTAGAGGTCGGTTTAGGAATTTAGGAGGGGAATATTCTATGGACATTCCTCCACCCTCCTCCTATAAATAGGGGCTCCCTCCTCCTCATTACACACACCACACATGGAGCCTCTCTCTCTCTCCCTCCACTTGTATCTTTTTCCTTTTAGTAGTTTTAGTAGTTGGAGCAAGGTGGAGCTCAATGTAGAGCTTGGGCAACTTGGTGATCTTTGGTATGAATAATCTTCATCCAAGTCTTCATTTTGTTCTTGTTCTTATTTATTCTATATAGCTATGCTTAGGATCTAGAGCTAAGTCTTTTGCGCATTAGACTTTGTGCTAAATATTTCATACATACATGTTTAGACTTAGAGCTTTGTTGAGGAGAGGAGTTCTATCTTAGTTTAGTCTTGGTCAAAGTTGGTTTGCGGGATCGACGTACGCCCTTGTGGCGGTTACTCTAGTAGAAGGACCCTGGAAACAGGTAAGCCTTGAATTGACGCTAGAGTAGTAGTTGACAGCTTAGGCGTGGTGTCTAGGCTCGAGGCTACCGTCGTTAGCCTCATTCCCCACGGTTGAGGGGTAGGCGGCAGGTGGTGACAACCCTGTCCGTCCCTTGTATCCCCCACGTTCGGGTTCGGCGTAGAGCTGTAGGCCGGGATCGCTTGGCAGACCAGGTGTGCTCCGGTGCCCGAAGTAAGTCAATAGAGACCTTGGCTATCTTATCATAGAATCTCTGACCCTATATGACAGACATGTATTTGTATGATCTATGCTATCCTAACTTAGCTATGCCTGCTCTGGTTTAGGATTTCTTTAGTCTTTCTTTTATCTTTATCCTTGGGATTGGCTCGGGTGTGTGTGTCAAGTTATCCAAAAACCAATCTTGGTTACCCCTGTTATGGACTTTGGTCTATTAGGCAATCATGTTATCTTGTCCATGTCTC
This sequence comes from Themeda triandra, assembly GCA_018135685.1. Lineage (NCBI taxonomy): Eukaryota > Viridiplantae > Streptophyta > Magnoliopsida > Poales > Poaceae > Themeda > Themeda triandra. The sequence continues at coordinate 35,602 of JAENPR010002008.1, forward strand.
TTCTAGACTCTTTTACACCATACCTTCCTTTGGGAAAATATAAATAACGATACCCTGAATACTTCTGGGTGAAATGCTACAACGGTATTTCCGTGCGCTTGCGGACTTGTTCTGTAAATGCTACAGAATACCAGCTGGTGTTTCTTGGTGTTGGTGCTAGGCTATACCAATCCTAGTGATAGCATTAAGAAATGCCAACAGCGCCGCCGCTCCTGGGCTGAGGAAGCCGAGGAAGAGCTGCCCTCGCCCAGGTCACTTGGAGCCGGGAACCCCAGCCTCTTCTCCAACGAGTTCCTTGGCGGCGGATCTGGCGATCGGCTCCACTTCAGCGACTCCGAGGACTCCGACTCTGAGCCGTCTTCACCTTCCCCCCCGGGCAAGGGCAAGGCCCCGGCGCGACTGGGCAAGCGTCGGCGGCGGTCGCGCTGACAACGCCGCAGGGATGCCGGGTTCATGGCGACGCCGAAGGGCCAACCCCCGTCCGCCGCCGCCCGCCCCCTTCTTGGTGCCTCTCCTACCCACCCCGCTCGTGCTCTGGCGACCCGGACGTGGACGGCTTCTTCGTGGTGCATAGTCACCGTCGCTAGCGTCACCGCTCGCCCCCCAGGAGGTCCGGGCCCATCCCGCCGGAGTTGGTGGTGCTTTGCTTCAACTACCCACGAACAATCACATGAAGGCAAACTGCACCTTCCCGCCCAGGTGCTTCAACTACTGGGGTGAGGGCCACCGTGGATTTGAGTGCCCCTACCCAGAGCGGGCGGCTGGCTCCAAGTGCCGCCTACCACCGCACCTTGCGGGTGAGCGTAGGGTGGGCCCGCGTCGGGGCGCTAGCCGTTGCCATGGCCGCCGCGCGGGCTCTACGGACACTCGCTCAGCGGGGTCTGCGTCCATCGGGTGGTCTCCTTCGGTACCATTATGCTGCGCCCCCCTCACCAACCCCACCGCCGCCCCCACCACCACTCTCGCCTCTGCCTCCGCCGCCACCACTGCCACCGATGATGGCGGTGTCCCACTTTGACGGCGCCCAGCGCAGGAGGAATACGAGCCTCATCGTGATCCCACGCTCGGAGGCATTGTTAGCTGCGGAGGCTAGCCTCGAGCGGGCGGCTGTTGTGACGATCGGTGGCACCAGGCCCGCTATCTCCACCGCCATGGTGTCTTGGTACTTGTTCGAGCAGTTTGAAATTTAGGCTGAGGATGCCGACGTCCGCCGCCATGAACCACATGACTTCATTGTGCGGTTCCAGCGCCTGGAGGATAGGAACAGGGTTCTAGCGGCCACTCCCGGGGGTCACCTGCTGCCCTCGTCTGGTGGCCATGGACCAGGCACTCGTCGGGCACCAGGGGCTCCTTCCGCTTTAGGGTTCTCGTTGGGTTGTGCTGCATCCCCCTCCACGCCCGCAACGCTGCCACGGCACAACGGATCCTAGGACCGGCCTGCGTCGAGGTTGATGTCATTCAGCCAAACGACGTCCCTGTGGATGACGACAGGGAGCTCTTTGTCATGGCCTGGTGTGTGCACCCAAGCTTCATCCCCGACGAACAGATCATCTTCATCCCGGAGCTGCGTGTCTTGCACCCTGCTCTGACTTCCACGACTCCCGCCCTGGTCTGTACTACCTGGATCGCATTCGTCTTGTTGCTTTTCAGGAATGGGGTACTCCGGCGGCACCGCCTCCGTCTGGAGGGGACGATGGCCATGGCGGCGACAACGGGGGTCACGGTGACGTCCACGGCACACCGGAAGGCCCCAACGGACCACCAATGTGACATCGACATCTTGGCGGACAGCAACTGCAATGGCTATCACCCGGGCCTTGACCGTTGTTGCCTCGATGTGCTGCCGGCCGACGGCATGCCCGCCGGTGCCCACGGGTCTGAGAACGGGGCCTGCGCGCCAGTTCTCCTCATGGGTGACGTGGCATGCCCCCTTGTGTGTCAGGGGGACGCATCACCCATTGGTCAGCTACCTGCCGCACCCCGGCGCCTGCATGTCAGCGTTACGTGCGCTGACGAGGAGACGCGTGTCGATCGGCGTGGGGTGGAACTCTTTGACCCCATGGATTGCGAGATCAATCACTGCATGCCCTCTGTGCCTGCCACCCTGGGACCCCCTTGCTCGCCTCGCACGCCGCACGCCCACTCCATCGACCTCGGGCCACGCGGTGACCGTCCTTCCAGCAGCTGCCGCAGGGGTCTGGTGGGCCGTCCTCTGGATGTGGACATCCAGCTCCTATCCGCTGCTTCTCTGGGGGTGCCACTTGGGCCTGCTATTGAGCCTTTGGTCGACCTCGCTGTGGCACCCTCAGTGGAGCCAGATTCGGCCCAACGTGGATCTTCGCCCTGGCTTGTGCCGTCGCCCGGGGGCCCATGCGTGCCCCCTCCCGTTCGGGCCGCGCCACGCGATTCCCAAACGGCGGTCGCCGCTGTTGGCGGCACAACGCCGTCGCTGGGACAGTCGCAACCATGCGACGACCGCCTCCTCCTCCCCTCCACGGAGTCGGTGTCCTTCGTGGACTCCCTGCGTCTTCCCCTACAGGACCCTCTGCTCCGGTCTGCCCCCCGCGCACGTGTCTCCAGGATCCCTGCAGACTGGGTGCCGCATCGGAGCGACAGGCTGGCAGCAAAATCGGTCTTTCACAACCCGTAGCCAGAGAGAAAAGCAAAGCGGGTGATGCTCCGCAGGTGGTCCCACCGTCCGGACGACAACAGGTCTACAACTCCCGACACAATGATCGTGGCCAAATTCCATGACGCATTCGCCACAGCGCTGTTTTCTTCAAAGTGGGCGGCCATGCGGGAGCTGTTCCCCCGCGCCGTCGGGTGTGGAACGCTGGCCGACGGTACCTCCCTCTAATTCGAAGGCTCTCCACTTCTCGATCGCTCAGCAGGTCACTAATAAGTGCAAACTACATGCTCATCTAGAACATGCATGGTCTCAACAACCGCGCACGACGTAGTGTTGTCCAGGATATCATCGCCCAACATCGGGCATCCATCGTCTGCCTCCAGGAATCGAAGGTCGAGAAATTTTCTGTTTCCATGAACTATGATGTAACGGGAGTTGACTTCAATTATGTCTCTCTTCCGGCCTCCTGTGTGGCCGGAGGGGCCGTGCTCTCCTCGCGCCGTGACCTCTGGGCGATGTCTCATGTCTCCATTTGTTGTTTTTCCATCATGCTGCGCCTCGTACCGCTTGGCGGCCCAGGCGGGCCTTGGTGGCTCAGAAATGTTTACGGCCCGACTGAAGACAGTGACAAGCCAGCTTTCCTCTAGGAACTTTGTGATGTCCGTTCTGCTTGTCCTGGTCCCTGGCTCATTTGTGGGGACTTTAACATGATCTACCTTTCTTTCGACAAGAACAACGGCAGGCTACACTTGGGAGCCATGCGTTGCTTCCAGAGGTTTCTTGACGACCTGCAACTTGCCGAGGTCCACCTGTCCGGCCGGCTTAACACATGGTCTAATGGCCGAGACAACCCGACCATCGAGTGCCTCGACAGGGTCTTCGGCTCTGTGGATTGGATGCAGTTGTTCCCCTGCCACCAACTTCGATGCCTCTCGTCCGACTGCTCCGACCACGCATCGCTGCTACTTGTGCTCAACACTAAGCCTTGGGCAACACCACGCTTCAGATTCAACAACTTCCTGACCAAGATCGGCGGCTTCCTCGACGTGGTCACTGTCACCTAGAACGCCCCGACGGGGGACTAGGACGCGTGCCGACGCCTCGACCACAAGCTACGCTCGTTGGCTAGGGCACTGTTGGCGGTCCTTATCGACGATTTTATACCGCCAATTAGACATGAAAAAGGGTGAATTATTTATTCCTTTATGCATATACATGTGCAACTAACCCAAATCCACGTGCACTAGGAAATATACTGTCATTTCAGGAATCATATAAAAGTGCAGGGATTAAACATCGAAATGGAGCTTTCTGGAAAGCGCCAAACCACCCCAAACGGGGTTGGGCCACCTCGGGACCCAAATGGGCCAAAACATCCCAACACCGAAGCCCACTCACCTGGGGAGGCCCACCGGCCAAGGTCGGTCAGGGGGAGGCAGCACCCTGGCGCGCTTGCGCCAGGGGGGCGCTCGTGCCGTCCCCACTGACCTGTGGGACCGGCCGGCTGGAGGCGGTACATTGAATGCCAAGGGAGGTCGGTGCGCGGTGTTCCTTCCATTTCAGGCTCAAATCGACCTCCATCAACATATAAAAGTGGAGAAGAAATCCATTCTACACACACAACTCATTTGGTCTCTCTCTCCCTCACCTCCACTTGTTCCTTAGCTTAGAGCTAGTAGTGTTGGAGCTAGGAAAACTACAAAGGAGAGCTTGTCTCCTAGGAAGAAGAGATACATCTTGGTAATTATCTATGGAGTGTTCTTCCTTGTTCAAGTTCTTATACTTTATATGTTGCTTAGTGTATGAACTAGAGCATAGTCTTGATCATGTTCATGTTGGTGCATATGAACTAGAGCCTAGTTCATATGATCAGTTCATAGCATGTTCATCCCTATTCTCTATCGTTCATGTGTTCTATAGGATTAGAGTCTCTGAGGAGAGTGGAGTAATGGTTCGATGTTCTTTCGAGTTTGCCTATGTTCTAGCTCGTCCATCCGTAGGGTGGGAGTCCTGGGGGAGCATAGGTAGTTCTCTAGTATGCGGGCGTGGTGTCCGGATACGAGAGGGCCTTCGAATATGACGACATGCCACGGTTGAGGGGTAGGCGGCAGGTGGTGACAGCCCTGTCCGTCCCTTGTAATCCCCCACATCCGTATGTCGTGTAGGAGTTCGTAAATGCCTCTATCGGCTGGCAGACCAGCTGCGGGGGTCTCCCTGTTACTTTAGGCTCTGACTAGTCTCTGACCCTGTATAACATGTGACTTAGCTAATCTACACCTAGCAGTATACGACCAACCAGCTCCAGTAGATTTATTCTTTATTTTTTCCATTTCTTTTATTCCTTATTTCTCTTTATCCTTGAGTGTAGACCAAGTGTGTGTCCACTATCCTCCAATTACCGTTCATCTTACCCCTGCATAGCACTAAGGCTCATTTCAATGATGTGAAGTACCATATCCATGTGCTAGAGCTATTTTACACCATGCCTTCCTTTGGAAAAATAAAAATAACGATACCCTGACATACTTCCGGGTGAAATGCTACAATGATAGATCCGTGCGCTTGCGGATAATATCTTTAGAACACGACTATCAACCCTGGCATTTCTTGGCGTGACCACTGGGATGTAACAATTCCAGTGATTGCGTTAAGAAATGCCAACAAGCATTTCTGGCGCCGTTGCCGGGGATAGACTTTTTATCTATCTTTGGTGATTGCGCTAAGAAATGTCAACAAGCATTTCTGGCACCGTTGCCGGGGAAGGCATTGGTTAAAATAATCTAGCATGGCATGGATATAACTTCATTAGAAATAGTTCGAGTCTATGCAGGCTAAATTTTATGTTTTCTCCTGTTGTGGGTGAAAACAGGATAGTGTATGTCCGATTTCTCCCTGCCAGACAATTTCCATCCAAATCTGGAGGCACTCCTAAGGAAGAAGAAGCCTAGAGCTACTCCTTCTTCTGCTACTCCATCGGCAGCCGAACCGGTCATTTCCGCACCTTCAGCGACCATCCCAATGGCTCAGAAGACTCTTCGTGAATTCTCCGTCCCCGCTGTTGCCAACATGCCCACTGGGCCCATTATCAACGTGGCGGACAAGAACTTTGAGCTCAGGACTGGCCTGATCACCATGGTGCAGGGCATTCCGTTTTGCGGACTCCCCAATGAGGATGCCAATGCTCACTTGCAGCGTTTCTTGGAGCTCTGTGACACTGTTGTCATCAAGGACATTGAAGCTGATGTCATTAGGCTCCGGCTGTTTCCCTTCTCCCTAGTGGGGAAGGCGAAACAGTGGTTCTATAAGGATAAAGAGGCTGTGAGCACATGGGGCAAATGCTCCATGGCATTCCTCGCAAAGTTCTTCCCCATGGGCAAAACAAATGCCCTGAGGGGAAGAATTGCCAATTTCCAGCAAATGCCGATGGAACCCATTCCTGAAGCTTGGGAGAGGCTCCAAAGCTTCATCCTGGACTGTCCTCATCATGGGATGGAGGAATGGCTGGTGCTCCAGAACTTTTACAATGGGCTCACGCCCATGTCATAAGGGCACCTCGATGCTGCAGCTGGAGGCGCATTTCTATCACTCACTATTGATAACGCTACGGCGTTAATCAACAAAATGGTAGAAAATCAAGCTTGGGGGGAAGAAAGGAACCCAACGAAGCAACACAAAGGCTCGCACCCCGTGAAGGAGATGGAGGCGCTGGCCGCAAAGATAGACCTGCTCCTACAAAAGTTTGACGAGAGAGCCGCCGGAGATACATCCGGCACTGTCAAAGCCATAGAATCTCGCATAACGTGCGAGGTCTGTGGCAATGATGGACATTCAGGGAATGATTGCCTCAAAACCCGTGAAGAAGCTTCGTACATCAACAACGGGTATCATCAACAGCAAGGAGGTAATAATGGATGGAACAATCAGTCCCGTCCACAATATCAAGGTAATTCGAATTACACTTCAAATTACAATTCGAATCAGCCTACTCTCAAGGATCTAGTCCTTGGCCAAGCAAAGATCAACGAAAATCTTACCAAAAAGATGCTGGCCAATGACAAAATCCTAGAGAGCATCAGTACCAAGATAGAAGGCTTAACTTCTGCTATTAAGAATCAGTTGAGCTTTAACAAAATGATAGAAAGACAGCTAGCTCAAATTGCTTCTGATGTTCCTGTTGATCCAAATGGTAAAACATCGGATCAAGCTGCTAGTACATTTGAAAATGTTAATTCTGTGACCACGAGAGGCGGTAAGGCCACTCGTGATCCACCATATCCTAAACAAGCAGGAAAAAAGCACCACAAGCAAGAAGAACCTTCATCTTTCGAACCACAAGGCGAGGCAAAATCGGGACAACCCCTGGATTATCCGAGATACAACACATCCGCCATTCGCCACAAGAACAAGAAAGCAAGCCGTGAATGATCGGCCGCTCGCTTGTTTAGATGGTCGAGAAAATACATGTGAGCGTTCCGCTCATGGACGTCTTACATGTACCTTCCTATGCCAAGTACATCAAAGACATCATCAACAACAAGCGACCACCGCCATCCACGCCGTGGGTCAAACTCATTTAAGAATGTAGCACGGCAAGTCCTCAATGCCCTACCGAGAGAAGAAGAAGGACCCGTGGATGCCCCACTATCACTTGCTCCATTGGAGGACAGCAGTTTGACCACGCACTCTGTGATCTTGGCGCCAGCGTCAGTGTCATGCCCAAGACGGTATTCGACAAGCTAAATTATACAAGGCTGTCACCAACAACGATCACACTCCAACTAGCCGACTCCTCCTTACGCTACCCAGCGGGAATAGCTAAAGATATCCCTGTGAAAATTAGAGGATACTTCATCCCAGTGGATTTCGTGGTACTCGACATGGAGGCCACCAAAGAATCACCACTCATATTGGGGCGGCCATTCCTCAGTACCGCTGGAGCACAGATTGATGTTGGAGCTGGAGAAATCCGGTTCAACATCAATGGGAGTGAGGAGAAGTTCCACTTCCGACCACGGAAGATGGAGGAGTGCAACATGATTCGCATCAAGTACGAGCCAACCACGAGGGAGGTCATGGAAGTTGAAATCCGACCTCATGGTGTGAATCGAATTCCCAACATTATTTGGGAACAGAGGCCAGAGCCGCAGAAAGCAAAGGGTACCCAGGAACAAAAACAAAAGAAAAAGAAAGAACAGGAGCCAAAAGAGAAGAAGGAGCAAAGAGATCCTAAGAAAGGAAGAAAGAAGGCTCCTACAAAAGAAGCAAAATCAAAGGTCGTTCCTGCGCAACCCAATGAGAAGAAGGACAAGGGCAAGGCTCCGCCCCAAGAAAGAGTGGAACCCAAAGCAAAACCAGTCCCACTCAAAACCTCCGGGGACCAAAACTGGTCCCTAAAGAGGAGACAAAGGTGTTGAAGGTGGAGAAAATACAAGCACCTCCAAGAGAAGCCGACCAACCACCATCCTCACCAATTATCACCACACCACCAAAAATGGTGTGGAGACCCAAGCAGGCACCCCCGTCTACCTCTCCTGAGACGGATGCCTCATCATCAAGCTCAAATTGAGCAGGAGAAAGTCTCACTTCACGGACTATAAACCGTGAGCCCTGACCGACAGGATAATCGGTAAGTTATCTTTTTATAAGTATTTCATTCCATTTATGTCCGCTTAGTCGTCAAATAAAGTTCTATCTTGCTACCCCTGTTCCCGCTTAGTTTGATGTTTTGGAACATGTTCAAGCTTAGCATGTTCCATAAACTTGTAGCTTGAGCATGGTGCTTAGGTTGCTACTTTACCTTGGTCGACTTGTCGATCATTGAGACAAACATTACTAGTAGGAATATTGGTAGTATGCTATGAGCTAACCCCGCAGGATTGTTCTCAATCATAAGGAAGTCCCGACGAGACTCGAGAATAAAATAAAATAATTTGTTACCTCAAAATAACTTTTAAAGGGCCCCGTTTCCAAGCAAGCTTGGGGGAGGACCCCCAATAAGAGGTATGTACCATACTAACACTTACGCATATAAAAAAAATGCTTTGTCATTTCCTATACATATGCGTATTAGAAATATTTAATTCAACCCTTGTTGAAATGATGAAAAGTTGCTCTGTCTCGTGACTCGCTTGTACCTTGTTTATAATCGGGCTTTCTCCTAAGTTTGAGTTTGTTGGCTAAAATGTCTTACCCTTGAAAACTTGAGCTTAGTGGGTTGCATAGGCTAGATCCTGTCTAAGCTATTGCCGGATATGATATAGTGCCACGAGTAACGCTATGACTCTTTCCTGAGTGAAAATCTGACTTCCGGAGTTTTATTTTCAAAACTATCAAAACAAAAGTTCCTCGATGATTTTGAAATACCTACCAAGGCCATATGACGTAGCTGTCAATCTCTTTCAAAACCCAGTCGTCATATGCTGCTTGATCACTAGAAGTCCGTAACCTCCGCAAGATTATGGTCTTACACTCACGATTGAGATTCACTTGCACCCACCAAATAAACTTGCCGACCCGTACACTGCGAGTTGCGCAACCTAACTTTTCATCCAATCCACCAAATACGCCAACTCTTGACCCTAGAGTTGCGCACCTTCTTTAAAACAAAGCATGCCGACCCTTACACTGAGGATCGCGCATCCCTTATTCATCATCCATCAAAAACTACTCCTTGTCTTCGTCATGACTCCTTCCCGCCAAAAATCTTCATCGTATCTGAAAGAGAGTATTGGGCATTAGCATCTCTTGAAAAATGAAAAAAAAAAACAATGATGATGAATGCCAAGGGGCAACAATAAAGCTTCAAAGTAGACAAACGGGAATCCCAGTTAGTCTCCTGTTCAAAAAAAAGAGAAAAAGAAAGAAAGAAAAGAAAAATCTTAGTTTTTTCAAATTAAGCCCATACTCTCTTAATTTTCCCTTCCACCAATAAAAAGGAGTCATGATGCCCGGAGTACCAAAAACATTTAGAGATAGGAATCTTTCACCCTCACACACTTGCACAAATCTCAATCAAAGTGTATGGTCTTAATCTTCGGACGGTTCGTTCCTTGACTTCACCAACTCTTTGTGATCCAAGCATAGCCACCTTTCATACCTACCCAAAACTCCAATCTCAGCCATAGTAGTAGGTTAGAAAGAAAGGCAAGAGCACAATGCCTTTGGTGAGGTATAAACACTTTGAGCGATTGAGAGAATCATTCGAGGAACTTGAGTTTCTTTTATAAAACTTTCAAAACCTCCGGAGACTTGGTTGATCTTGGGTAGATGATAAGCAACGCTTGAGAATCTGTTCTATCTTGCAATATCCCAAGACTCGAGAAAGCTGGAAAGCCCCATTTTGTCTTAGGATAATAACAGGGTGAGCAGTCATGCCGATTTATTCAAACTCTGGTAGAAATCTTGCTTATACGCTTGGTACTTTTGACTCATGATCGGCATAGTAGCAACTCCTGATCAACAACCTAAGGCTGAGCTTTGCTCGGGACGAGCAAAGGGTAAGCTTGGGGGATCTTGTTGGCGGTCCTTATCGACGATTTTATACCACCAATTAGACATGAAAAAGGGTGAATTATTTATTCCTTTATGCATATACATGTGCAACTAACCCAAATCCACGTGCACTAGGAAATATACTGTCATTTCAGGAATCATATAAAAGTGCAGGGATTAAACATCGAAAAGGCGCTTTCTGGAAAGCGCCAAACCACCCCAAAGGGGGTAGGGCCACCTCGGGACCCAAATGGGCCAAAACATCACAACACCGAAGCCCACTCACCTGGGGAGGCCCACCGGCCAAGGTCGGTCAGGGGGAGGCGGCACCCTGGCGCGCTCGCGCCAGGGGCGCGCTCGCGCCGTCCCCACTGACCTGTGGGACCGTCCGGCTGGAGGCGGTACATTGAATGCCAAGGGAGGTCGGTGCGCGGTGTTCCTTCCATTTCAGGCTCAAACCGACCTCCATCAACATATAAAAGGGGAGAAGAAATCCATTCTACACACACAACTCATTTGGTCTCTCTCTCCCTCACCTCCACTTGTTCCTTAGCTTAGAGCTAGTAGTGTTGGAGCTAGGAAAGCTACCAAGGAGAGCTTGTCTCCTAGGAAGAAGAGATACATCTTGGTAATTATCTATGGAGTGTTCTTCCTTGTTCAAGTTCTTATACTTTATATGTTGCTTAGTGTATGAACTAGAGCATAGTCTTCATCATGTTCATGTTGGTGCATATGAACTAGAGCCTAGTTCATATGATCAGTTCATAGCATGTTCATCCCTGTTCTCCATCGTTCATGTGTTCTATAGGATTAGAGTCTCTGAGGAGAGTGGAGTAACGGTTCGATGTTCTTTCGGGTTTGCCTATGTTCTAGCTCGTCCATCCGTAGGGTGGGAGTCCTGGGGGAGCATAGGTAGTTCTCTAGTATGCGGGCGTGGTGTCCGGATACGAGAGGGCCTTCGAATATGACGGCATGCCACGGTTGAGGGGTAGGCGGCAGGTGGTGACAGCCCTGTCCGTCCCTTGTAATCCCCCACGTCCGTATGTCGTGTAGGAGTTCGTAAATGCCTCTATCGGTCGTGACCAGCTGCGGGGGTCTCCCTGTTACTTTAGGCTCTGACTAGTCTCTGACCCTGTATAACATGTGACTTAGCTAATCTACACCTAGCAGTATACGACCAACCAGCTCCAGTAGATTTATTCTTTATTCTTTCCGTTTCTTTTATTCCTTATTTCTCTTTATCCTTGAGTGTAGACCAAGTGTGTGTCCACTATCCTCCAATTACCGTTCATCTTACCCCTGCATAGCACTAAGGCTCATTTCAATGATGTGAAGTACCATATCCATGTGCTAGAGCTATTTTACACCATGCCTTCCTTTGGGAAAATATAAATAACGATACCCTGACATACTTCCGGGTGAAATGCTACAATGATAGATCCGTGCGCTTGCGGATAATATCTTTAGAACACGACTATCAACCCTGGCATTTCTTGGCGTGACCACTGGGATGTAACAATTCCAGTGATTGCGTTAAGAAATGCCAACAAGCATTTCTGGCACCGTTGCCGGGGATAGACTTTTTATCTATCTTTGGTGATTGCGCTAAAAAATATCAATAGACGCTGAAGAGCTGGCGCGCCACACGTGAGGGGGACATCCGCCTGCAACTCGCCGTGGCCAGGGCGGTGATCTATGAATTCGACCTTACCCAGGAGTCTAGGCAGTTATACGTTCTCGGCCTCAAGGCCAACGTTCTCGGCCTGGCTTCCCTGGAACGCACCATGGCTAGACAGCACGCGCGTTCGCGTAGCCTTGCTGAGGGTGACGCATGCACCAGATACTTCCACATACAGGCATGCCACCGACGTCGAAAGAACTACCTATTTGCTATTGGCCATAATGGGCTCACGTTTACGGAGGATGGGGAGAAGGCTCAGATCGTGTTTGACTACTATAACGATCTCCTCTGCAAGCCATTCGCCAGGGAACACCGCACCGACCTAGCACAGCTTGACTTCCCACAACTTGACCTCAGTTCCCTGGCGGATCCTTTCTCACCTGATGATATCTCCCGGATCGTCCGCGAGACACCGCCAGAAAGGGCGCCTGGTCCGGACGGTTTCTCGGGTGCTTTCTACGGGCCATCTGGGACGTCGTTGGCCAGGATGTCATCAGGGTGTTCGAGGCCTTCTGGGAGCTCGACCTGAGAAGTCTCCACTTGCTGAACGAGGCAACGATGGTGCTCCTCTACAAAACGGCATCACCACAGTGGCTAAAGGACTGCCAACCGATCAGCTTGATACACTCGGTTGGCAAGCTCATTGCTAAGGGGCTAGCCCTCCGCCTGGCGCCGTTCATGCCACACTTGATCCGCACAAACCAGTCGGCCTTCATCAAGGGACGCCAGATACACGAAAACTTTCGTGCGGTCCAGTTGACTTGTTGATTCCTCCACGCCAAGCGCCAGCCGGCGGTGCTGCTGAAGGTGGACCTGGCCAAGGCCTTCGACTATGTCGTGTGGCCCTTCCTTCTCAATGTTCTGGAGCATCTAGGGTTCCTGCGACGCTGGAGCGACTGGCTCTCGGCCCTCCTGGGCATAGCCAGCACAAGGGTGCTCATCAATGGGAGGCCTGGGAGGCGCATTTGCCACGCTCCCGGGCTTCGTCAGGGGGATCCGCTTTCCCCGCTTCTGTTCGTAATCGTGATGGACGTCCTCAACGCCTTGATCGCCGAGGCTGACCGCAGGCATGAGCTCTGTCCGCTACCGCACAACATCAAGCACCGGGCATCGGTTTATGCCAACGATCTCGTCGTCTTCCTGACACCGTCGCTCGAAGACTTCTCATGCATACGTCAGATTATTCAACTCTTCTCTGGAGCCTCGGGTTTGGCATGCAACTTGGACAAATGTGCCATAACTCCAAGTCGTTGCTCCTCCAACTCGATTTAGGCGGTCCTGGCCGTGTTCCCGTGCACCGTCGTAGAGTTCCCAACCAAGTACCTGGGAGCACCTTTGTAGACCACCTCCCTGAACCACGCCCATGAGCAGGAGCTGGTGGATAAGATCTCCGCCCGGATACCCACTTGGAAGGCCGGCCTTCTAACGATGGCTGGTCGAGCTACGCTTACTTAGACCACCCTGTCAGCCATCCCAGTTCATGTGTCCATTTGCTGTAGCCTATCCACTTGGGCAATCACGGCGATCAACAAGCAACGCAGGGCTTTCGTTTGGGCTGGTTCGGAGTTGGTGTCAGGGGGGAAGTGCAGGCTGGCCTGGACCACGGTTTGCTCACCCAGAGCCATCGGCGGCCTCGGCCTTCCGGACCTAAGGGTGCAAGGGTTCGTGCTTCGCCTGCGCTGGGAGTGGTTGCGCCGCTCTAGGCCGGACGGTGTCTGGTCAATGCTTCCTTCGCGGCCGGAGCGGCTGGCCCACGCCATGTTCGGGGCATCGGTTCGCGTCCAGATCGGTGATGACGCCTTGGCCAGATTTTGGACAAATTGCTGGCTCCCGGAAGGGCCCCTGTGTCACTTGGCACCGAATCTGTTCGCTGCGGTCGCGCGGCACAGGCGTTCCAGGAACATCCGAGACACTTTCCAAGATAATCATTGGGCTGGAGACATCTCGGGGGCGCCGATGGCGGCGGTGCTCGTCGAGTACCTCCAACTCTGGGACACGCTTCTCGACTTCAAGCTCCAGCCTCACACTCCGGACCATTTCACTTGGAGGTGGATGGCCAGTGGTGAGTACACTTCTGCTTCGCCCTACGAGGCCTTCTTCATCGGCAGGACCACCTTGCCGGGAGCGAAGCTCGTCTGGCGCGTGGCTGTACCTCCCAAGGTGAAGTTCTTCTTTTGGTTCGCTCTGCACAGGCACCTCTGGACTGCTGAACGCCGCATGCGCCATGGCTTGCAACCCGACGCCCTCTGCGCGCTCTGCGACCAAGAGGATGAAACGTCGGATCACCTGTTCGCCACCTGCTCCTTCACCAGTGAGGTCTGGACGCGCCTGCTCTCGCCGCTGGCCCTCCAACACCTCGCCCCGGATGGCCAACTACCTCTTGACGCTTGGTGGCTCTCGGCGCGCCTGGCTCTTCCGTCTGAACTCTGACGGGCCTTCGACTCTTCCGTTCTTCTGACCTCGTGGGTCATTTGAAAGGAGAGAAACCGGAGGACCTTCGACAACCTGGCAATGTCGATAGCTCAGGTCATCACCGCTGTCAAGGAGAAGTTGTGCGCCTGCACCGCGGCCGGGTTCAGGTGCCTTGCCTCCCTATTGGCGGCGATAGCTTAGCCTCGGCTCACAATCCCCCTGGTCGCGCCATAAGTTTCTTTCTAAGTACACCATTCAGCTGCGCCGTTGAGCCGGCGATCCTTGTACTCATGTCTTTCTCTGCCGCCGTTGGCACCTCACCGGGGGCAGAGAACTTGTATCCTTCAAAAACTCTAATTTCTCTTAATGAAGCACGTGCAGCGCACGATTTCAAACAAAAGCTTTGCTTTGCCTGCGGCCGCCACAGCGGGTCGCCACGCGTGCCTTGGGCATTTGCGGCGTGGCACGTGCCGACGACAGACCGCGTTGTCCTACCCTTGGAGTTGGACGGCGGAGCACGTACAGTACGGGCTTGGTGATTCACAGGCGCATCGGGGTGGACACCACCCCAAATGAGGAAATAGCGACCGCCCAGTTTCGGAATGGCCGTGAGCTTCTATGCGGTCCCCAACGGAAGGAGCAGCCCGCTGAGGTGAGGACGCGGGCAACCATGATCAAAGGATAGTTGGACGGTGGAGCACGTACAGTACGGGCTCGGTGATTCACAGGCGCATCGGGTGGACCCCACCCCAAATGAAGAAATAGCGACCGCCCAATTTCAGAATGGCCGTGAGCTTCTATGCGGTCCCCAACGGAAGGAGCGGCCCGCCGAGGTGAGGATGCGGGCAACCATGATCAAACCAATCCTTAGCCTTATTTAGATTCCAGATTTTTTTCTCTCTCTCTTCATCACATCAAATTTTAACCCGCATAAATAGAGTATTAAATGTAAGTAAAAAAAACTAATTATACAGTTTAGTTGTACATCACGAGATGAATCTATTGGGAAGTTAGTCCATGATTGGATAATATTTACCACATACAAATGAAACGTGCTACGGTTGCAAAGTTGGAATTTTTCTTTCTTTTTACGCAATCTAAACAAGGCCCTTTTGCTGCGGCGTTTACGGCTCGCTCGTCACCCGCTCTCACGACGCTCGGCGTCTAAGATTTTTTTTTTTTTTTTTTTTTTTTTTTTTTTTTTTTTTTTTTTTTTTTTTTTTTTTGGTCCCCTCTTTGTTTTTTGGTTGTAGAGATGGAGAATAGCACCAACAAGAAAGACAGACTCGATGAGGGCGAACAACGTGAAACACGGGATTTGGGGTTGGTCGTTGGTAGTGGACTGAACCTATTACTGTCTTGATGTCCAATGATGGTTGAGCACCTGATGTCTTCCTTAATCCCACAACTGCGCGTCCTCCTGCCGTCGCTGCGGTCAAGCGGCTTTGGCTGGCTGAGCAGCAGTAGCAAGTGTGGTGTGGGCCGTGCCGAAGCAAAGCAACCGCTCCTTGCTCTGCGCCGACCATGCTCGCCGGCAGCTATGCCGTCTTCGCCGCCCTTACGCTGCTTCTGTCGCTGCCGGCCGTGGCGGCGGAGACTCTGCATACCTGCGACGACTCCAGCTACACAGTAAACAGCACATTCCAGACGAACCTGAACCGCCTCGCAGCGGCGCTGCCCGCCAACGCCTCCGCCTCCCCGGAGGGCTACGTCACCCTCGCCTTCGGCACTGCGCCGGACCAAGTCAACGGGATGGCCCTCTGCCGCGGCGACACCAACGCCTCCTCCTGCGCCGCCTGCGTCGCGGCGGCGATCCGGGACGCACAGCAGGCCTGCCCGTTGAGCAGGGGCGTCACCGTCTATCGGGACGCCTGCACGCTCCGCTTCGCCGGCAGCCGGTTCCTCGACTTCCTCGGACAGGACCAGTGGATCGTCTCGGAATTGTTGTATGGCCCGAATTCTATTTTGGTACAACGTATGCTGATTTCATTTAGTTTGGGGAGATGAGTCTTACAAATTTGGGAACTTGTTATTACAAGTTATATGGTTGAGGTCGCCCCCGGGAGTGTCGAAGCCGATGTTGCTTGGTTCAGCGCCGCCGTCAGGAAGATCTTCACCGCCCTGATCGATAGCGCGGTGGCCGCGACGAACTCGACGAGAAAGTACTTCGCAACGGGGGAGATTGGTTTCGACCCCAAGATCTACGGGCTGGCACAGTGCGTGCCGGATCTGATGCCGGCGCAGTGCAGGGACTGCCTCGGGTACGTCTTCAACCAAGTGACGGCGCAGTACCTGAGCGGGCGCCCCCCCTGGAACAACGGTTTCGTGGTTTGGTGCTCCCTGAGGTATAGCGTGTCCCCAATCTACGACGGCAGGGCGATGCTGCAGCTTCCCGCGCCGCCGGCTTCACCACCGGTGGCCACGGGCACGCCCACTTCTTCAGGTCCGGAAGGACGCTCAATTCTGGTTTTCCTCAATGAACAGAACAATCATCATGTTGACTAGCAAATATTGTCGAAATTTACCAAATCATATAGTCCTGAGTCTCCTGGCTTCCTCAAAATGCTGGGGGTTACAAGTTGTACACCTTGAAATTCATTTGTGGTGTATGCAGGGAGGAAAAGGAGTGCAGCCGGAATATCTGCAGGCATCGCCTGTTTCATTGTGTTGATGTGTCTTTCTGTTTTTCCTTCCTTCGCTTCAAGCGAAGGATTAAGGCGCTGAAGAACAGTTACTGTGAGTAGCAATGTGGTCTTTGATTCATTGTTTTCCATGAACCGGAATTTACTTGTTCTTACACCAGCACCGAAGAAGGTAGGGAGAGCTCAATTCACCCTCTTTGATTTGCCAACACTGCAAGAGGCAACTGAACACTTCTCAGAGAAGAACAAGCTTGGAGAAGGTGGTTTCGGTGCCGTGTACAAGGTAAGTGATTGAGCGAGAATGCGAGGGGAAATAAACTGTAGTCCATTGTGCCTTCTCTGAATGAGAATTTGTTTCAGGGGATACTCTCTGATGGCCAAGAGATAGCAGTCAAAAAACTCATTGGAAATACCGGGCATGGGTTGTATCAGCTACACAATGAGGTGCGGGTACTGGCAGAGCTCCAGCACAAGAACCTTGTCATGTTACACGGGTTTTGCTCAGATCGGAATGATACACTTCTGGTCTATGAATACATCAAGAACGGGAGCCTCGATAACTTTCTATTTGGTATATATTTTCATAATCATTCACCTCATAAGTTACATATCCAGAATTCCATGGTCAGAGGTCACAGTAAATACAATGTTACTCTACTCTGACAGTTTCGATTTTGTTCTAAACTTCATCTTGCCATTATGATTGTGTGTGTGTTTACCTATCAGTAACACTAACACCTAATACAAGCTCTTCATTTGGTCACAACAGATGATAGTAACAGAAATGAACTTAAGTGGGAGAAACAGTACAACATCATCCTTGGAATCGCCAAGGGCATATTGTATCTCCACGAGGACTCAAGCACACGGATCATCCACCGGGACTTGAAGGCAAATAATATTCTTCTCGACGATGATATGGATCCAAAAATCGCAGATTTTGGGCTGGCGAGGTTGCTAGGAGAGGGCCACACCCACACTCAGACATCCGGAATTGTTGGGACATTGTAAGCTACGCTCATGCACAGATATGTCCTCTCTGTGTGATGCACCTACTGAATGCAAGTAAGTTTTCCAGGCCTAGCTAACTGAACTGCCTCTGCTCTGCAGAGGCTACATGGCACCGGAGTATGTGATGCACTGCAGCATCTCGCCCAAGATCGATATCTTCAGCTTCGGGGTGTTGGTCCTTGAGATTGTGACCAGGAGAAGCAACTGCAGCTATGACGACCACATCACCGTGAATCTCCTCAGTGATGTAATGCCATGTCCGTTGCGTTTTGTTATTTTGTATCTCTTTTTTCACTGAAGAGTTAATCTGATGCTGAACGTCTTAAAGGTCTGGGAGCACTGGACGAAAGGGACGATGTCGCAAATGCTGCCCCAATCGCTGGATGGATACAGTCGAAGCCAGGCTCTGCGATGCACCCATGTTGGTCTGCTATGCGTCCAACCGGACCCTGACGACAGGCCTGATATATCATCCGTGGTGTTCATGTTAACCAGGGATACCATGCAGCTCCAGCTGCCTGCGCAGCCCGCATTCTTCTTTGGGAGAGGATCACCTTCAACCTCACGGTCAGATGGGCAAAGCACCTATGTATATGGCCGGTCTGGTTTCATATCGAAACAGAGCATCTCTGTAAATGGAATTACAATTACTGAACTTGATCCTAGATAGACAGAATTTGTGAATACCGAGGCCATGGAATGCAGCATGAGCTTAACCACTTTCGAGGCTAAGGCCCCACCACCAGCGAGACGGTTGATGCTACATTGCTACTCCACACTGTGATACAGTTTCCGGCTACATTGCAGGAACCTGCCAACACTGAAGGCTGTGAAAACCAGAGTGGTGCCTGCAACCCTGTGGAGGTATAAACTCCATATACCCTCACGGCCTAGTTTGGGCCAACACGCTATCGCCAGGCCGGCCCATCAAGCTTCAAGACCGATCGGCTCAGGCTAGTCGGACAGCCTAAAACAGGCAAGAATATCGAAGACCGACAAGGAGGACAAGACCTAGCTGGGATAGGAAAGTTTAGACTTGTAAAGTATGTAAACTTAGTACCAGATAGGCTAGTTCCGACTTGTAACCTTGCTCCCGTGATATATAAGGAGAGCAAGGACCCCGTGCGTAAGAGAGAATCGGCATAACGCACGTACTCATACATCCACATCATAATCGAAACAGAGAGCGGGACTAGGGTTTTACGCATCTTTGCGGCCCGAACCCGGGTAAACCTCCCGTGATTGCTCCCCGTTTACGTCTTGCTCGCAATCTCGTGCGCCTTCCGCCAATCCATTACCGGTCGTGGCATACCCCGGTCGGACTATCGCCGATATTTCGTCGACGTGGCGCGCTGTAGGGGGTGCGCACCGAGATTTCACGTCGATCAAGATGGTTTCCTTCCCGGCTTCCATGACCTTCGAAGCTGGCCTCACCTTCAACTTCGGAACGTTCACCTGGACTTCCAACTCAGCAACTGCTACTACAACTCTCACGCCTCCGGCTATCACGCCGACAATGGCACCAACAATGGTGGCTGCGCCAAACCAGATCCAACTCATCCCGGTGACCACCATTGCAGTCCCAACCAATCCACCACTGATAGTTGACGGCACGGCGTCAACACCTCCGACCGGTCCTAACCAAAGGAGGCATGTCGCCAACACGGATCTACTCCGTTTGATCCATCAACAAGACATGAGGTTGACGAAACCCATGCCAACTTTGAGTCGCTCCGACGACGCGTCGTCGCGATCTACAAACCCGCGACAACAACAAATTCCTAATCCGTCAACACGAGGACAAAACAACCGTCGCAGTAACTTTTGGGCGCTCCGAACGGCCACGTTCGCAGCCGGCGAGTCTACGACGTCACATTCCAACAAATCCTCGTGGCAACCGTACACAAACAGGTGGCGGAAGAAACTCACAGCGGCTCCGACCACGGCCAACCATCGTTCGTAGTGGTCGGAGAGGCCGCCGAGCAATATACGGCGGAGAATCTTGGCCGATATTCAAGATCTGAGAGAGAGGACTTCACAACAAGCCTCACGGAACAACAGCAGTCCAGTTCAGACGACACAAACTACCCGACACGATGTACCTAGTCGGAGTTACGCGTCAACAAGATGGGGCCGCGTAAAACGCCCGTCGCAACGAACGACGGCGACGCCGCCGAGAAATCCGACGAACTGGTCGGAACCCGCCAATCGCACCTACGCGGCAACGCAGCAAGAACGATCCCCACAAAACAACACATCTAACGCCCGGTTGTTCGGCAGAACGCACCGAGCTAGCTGCTGCCCTTCGTCGTGATGGACAACGGAGGGAAAGACGACGGCAAGAGATATTGATCGCCATGGCAACATCAGTGCAACGGAGCAAAGAGCAGAACGGCCACGAGCACGATCAACTCAGTCTCCCTCAATGACGAGGGCGTCTGCACACAGGGCCAGGGCACTTGCTGATCGACACCAAGACGTAGAAAGAAAACGAAGGGAAGAGCGCCAGAAACACATGGCAGCAACCAGAGAGAATCGCCGCAGTTCCGGCATAAGCCCATTAAGGGACGACACAAGGGATTCACCTAACATGGATGAGCCTCGTTGTTGTACTCAACCCATACGTACGATCATCGTATACAAACGTGCTCGGAGCCCTCCTCCCGGACGAATGGTTTCGTCTGTTCAAACAAACCGTAATGGTTTCATCACTCCCTTCTTGGACAATTTGCGACCGCAGAACCAAACTGGAGGCTCCCCAGTCCAACTCCTCCTGAGGACGGGATACCTCCGCACACCGAGCACATATTCCCTAATCCAATAAACCCAGCTAACCTTCGGCGCATCAGAACAGTTCGATCACCGGGGCGCAAAACATCAGAAGGCATGTTTATCAACGGCGAGTGGTACGAAGTAGTTCAAAAAGGAAGCCAGTTTGAGAAAAACTCAAGCTCCTTAGATTCCTTTACATATGTGCCTTTTCCAAAAAAGGACAATCTCAATACTACTCGGAACGGGATAAGTATATCCGACCACGCCCGACGCCGAGACGATCAAGTCTTGGACGATGACGACCTACTACTCGCATTTAAGAAGATCCGGTTATGATTCACGACTTGGAAGAAGGAGAAGCAGAGCCGGAAAACTAAAAAGAATGAGAGATACGTCCTCCTCTTTTATCAGCACAAGTTTTCTTTTTAGGCGATTTCCCTTTCAAGGTTTAAGTTAGCGTCCGTCGTACACATCGTTGTAAGTCATTCTAATGACAAAAAAGCAATCTAATGTGTACTATTTTATAATGAGAAATCAAGTTCTTCGTGTCAAACACTTGAGCACATGAATTTTTCTTGTCATTCAAAGGAAAATCATTCCTCGATCCGACGCGTTACGACATTCTCTAAAAAGAGGTTTCCAAATCCCGAAACAAAATCCTACGGCATAAACATGACAAAGTCATAAAACAGGATCAAAATAAAAAGATAAATAAAAGGAATCTCGAAGGATTCCGGCACAAGACACATCTCAAAAGATCCAATTCTTTCATTAAAAATATAAAAAAAATTTTACAAACGGGGACCGATTGCATCTAAGCAATCTAGTCATCCCCGAAAAGCTTGCCGACCACCAGTCGACAGGAGTTGCGGCAACGACGGCCTCCGCTGCCCCGCAAACTCGACGGCGCGCCCTCCATGGCGTCATGCGCCGCCACCGACAGCTCCATGCCGCGGACGTCGACACCGGAGATGGCATCGACGGTAGCATAGGCGGCGGAGGCACCATGGCGGACGCCATGAAGCGCCACGCCGCCACCGGCCGGGATCGCGCGCCAGCCGCGCGACCACGTCGCCACCCCGGGCGTTCACCGCGTCCGCCGTGGCATGCGCGGCCTCCCGCAGCCTGCTCCATTTGCTCCGTCAGCTCTGTAAAAACAGAGTAAAAGATTAAAACGCCAAGGCAAGCACAATTCAGAGAATATGAACAATAAAGAACACGATACTTACCGCCGACCTTGATGTCGGCAGCCTCGCGCTGCCGAAGCAGCGTATCCACTTGGACCTTGCGGGCCAGCCTCTCGTCCGCCGCCTCATTGACGGCGGCGTTGGCTTCGGCGTCGAAGTCGGCGGCCCGCTGCTTCTCCGCCTCCAGCTCCTCCTGGGCGGAGGAGAGCGCCTTCAGGAACAGGTCGGCGTTCGCCTCCGCCTGCCCCAGTTGCTTGGTGGCCTCGGAATAGAGATCCCGGACGTGCTCCAGCTCCGCCCTACAGCGGTCGAGCGCAGACGCCAGGGAGTTTGCTGAAACGCTGCTCAGCGAACGCGGCGTGGAGACACTGGCGGCCACCGCCGCCTCTTCCGCCGCCGCCTCCTCCACCGCGACGGGAGCCGCTCGCTCCGCCGCAAAGAACGGCGGCTCCGGCCTCCACGACCGGGAGCCACCGCCGGGGCCGCAGCCTCCGGCACATCCCGCGGCCTCCGCGCCCTCCTCGCCGCCTCGGCGGCGCCGCGGCGGAGGTGCCTGCCGCACCTCCAATGGTCAGGAGGGTGTACCTACATTGTGAACGAAAAATAGCGGTTACACCAAAAGAAGAAAACCCCAAGATTAATCAAGGAAAAACTCCAATCCAAGCTCACCTCCTCCGCGGCCTCACCTCCCGAGGGAGTTCACCGACTCCTCCTCCCCGCCGGCGCTTACCATGGCGGCGGTCCATCTAGATGGCGGCGACGAGCGAACGCAATCTAAAACCCTAAATTTGGAGGGCGTAAGGAGAGGAGCAAGAACAGTAAAATGCGCCGCGGATAGAGAAGTTCTCGGCCGCAGGCGCCAATTTATAGAGAGATTGGAGGACTCGAGAAGGCAACCGATGGGATCGTGGGTAATCAAAACCCCGCGGCCCTCTCGTTCCCCAAGAGCACGAAGCGACGAAAACCGCTCCACCAAAACGACGAGCATTTATACGTTCCCCCCACCTCGGGAACCCCCCGCGTGCTCACTGACTCCCGCTGCCAGAGAGTTGGAGCGATTGAGTCACTGACATCTCAATCCCACGCCAAAAAAAAGAATTGACCCGACCGGAGTCCAAAGGTGCATACCAGAAGGACGTGACAGCCGGTTCGATGTACGGTTGCATCAGCAAACGAATATTCTTTCGCTCCACAGCGATCACGACGTGACACGATGGATGAAAGATAAGTATCCAATATCTCTAATAAATTTTCTATTTTATTTATCCATCCATTTCAAAAGACCACACTTTGGAAAACCAGTTCTTCACAAATCTTTTTTCTCAAACACGAAGCAAGCCAGGAACGCACCGTCTCTGGTCTCACTCGCTACGTGTTAACAGCACCACGCTCAAACAACACAGAGTGCGCCAGCGGTCGCTCCCAAAGGAAAAGGGCTCCAAACACTCCGGCACCGTGCTGTTTGTTTAGGATCATCTAATCCCTAAGGCCTGGTCGGCTCTTGAATGAGAAAGAGACTAGTGTTGCTGGCAATTTTTTCTTCTAAATCTATAACAAGCATAACTTAGCCTTCTCGCATGATAAGAAAATCTTACACACCACATGACCATTCTTTCAGGAACAAAGGCATGATCAAAATCCACCACGGGAAGACGGTGGCTCACAAAAAATACGATAAGTGCTCTCCTAACCTAACATACATGCCCTCACCAATCTTTTTTCACAAAAGATTCCTTTACACGAACTACTTCAAAGTACGTTCAAAATATCTTTACAAAGCTAAAAACATCCTCTTTTCTTTGTACCAAATGGCCAAGTACGTCACCCCTCCAACAGAAAACAATCAGCAAGCACTGTCTCGATCAATCCCGCTACGTGTTCACACGGCTCCAACGCTATACAACACGGGGATGACAATGTCGCTTCCAACGGAAATAGGGCCCTAAGTGATTCGGCAACGCGCTATTCACTATAGGTCATCTACACACTTGAGGACTGATTAACTCTAAGGAGAGGCGATTACCAAGACCATTCTTAAATAATACATCCTGATACAACTTCGTGTCATAGATTATATCAAATCAATACAATTCAGCATACCTCATCAAAACGTTCACTCATACCAAATTTTCTCTTTGCAGCAACAACTCGAAGAACCGTTCCAACCCGCTGTAACAAAGTTACAGTATAGCATCAGTATAGCATCCATATTTCAACCCACACAATCCGACAGCTGAGCTGGGATTTTTTGGCCAATGATACCGGTTATTCTGGCACACAAATAGCTAAGCTATTTCATGGGTTTAGATTCAAAACCATGGTCTCACGACCCACGTTGGGACCGAGTTAAGTAGCAAAGTCGCCTTAACTTAATCATGACAAAGTCATGGCATGGTTCAAACCGACCAGCCCAAATGAAATTTGGCCGCTCGGTGTCACTCAAAGAGTGGTCGGAAACACATAAAGCACGATATAATGATCGTTGTCTTCTTTTTTTAGATCCTAACATAACGTGTTCCACCTCATCTCGGGCTCGGGGACTACGTGGGCCCACGTCACCCGAGAGGTGACATGGGCTAGATCCTTCTTTTAGAGCTTGCCGCAACATATACTATCTTACAAAGAACCTCGGGGACTACGTGGGCCCACGTCATTTGCATGACTCGGCCCGATCCTTTCTCTTTACAAAGAGTTTAGTTTCGAAACTAAGCTAAGGCAACGACCAATCATGACAGATACCATGTGATGGCGGGCATCACACACTAACGAGGGCCCACGTCTCCGCATTTGGGACCCTTTCAAAATTCTTTTTTCTTTTCAGGAGCATCATAAATCTTTCGGTCAAAACCGAAAACGTCAACCAAGTGTAAGCAAAGTGTGGTCGGAAGCATTAGATGGTTGTTGACGGTCCTTAAGTATCAATTTTATACCGTCAACGCAGCAAGAGAAAGGACTAATATGAGTTCACCTATTAGATATAGGGGTTACACCGACGGAATTCCACGAGTTTTGGTGATTGTCTATTTTCAGGGGGTTATCGAAAGAGAACCAAAGGAGGCCCACATGTCATGATTACATAGAGATAAAGACCGAACGGGTAAAATTGTATAATCTAGAAGACTCCGAGGAAGGCAAACCCCCGGAAGCTAGGGCCCACCGGCGGGGTGGCCGGCCGGCCGACCCAGGGGGAGTCGGCCGACTCCCCATCTCCACCAATCGGGTGGAGTCTCGTGGATCCTGCCTCCACCGCCTTTGAGGATGAATAATTATCGTCCATTTAGGTCGGTTTGATCCGAGGGCTATGGTTAATCCTAGGGGGCTATATATTCAGAGCCCCGGCCCCCGGGTGAAACCCTAATTCATTCAAGAGTTCATTCTCTCATCGGAATTCGAGAAGCTTGAGCCACCATCTCAATTAGAGCTCCATAGTTTAGTAGCATAGCTACATAGGAATAGATCTAGAGGGAATCAAGCCTAGCTTGGAGTCCGGATCTGTCGGAGTTCTTGGTAATTCCCCTCTACATTCTTGTAATATTCATCATTGTTCGTGATACTATGAGTAGTACTTTATTCTATTCTATTATATCGACTTGACTTTGCTCTATTTGATTATGTTCTCCATTATATTGTTCTTAGTTTACTTTGATTATATGTTTAGCATAGTTGGACTAGAATTATGTTTATGCATAGGATCGTATAGCGCTTGCTCATTAGATCGATGGGTGAGTGGTAAATATTGTGTAGGCGTGGTGCCTAGACCGTATTTATCCGCGATTGCACCCTATTGGCCGGTCGTGTGGTAGATCGCGGAAGTGACAGTTCCGTTGAGTCCTTTGTATTCCATCCCCGTTGGTAGGTCTTAGTAGAACAACCTATTACATTGAAGTCATTGCTATGTCTCTAGTCTTCTCTCCGGTAATATCACTATGCATAGATGTAACCTTTTCCCACCATGATTGCTAGATGTTCTTGCACTAATCATTGTATGCTTTGACTTTGTAGTTAGAATAACATAGGATTATACCCTAGATCGTCCTAGTCCATGCTAGTGTTATAAGCTTAGAGTGCTAAGTTGAGATGGCTTATTACTATTATTTTATGTGGCTAAATGCTCTCATTTATCTTATGTCATTTATCATTCATTCCTATATTTTATGTGACACTTACCCCGTATGAGATGATCGATACGTACAAGGTTAAGCTCTCCATTATCACATGTGCATTGCTCATCACTCATTATCCAAGTGCATTCCCTTCCCAAAGTGGTAAAATTATAAATAACGATACCTGGATTACTCCCGGTTAAAATGCTACGATGATATATTCGTGCGCTATGAACCTTCTTTATTTCAGCTTGCACTTAATAGACATCAACAAGCATTTTTGGCGCCGTTGCCGGGGAAGGTTGAAAGCCAATGGATAATGAGCAGCATTGCACTAGATAATGTGATCGAGTAGTCTTTTTCATACTAACCCATCTCTACAGGATTACCCTTGTTTTGTCTACTTGTGTATCTTATGCAGGGTAACATATCAAAAAGACAATTCTTCCTGATAATTATATTGACGATCCAGAAGCTTTATTCAGGAAAGCCAGAAGCAAGTTGAAGAAGACCAATCAATCAATCATCATCATCAACTCAACTTGGAAGTTTGTCGGAAGCAAAAGGTCGACCTTTCGTGCGAGACTTGACACCAGCGTTTGAAGCCATGGCGAACAAGTCACTCCGCGAGTTCTCAGCTCCAACTACGGACAACATTCGTACTGGACCAGCTGCAGACATCGAAGGAGCTTTTGAGCTCAAGCCGCGCTAATCAACATGGTGCAAGCAAGCCGTTCGTGGGAAGGCCCATGAAGATGCTAGTGCTCATCTCCAACACTTCCCGGAGATTTGTAGCACATTCACTATCAAGGATGTCCCCAGAGATGCTATACTACTTCGCCTCTTCCCATTCTCACTCTTGGGGAGAGCGGCGTGGTTCTACGCCAATAAGGAGAAGAATACTACGTGGGCACTATGTTCCACCAATTTCTTGGCGAAGTTCTTCCCCATGGGCAAGACAAATGCTCTTCGTGGGAAGATATCAAGCTTTCAGCAAAGAACACCATGATGAGACTGTCCCGGAAGCTTGGGAACGCTTTCAAGATTACATCCTCGAGTGTCCTCATCATGGCATGGAGAATTGGTCTGCGATGCGACATTCTACCATGGGCTTAGCAACAAGACACGTGAGACGATGGATGCCGCCGGAGGTGCATTCTTATCACTCACTATTCCTCAAGCCACGGCTCTTGTGGAGAAGATGGCATCCAACCAAGGTTGGAGTGAAGAAAGAACTCGACCCGCAAGAGAGGTGGAGGAATGTATCGGCTGAAAGAGGTAGACATGCTTTGTACGCCAAAATGGATCTGCTAATGAAGAGGCTCGATGAGAGAGCCCCGAGAGAAGAAAGAAGTCATGCACATACATGATGCTCGCATGACATGTGAAGAGTGTGGAGAGACCGGGCACACGAGGTGCTAACCGCCCGTAGCCGAAGGAGGACGTGAACTACCTCAACAACAACAACAATAATAATTACTATCGTCCTCGCAGAATCAAGGTTGGAATCAGCGCAGAGGCCTAACTATTCGGGCAATTATTCGGTGCAACTATCAAGGTAACAACTCCTCCTACAATAATTACAACCGGCCGCCTTTGAGAGAGTTAGTGCTTGAACCAAGGCAAGATGATGGACAATTTGTCCAAGAAGCGACATCAAATGACAAGGTCCTAGAAACACTCGCAAGAATGGATGGCTTTTCCAATGCCATCAAGAGTCGCTTCAGTTTCAACAAGATACTTGAGTCGCAGTACAATGCCTTGTTAACCTTGCTCCCTCCACTCGGTCAAGGTAAACCGGCGGGACAACCCGAAGAGCTCGAAACGCAAATCTTGTTGATATATTCAATGTAGAAGATAGCCGGAGTGATCCATCGAAGGGGTCATGGATAGACTCAACTCTGCCAATCAAGAAGGGCGATCCAGGGAGACCAGTCATTCCGATCTCCATTGGAAGTACCAATTTCAATGAGGCAATCTGTGACTTCGGTGCAAGCATCAACATCATGCCAAGAGTGATATACGAGAAGCTATTCAGATGCCCCTTAGCATACACAACCATGTGCTTACAGCTTGCAGATCAGTCACTCCGTGTCCCTTTGGGAGTACTTGAAGACATTTGTGTACGAGTAGGCAACTCGTATGTCCCTGCAGACTTCGTGGTAGTGGATACAGGTAGTGATGAAAGGTCCCCTGTTATTCTGGGACGACCATTCTTAAACACTGCTGGAGCCATCATGTATGCCAACACTGCCAAGATCATCTTCAACATCAAAGGCAAGAGAGAAACCTTCTTCTTCAAGAACAGAGTGCTGCAGTTCCCAGCACACCCTCATCAACAGAACAGTGAGAAGAAGAAGAATCCAGCTAAGAAGAGCAAGAACAAGAATAAGAAGACCAAGAAGACGGAGACAGTGAGGATGGTCACTGCAGTCCACAAGGAGCATGACCACTTACTCAGATCCCCACGTCTAATCAAGAAGGATGACCCAGGTGTCCCAACCATTCAATGCTCCATCAACAGAAGCTCTTTCAATAAAACTGTCTGTGACACCGGATCGGGCGTCAACATCATGGCCAAGGTAACCTATGAGTATCTATATGGCACTATGCCTTTGGAGCCTACCTATGCACAAATGTTGAGATGGCGGACCGGACATTCCGCTTCGTCGAAGGAGAAGTGAAGGATGTCCTCATCCAGATAGATGACCATTATGTCCCTACAGACTTCCTAGTCATTGACATGGGAGATGACTACGATCCTCCAATCATCCTAGGAAGACCATTCCTGAACACCACCAGAGCTATCATCTATATTGGGACAGGAGAGATTCACTTCCACTTTCCCACTGAGAAGGTACGCCGCTACTTCAATAATAATTATATAATCACTGAGGAGCCCAAGAAGAACAGAGCAAGGAGAAGGCAGCGTACCCGTCACCAGAACAAAAAGAACATCACTACAGATGGATGGGCTGACTATGAGGGAGAAGTGTCAAGATATGAAGATCGGTACCCAGAAGAGAAGAACATTGTAAAAGAACCCGAAGAGGTGCTACCAGAAGAAAACCAAATGCCCCGAGAAGCTTCCTCCTCAAGGTCACCCTCTCCAACAAAGAAGGTGTGGAAAGTAAAAGCAAAATCAGAATCAACTCCTACACACGAGGCGACATCATCCGAGGCGCCAGCCAATGCGCCCCTTGAAAAATGAGCGAACATGACAAGTCCTGTTCGGAGGACTTAAAACCACCGAACGCCGCGCCAAGAGGTAACTTGGTATTTATCAGCATTACTTTTCAGCATTATATTTTTACCTTAGTATATTTATTTCCCTACTTGCATCTTTGTTGCATCTTTACTCTTGAAAAGAAAATAAAGATGTTTTGCATTTGCATCCAGAAAATCGTCAAGCCCCATGTGGATAATCATTCACTGTGGTGGCACAAAAATAATTTCTCAAAGCATATTTATCTTTCCCCGTCTCGCATTCCTTAAATAATAAAAAGATAAAAATATTTCTTGTGATCCTGTTAGAATGAGTTTTAAGTTAGGAAAGTTCTAGACAACTAAAGCCTAGAGGTTTTTGTTACTAACACTTAATTAGTTCCACAAGCTTTGTTGTCTATTTGAGCTTTAGAACATCAAGGATCAAGAAGAGCTAACAAGCGAAGGACATCCAGACCCCGTCGAGTGCTGCCCGCGACAATTGAATGCTTGTCTCCAACAAGCAACTATCTACGACACTCCCGGAGGACTAGAACGTCTTTGCTGTCGGCAACATCGTACAGACTATGTCAACATCCGGCTTGGGGAGAGCATCCCCGTGTACCAAGCTAAGTGTTTCCAATTTATCTAATTATGTTTTTTTTAGCATGCTTTGTTAAAACAACTAAAAAAGATGCATAACCATAGAAACCGTAAAGATTTCCTTATTTATCTTTTCTACTTTTGGAGAGCTCTTGCAACTGTCTTTAAAAGTGATCCCTAGAATAAACTCTACATGGAGATGATGAATAGTTGCTCGCGTAATTCCTTTCAAGTACCTAGTTTTCAACCTTGCACTCTCCCGAGTTTTGGACACAATTTGTTTAGATTTGAGATTTGCTCGAACCCGAAACTTGTGGGTAGCAAACACTTGATCTAAGTCTAGGTGGTTGACGGGTATGATATGGGAAGGTTTTGAGTCTTTGTCCATCTTGTTCCTAGAGATACTAGAGTTCGGAGAATTTATCTTGAAAATATTAAATTCCTGCATGATGAGTTGCTTTATGATGAGAGTTCAAATTCCTACCACAGCCATATATTCATGCTTACTAGATTAGGAAAACCCATCTCGTTTATATAGATCATATTGTAGGTTTGAGTGTAGACTTTATAGGCATTGAGTGTGGTTATGCTTGTGGACCCATAAGGAATTAGTCACGCAGATAAAGTCAATACTATGTGCTCTCCATCCATTGATCTATGCTACTTGTCCTCGAAGCATGCACCCATTTTATAAATGTTACATTCATTCTCGTGCTACTGCCGTCCTAGAAGTACCACCCACATATAGATCCACATCCACCACATATTGTGCTATCTCTACCCTGGAGATACGCACTTATGCTACTCCTATCCTGGGAGTACGCATTCCCCACATATTGTGCTGTCTCTACCCTAGAGATACGCACTTATGCTGCTCCTACACTGGGAGTACGCATCCATCCATTCATCCATCCACATATACATACGCCATTCCTTTCACAGCATCCAGAAAAGGTTCTACTCCTATTCTGGGAGTGAACATCTAGACATAATCATCGCAGTTCTATTTGCCTACATAAAAGCTCCAGTTATTATCATTTCAAGTTATATGAATCCCCGTTGCTAAAGTTTTATTTCCAGAGGATTGGTTGCTCTAAAAAAAAAAGAGAGAAAAGAAGAAAGAAAGAAAAAGAAAGAGTAGCCAAGTCCTTCCATTCAAGAAGTTTCAAGGTTTCCGAATAAAGGGAGTCATGTTATCCTCGAAGGAGCAAGTGTAGAAGTAGATGTTCACCAGTTGAGTACCCCTCATAATCATTTCCTTATCACCATCATCCCATCATCACCTTATCATTCATTTTCTCATTCACATGCACATATGACTTTATTATTATTTTAGTTCCTATTGGATCCATGTCTTAACTGTGCAATATATGCAAGTGAGTTTGAGTGTCTCCCCACCTATGAGCTCCACATAAGCCTATTAGAAAGAAGGGTGAGAGAGAGAAGGCACTTTCCACTATGCCATTAGTTCCACAAATACCACATATTCTGAGAGAGAAAGAAGGCATACACTACTCATGCCTTAGAAAGGATCCAGAAATACCACAAATGAGAGACTTGAAAGGTTCATACAAGGAACTCTGAGTTTTATTTCAAAACCTTGCAAAAAAACTCCGGGATAATAGTTGATCAAAGAGCGAGAAACATGGCGCTTGACTTGACCGTTCTATCTTTCAACTACTCAAGACCCAAGTGACGGTTACAAGCCCCATGGTGAAAGGTAATATGAGTAAGTTTTGAGTCAGGATAGTTCACTCTAATCCGGAGGAAAGTTCTTGTTTGAACGCATGTGTACTTGTGAGGAGTGAAAGTATTGCAGCAACTCCTGATCCATCACTGAGTCTATCTTTGCTCAGGGACGAGCAAAAGGTAAGCTTGGGGGAGTTTGTTGACGGTCCTTAAGTATCAATTTTATACCGTCAACGCAGCAAGAGAAAGGACTAATATGAGTTCACCTATTAGATATAGGGGTTACACCGACGGAATTCCACGAGTTTTGGTGATTGTCTATTTCGCGGGGGTTATCGAAAGAGAACCAAAGGAGGCCCACATGTCATGATTACATAGAGATAAAGACCGAACGGGTAAAATTGTATAATCTAGAAGACTCCGAAGGCAAACCCGGGAAGCCGGGCCCACTGGCAGCGGGGTGGCGGTCGGCCGACCCAGTGGGGAGTCGGCCGACTCCCCATCTCCACCAATCAGGTGGAGTCTCGTGGATCCTGCCTCCACCGCCTTTGAGGATGAATAATTATCGTCCATTTAGGTCGGTTTGATCCGAGGGCCGTGGTTAATCCTAGGGGGCTATATATTCGAGCCCCGGCCCCCCGGGTGAAACCCTAATTCATTCAAGAGTTCATTCTCTCATCGAATTCGAGAAGCCGAGCCACCATCTCAATTAGAGCTCCATAGTTTAGTAGCATAGCTACATAGGAATAGATCTAGAGGGAATCAAGCCTAGCTTGGAGTCCGGATCTGTCGGAGTTCTTGGTAATTCCCTCTACATTCTTGTAATATTCATCATTGTTCGTGATACTATGAGTAGTACTTTATTCTATTCTATTATATCAGACTTGACTTTGCTCTATTTGATTATGTTCTCAATTATATTGTTCTTAGTTTACTTTGATTATATGTTTAGCATAGTTGGACTAGAATTATGTTTATGCATAGGATCGTATAGCGCTTGCTCATTAGATCGATGGGTGAGTGGTAAATATTGTGTAGGCGTGGTGCCTAGACCGTATTTATCTGCGATTGCACCCTATTGGCCGGGTCGTGTGGTAGATCGCGGAAGTGACAGTTCCGTTGAGTCCTTTGTATTCCATCCCCGTTGGTAGGTCTTAGTAGAACAACCTATTACATTGAAGTCATTGCTATGTCTCTAGTCTTCTCTCGGTAATATCACTATGCATAGATGTAACCTTTTCCCACCATGATTGCTAGATGTTCTTGCACTAATCATTGTATGCTTTGACTTTGTAGTTAGAATAACATAGGATTATACCCTAGATCGTCCTAGTCCATGCTAGTGTTATAAGCTTAGAGTGCTAAGTTGAGATGGCTTATTACTATTATTTTATGTGGCTAAATGCTCTCATTTATCTTATGTCATTTATCATTCATTCCTATATTTTATGTGACACTTACCCCGTATGAGATGATCGATACGAGACAAGGTTAAGCTCTCCATTATCGCATGTGCATTGCTCATCACTCATTATCCAAAGTGCATTCCCTTCCCAAAGTGGTAAAATTATAAATAACGATACCTGGATTACTCCTGGTTAAAATGCTACGATGATATATTCTGTGCGCTTGCGGAACCTTCTTTATTTCAGTTGCACTTAATAGACATCAACAACGGTCCTCCAGCCCTGCTCGGACCACATGTCGAACATGTGTCCGACCACCCTTTCTCACTCGACCAAGCAAGACGGAGTTTTTTCCCTCAAGATCCATGATGCTCGGGGACTAGCTGTGGAGGTATAAACTCCATATACCCTCACGGCCTAGTTTGGGCCGACACGCTATCGCCAGGCCGGCCCATCAAGCTTCAAGACCGATCGGCTCAGACTGGTCGGACAGCCTAAAACAGGCAAGAATATCGAAGACCGACAAGGAGGACAAGACCTAGCTGGGATAGGAAAGTTTAGACTTGTAAAGTATGTAAACTTAGTACCAGATAGGCTAGTTCCGACTTGTAACCTTGCTCCCCGTGATATATAAGGAGAGCAAGGACCCCCGTGCCAGAAGAGAGAATCTGGCATAACGCATAGACTCATACATCCACATCATAATCGAAACAGAGAGCAGGACTAGGGTTTTAGCATCTTTGCGGCCTGAACCTGGGTAAACCTCGTGTGATTGCTCCCTGTTTACGTCTTGCTCGCAATCTCGTGCGCCTTCCGCCAATCCATTACCGGTCAGGGCATACCCCTGGTCGGACTATCGCCGATATTTCGTCGACAAACCCCCACGCAGCGAAGAGCGGGAGGCCACGATGGTGAGCGCCGCACCATGCCGGCGGCCTCAGGTGCCAGCATCCAACAACACCGCTCACATCTCCCAGACCCTCATGCTGGTTGTCGCCGCGACGACCAGCAGCCACCTCCCCTCCTCCGGGCCCCCTTTCGTCGGTGCCACCCTGGCCGCAATGTCCACCTGCAGAGCCAAACCCACCCCGCTGCTCTCGCCGGTAGCACGCCCCTTCTACCCTGGTCCCTAGGGAGCCGTCCAGTGGCCATCCCAAGACTGTACGCTAGATGGAGGACAGCGACGACGAGCCAGAGTGCGTTGACTACAACTTCTCCCCATGGCCTTCTCCGTGGCCGTCGACCTACCTAGAGGTGGTTTGCCGCTCCGCCACGACCACTTCTAGTGGCACCCATGCCATCCCCAGCCCCACCAGCCACCAAGGCACCACCTGTTGGGCGTTGTCCCTGGCGTCGCCTCTCGCGTCGGACCCGGCGTCGCTATGCTCAACCACTGCAGGTCGCGCCCCTTTGCACCCCTCTAGGTTGCGCCTCTACCAGCATAGATGCATCCAGCTAGTCACACGGTGGCGGAAGGGGGTTCTCGCCATCGGCCTCATATCGATGTGAAGGGCTTCGAAGAGGTGGCCATGCTGTCGATGCGGCTCTGCCTGCGACGCGCTGACAGATCTCCCCCATCATCTACCTCGCTGACTTGGCTCATCTTGCCAGAGCTCCAAAGTAGATGCTTGAATTGCCTGTCGTTCAACCTTCATGTAGCCACCTGCAGGCTCCCCCACTGATGTCTGCGCTACCATGGGTTTCAGCATCTGGCTAGGGACAATTGCCGGCCGCGCTCAACCCCAACGGTCTCGACCATCCACCGCCAACCGTGCTCGCCCTAGGTGGCACCGGGTGGGGACCCGCTTACGCCGTGACACTTCATCCTGCAACAACAGCCCACTGCCTACCCACCCCCGGTGCACAAGCTAGTATCATCGTCGACAACCCCGATAGGTCTACTTCATTACTATGTGCAACAAGTGGAACCGGAGTGTTGCCTCGTGGAGTGGTTAGAGGCGATGGTGACTAAGGAGGGCCAGCTCTGCTTCACCCTCATCGCACAAGTGGGCAACGCATCTACGAACATCTCCATCGAGGACATTGCAAATGCGATCGCCTCCATCCCTGGGTTGGGTGCTGCGGATTTTTCCATCACGTGCTTCTACCCCGAGAACATCTTGGTGAACTGCAGCTCCCAAGAAGGCCATGACAAGGTTCAGGATGCCAGTCCCATTCCCCTGGAAACCACCAACCTCTCAATCCATCCATGGACCGGGCTCATCAATGCGGAGCTGGTGACGCTCTTCTCCAATGTCACCCTTGAGCTTGATGGTATGCCGGCGCATGACTGGGACATGAACACGGCGAGCAAAATTCTTTCCCCATAATACTGGGTGGAGTGGCTTGATGAGGGCATGAGGCGATAGCGAGAAAGGCCGACCTATCACAGTTCAAACTCAAGGCCTAGGCCGCCGACCCGGCTGCAATCCTGACATATAAGAAGCTTCTCATCGCCGAACCTGAGTTGCCGGCTGTCCACTCTGACCCCGACCCCCAGATCATCTTCAGCAACCTGCCTCCATTCTTGCACCAGAAATGCTTGCTAGTGTACAGCATCAACATCCACCTATGCTGCATCATCGACTTCTAGCCGCGATCACTATAGACGCTGGCCGTGCCATCTCTTTCCGACAATGGGGACAGCGGCCCGGATAGTAACCCCAACCGTTCCTATGGCTTTCGGCAGGGTCAAGGACCACAACATGTCACATTTTTGCATCACGCCGGCGGTGGGGGCAGTGGTGCCACAGCATGCGGTGGTGCGTCACCGGTGGGGGACCACCCACCAGAGTGCTCCTGCAGGCCTCACAAAAGGCTTTGTGCAGGCATCCCTCCCTGGGGATGTCCTAGTAAAGCACATTCCAAAAGGGGGTTCAAACATGGAGGTGGCGACAACTCCTCCACTCTCAGTTCAAGCAGTTCCTGACACACGGTAGGGTGGCCTCACAACAGCAAGATGACTCTGGTGTTGGTTCTATGCGATGGACTAGTCCTGGCCAGCGTGCCTAAGTCAGTGGTGCTATCTGCCGATAACAAGGTAACCAAGACTTTTGACATTGATCCCTACTGAAAGGTCCGAATGGCTACAGGGGGTGAATAGCCTAATTAAAATTTCTACAAAAACACTGGATCAACCGGTTAGTGACAAAAATAGCGCTTAGACGAATTTTGCGCTAGCCATGCAAGCCTCCTAACCAATCAACTATTAACCTAATACACTAGAACACACTAAGAGTATTGTCCTTAGTTTGTGTCCCCCTTGTCCCTTGACCACGTGGTTTGGTGGCTAATCGGTATCACATACCGAGCCTCACAAGGCGCCACAAGAACCTACCAATAGTTAGGAGTTGAATGACATGAGCATTCCAATAGAGTACCTTTTGCAATCTCCGTGAGGAAAGGTCAAGATCGCTTACTAGTGCCACTAGATGCTCAATCACAAGACAAATGCACTACAAGCTCTCCCAATCACTCTCTAGATCAATCAAGAGGTATGCAAAGTGAGGAAGATGGTTTTCTTAGCTCTAGAGGATGTCAAGTATGTCAAAGTGCCAAGAGAGACTCCCTAGAGGCAGCCAATTCATTTATATAGGTGCCCCAAAAGACACCCAACCGTCACACTTGAAAACACCTCACTGCGAGCTGACCGGACGCTGGTTAAGTGGCGTCCAGTCCCTCATGCGAGCCATGTGTCATGGCCGTTTGAAAATAGCCATCACGCGCCAACAGTCGAACTCACGCGTGCTCTTCAACATACGACCGGACGCGTCCTATGCGACGACCGAACGCTCGCCTCCACGAGTCCGGTCATAGACCAGAGAGCTTCGAAACAGCGTTTTTCTGACCGGACGCGTCCGCTGGGGGTCGACCGGACACGCCGGACGTCTGGTCACTTCTCTGTTGCTCACTGCCACGCCAGCGCACTTGGCCGGACGCGGCACTGGAGCATCCGGTCAGCCAGCGTCCAGTCACACCTGAAAACATCCCGGACGCTGCCACTGACCGGATGCGTCCGGTCCCTTCCTCGCCCTCAAGCTCGATCATGGCCGGGCAGCATTGCCTCCTCCTCCTGACAACAACTGCACTCCTCGGCCAACTCGTCGGTACATGAAACAGTGACGTCGTACGACAAGGACAACCTGCCGCCACGCGTCCTCCTCCCGTAAGGTGTGCAGACCACGTGGTCCGTGTCAGTGGCGGCCTTGACGTCACCCTCTCCAGCGTGTCATGGTCGACAACAAGCAATACAGGTTCTGGTACGCCCGCATCATCGTTGGGGAATTGCTCAACAGCTCCCTCAAACGTGTATCCGGCGTATGGCTGCAATGCAACAGGCTTCCACGTGGTTCAACATCGACGATATTGGCAAGATCACCCATGTGTACCTAATGAAGATGCAGCTTGAGACGTCCATGCAGCATTTCTCTAGTCTTACTAGAAAGACCGGCGCGGCGTTGCCGCGCCCTCCAAGGAGAGCCTGCCTAGGATTTACAAATACAGATTATGGTCGTGGCATTGCGACAGGTATCCGTAGAGCCATAGATCGAGCCCTTGAAAATTTGCATTCTTCCATTGAGTGTCTGATGTTAGAACCAATAGTCTTGAAATGGCTGCAAATTTGGGTAAGGACAGGTGCCCATCCCTGTAGCGTTGTTAAAGGAGCAGAAGCAGAATGTCAGCCCAATATCTATACTAATATTTTGTAAATGGAATTTCATTAAATTTCATAATAGCTTCATTTCTAAAAGCTACAAGTATTTGTCTTCAGAAGCATTAGTAAAAGAGCTTTGCCAACCCTGATCACTGATCAATCAGAAAACTATTAGACTACTACGATCGTCATGAATGTGAAAATAACATAATCTCAATTTGGCACTGCATTGATCAGAGTTTGGTGCAGATGCTTTTTCAATAGTACTTGTCTTTGAAGTGTTGAATGGGGGCCTAATTCATTTGACAGAGCACAACCCGAAAGAATTCCATTAGTCACTTGATATGTAAAGTCATTGCTGACTCAGTTAATTATTTGCTGATACACAGCGAACTGTATCAATCTTGTAGGCACGTAAATTAGATGGTCAAGCATAGAAAAGGGATGAAGAGGTTCTGAAGTGCAAAATCACCTTGATGCCGATGGAGCTGTGTGGGAAGCATCAGAAGTCGTTTTCTCTGATTGATAAATTCTTCTGATGCTTGCAGAGCAGCTATGTCCATCTTTTGGGATTCCTTAGTCTCTCCATCAAGAATCAATCTGTGGAGATAGTATGCAGCGACCTGGCCAAGGGGGAACAACAAAGTGACACTATTAAAATGTACACAGATGGAAGTATAATTATGCACTGATATGAAAGAAAAATTAACTATTTTGAATGAAAAAAGTTCTTGATAGAAGTTGGTCATTTGTTCTATAGGGTGTTAATAGACAAAACTGTAATGATATGAGATATTAAACACATAGTGCCTCATCTATATTAATTAAGATCAGTAAAGTAAAGTGTCATAGAAATTCCCATTAGTATATGGCTATGGGATGGGCAGATGACATAATACAACTTAATTATATATGAAGTTGAAATTCAACATGTTAGCAACAAGATATGATTCACTTATGAAAGCAAGTGCTTAGGTATATCAAGCCATTAATTTCTTTGCGAAGATTTTTGAAGCAATATAAGGATGCAAACCTTTGTGTGTTTACTGTCATAATGAATAGAAGGAGAAACCCAGTAGATTAATGCTCAAGACATGGAGTTTCATTGCAATTTAATCGTCTTCCTCATAGCAGCAACCTTGAGACCACTCTTAGTCTAGCAGTCCAGTGCTGCAACCTGCAGTGACATTTGTACTGTATATAAGTACAAATTTCAATCTGTGTGCACTACGCGGAGATATACAAAGGGGCTGCATATACTCTTATAAGGACAGGAACATGCATTGGCTAATAACCATTCTCTTTGAAAACTGCTTTTTCTTTCTTTGTTTGGGCCTATCAAACAAATTGTAACATATAAATAGCTTAGAATTTCCATCCCAACAAAAATGGAAGCAGCAAGAATATTCATATGGTCTGTAATGCAGATAATGGATTAGTGCGGTAAATGCAGCACCTCTTAAGCCAGTGGCCTAGTTAGTATTGCTAAAACTTAGGAAATGAACTTAAATGAGGTTTTGTATCTAATTGGTCTGCCAATACGATAATAATGAGTCCCAGGGCACATACCTTGGAGACTGACGTGCGAGGTGTTGTTCAGCAGCTCACGCGTGGCAGTGGCCACCGCCCGGCGGTAGAGCTGCACCCAGAGTGCGGCGAGAGTGACATTGTCCCCGA
The DNA here is from genome assembly GCA_018135685.1 of Themeda triandra. Taxonomy (NCBI): domain Eukaryota; kingdom Viridiplantae; phylum Streptophyta; class Magnoliopsida; order Poales; family Poaceae; genus Themeda; species Themeda triandra. Next base: position 74,763 of record JAENPR010002008.1, read on the forward strand.
GCTCTGCAAACAGTGTACCTAATGACGACGTCTCTGAGTCTCTCTACCGATAGAGATGGGTAGTGTATGCAAATCTTCAAGCAAGAATTGAACACTACTACATAGAACTTTACCGCAACGGACCTTTTTCATTTACTACAACGGGCATTTGAGCCCGCCACCGATGGAAGGCCACAGTAAATCAATGACATAACCGTGGCAGACACCCTGCCCGCTGTGGGAAATCCATCATCGGCAACGGGCACATTACATTGCCCATCACGGTTAATCGGCAAGAAAAAACAAAAAAAAAAATCCACGAGCCCACCGGCTAGCCCATTCCTGATCCCGTCGGTGAGCCCGTTCGCCGCCCAGACAGCTCCAGCCGCCGACCGTGGATGTTGACCGTCGCCGTCGCCGCGCATCTGGCCTCCTCCTCGCCATGGACGAGCCCGCCGCCGCGTCCCGACACCAAATCGAGGCCACCGCCGAGCTAATCCACCGGATCGAGACCGAGGGACGCGCCGCCCTCGATCCGCGCCGCCGTCGCCGGTTGGGGACGCCCCTAGCTCGATCTGCAGTGGAGGGAGAGGGTGAGCAACGGACTGGGTCCAGATCTGAGGAGAGAGAGAAATAGAGATCATGGGCATACCTATGCAGTGGAGAGCCTCGTGCGCCATCCCGGCGCCTCTGTGCCGTCCCGCCGCCGGAGGAACACCGCCATCACTGCTCCTAGGGTTGGGGAGGAGAGCCGCCATGGAGGAGCCCGCGTCGGGGTGTAGCTCAGCTAGCGCCGGAGAGAGGGAGTGGGGTCGCCGCCGGGAGCCGGAGCTTGAGCGCCGCCGGGAGCTGGACCTTGAGCGCCGCCGGGAGCTCGCGACGGAGGTGCTGGCGCTGCTCCTCGTCGTCGGGCCGCTCGCCATGTGTAGAGAATGGAGAGAGTGGGGAGGCGGAGAGAGAGTGGAGGAGGAGCGTGTGGTGCCCTGAGGAAGGACAGGCGCCTCTCGCGTGCGACGCGCGGAGGAGGAAGGACCGGCGCCTCTCGCTGCGGTGCGACGGCTGGTGGGGAAAGAGTGGAGTGGGGGTGGAAACCCTAAAGTCCCGTATATATACGACCACGGCTACTGGGCCTTGTTTTGGGCCGGTTGGACTTTTTCCTTTTCCAAAGCGGGCCTTTTAGGACGCCCGCTGCGGTAAATCAATTTACCGCAGCGGGCAACTTAATATGCCCATCACGAAAAATAGGTAGCAGGCAATATTCCTCGTTGCAGTAAATAAAAAATGCCCGTTGCGGTAAATGCTAGGATTTACCGCAACGGGCAAAAAAAAGAGCCTGTCACAGAGGGGGTTGGGGGCTCGTTGCGGTTAATCATTTGTGTACTAGTGGAAAGGAAAAGAACAATAAAAAAAAACCTTGTGTCCATTTCATCGAACAACTTGACTGCATCATCCATGGAACCATGGGCACTGCAATGAGCTCACACGGAGGATGGCCGAAACCTCATTGCGAGGTCCGAGCACTCCACCGACGGGGTTGCCGTGGGAGGGGGTTCGCCGGGCTGCAGCGCTGAAGCTTCACGCCCACGCCGGGGTGGCTGCAGCTGCCGTGCTTGCGCCTTCCGTCCTCCGCCGTGCCGGGGCCGCAGGGGCCCTCGCCCGCGCCGGGATGTCGGAGACCGCAGCAACCGGGGTCGCCGCGCCCGCACCCCGCCTGCGTCGGGGGCGCTGTGGTCGCTAGGGCTTCACCCGCGCCGGGATAGCCGGGAACGACGCGCCCGCGACGCCCGCACCCTCTCCGCGCTAGGGCCGCTGGCACCCCTGCTCGCGCCAGGAGGAGGGAGGTGCGGGGGTGGTGGAGGACGGCCAGGTCGAGCGCTGGACCCTGGCACCGGCGAGGGAAAGAAAGGAGCAGGGAGAGAGGCGCCATCGCGCCAGCGGGGTGCCCTCGCGCGGCACGCCCCGCCAGCGCCTCGCGCCTCGCGCCGTGAGCCGGCGGCGAGGGCCCTGCCATCACACCGCGACGCGAGGGGGGAGAGGAAGAGGAGGTGGGCGACCGCCGCCTCGCCGTCGCGCCTGCGCCTCGTTGCCGCCGCGCCGGGAGGTGCTCTTGCGCGGCATGCCCCGCCAGTGCCTCGTGCCGTGAGCTGGCAGCGCGGGCCCTGCCGGCACGCCACGACGCGAGGGGGAGAGGAGGAGCCGGTGGGCGGTCGTCGCTCTGTCCGCTTCTATCAGGAAGGCGCTGGAAACGGCTTTAGCGCTGGCACGTGTGTTTTGGCCGTGAGAGATGGCGGAGGGGAGGGAGATACTTTTAGCTGGACACGTGGCGTGAGAATAGGCATGAGGCCATGGTGCAAATTTCGTCTTTGTAAAGAAGATACTAGTGCAAAGTGCACGCCCCTGTGCGCCAGTGAAGTTATGAATATCACTAGGTGTACTATACAGTTAACATAAATAATACAACAACAACCAAGCCTGTCAGTTCCAAGCAAGTTGAGGTAGGCTAGAGTTGAGACCCAACATACCACCTTCGGTCACGGTTCAGGCACGTCTATAGCCATTTTCCAAGCACTCCTATTCAGACACAGATTTCTAGGTATATCCCATTCTTTCAAATCTCTTTTTATTGCCTCCTCCCATGTCAACTTTGGCCTTCCTCTGCCTCTCCATATCTGCCTCTCCATATCTGAGACTGTCCACAATATCTCAGCATACATGGGCCAGCCAGCTATTCCTGTAGGACTTCAAAGCTGAGTTTAGGCCAGGGCGCTCGAACTCGGTTGCCAACGTGTTGTGTCAGCCAGGATGAGGATGCTCCAATCATATATTCATAATATGCACGTACATTGGTTCCTGCATCCTGTACCTAACCTGTTAACTGGCGAATTCGAAACAGTTCAGTAATAGCCATATAGTACATATATGAGCTTAAGTGGTTGTGTATGTGTGTGGAAGGTGTATGCTACAGATGTATTGGCTCAGTAAATAATGGACCAAAAAAGCATAACAAATTGATGCATTTTTGGAAAATTTATAATGGGCACAAATAATTTTTTTGGCAGGTTTTGGAACAGCAACTTGTTTCAGTAATTTGCTTTATTGCATCCCTCTTTCTTGGATAACCAAATAGACTATGCATGGAGTAGAGACAGATAATATGTATAGTTGCTCCAAGCACACTGTTGTTCATGCATCTAAAAACAATACAAGTCATAAAACTAATATCATAGTTCATATACTATGTGAGCATCCAAGAACTGGACAAAAAGAGTATAGCAGGCATAAAGGAAGACAACTGGTTCCACATGAATGATATACGGGTACATGTACCCATCTGCGAAAAACATGAACGATATAGCTCCAAGCATACTCTGCAACCTGACTCACTATATTTCTCTGAGAGGAAACTGTGCATCATTTTTTAAGACAAAATGAATCACATATTGTGGTCAACAACTAAACATATGCGGAAAACTTGAGAAATATTATAGATTTGAAATACACTTCAAAGGGGGACTATCATATATGACTACTAAAAGAAATGGAGCACGTCAGGTTAGGATATCCTCTCTATATAAACAATAAACTCTGTTTGTGTTGTGTGGGACAGCAGGTTAATCAAGCATTGGTTCAGGCAACTTGATGCACTAACTGAGTACAAACGTAAAGTGAGCTACGGCAAGTCAATAAGGCACGCACAAATTGTGGAGTTTAACTGACGATAGCAATGTTCACATGCTGGAAGTGGAAATTTAGAAGAATAAGCAGGAATTTAAATAAAATCTGAATTTCTGAACTGCTAAACTAATGCAAATTTATGACAGTAATTAGCGCACAAAGAAAAGGGAAAATCGGTAAAGTCACTTTATCCCACTAATCAAATAATGTAAACTGAAATATGGTAACTCAGCAACGCAGGTAGAAACTGTATAGTCTAGCTGATGGTAATTGGTAAACATGGGAAGACAGTAGCACATGAACGGTGCATCACTTCATTAACAGGGAGCAAAGGCGTAGAAATGCAACACATAGCAAACTCTCAAAGGTGTAGAATGGCACTGAAAGAAGGGCAAAATGATGAACTGAACCAATCCCTTACAATAAGGAAACAGGAAGAAAGATGAAATGAAGTAAGCAGGCTGAGAGTAGGTACCATTTAAATGTTTCACCATCAATCTGATCTCAAACATAGGAGCCTGCAGTGCCTCTGAACAAAATGACATGACACCTGACATATGAATGAATTGTCATGTTGAAAGATAATAATGTGTGCTGATAGTGCTGCATGTAACTAAAGTTTATGAGCAGTTAAGTATTTTACAGTAGATGACTACTACGTGTTATGGAGCAATGGTTATTAGATAAGAACTCATGGATATTATCATGTATAGGGGATATTATCATGTATAGGTTGCTTATTGGCAATTTTTAGTCACAGATAATTTTTTATCATGGAAGGATTGCTGAACAAAAGGGAGAAAATATATTTTACCAATGATTCGCTTGTTCAGCCTGCAAAGGTATGTAGTTTCAGATAGAATTGTAGAAGACTGGTGTGCATAGTTGCTGAGGTCCTGCTTGTAAGCATATATAGATGGATTCAGTTTATATGTCACAAGAAGGAAAAAGGAAAATTGGTCTGTTATGATCATAGAGTGTACAGATAAGAGTCATCATTAGATGAGGAAATCAAATAGATATATTGATGGAAAATATTTAGTTTTATGAATATTAGGTATAAAAATTACAGTGAAATGTTTAAGTTGCAGAATGAAGTTGACAGAAGCTACAGAAATCACAATAGAAACTACTAAAATGGCAAGAGCAAGCCACATATGAATCTAGTTGCATTTGCAATTTTGAAGACAAACTCAATAAATTTAGCACCACTTTCAAGACTTTCAAAAAGCAGTCTATGTAAATATAGCATTATTTACTTTACGTGATCCTACCAAGTTCATCATTTATAATAACAGAAAAAGGTTTATGAAATGATCATATTCAGTTTGTAGAAAGAGGCTGACCTTTTTTGTACCACAAAAAACTTGTAGTAAGTTAGCAAAGCACATCTACATTGACAGCAATAGGATCTAGAAAAGGTATTTATCAATTCACATCTAACTGATCTTGAGAAGCACTTACATTTGGTATAAATCCTAGATACTTAGACACTGATAAAAAAAATGATCAAATAACTATCTAGTGTCATTGAAACACATTCATAGTCAGGCTAAGACAGGCACAGATTAAAAACACGTTGAGAGGTACATTTACGGTGCTAAGCATTGCTGGTGGATTCTAGAATCTTACACCATCTAGTGTCATTGACGCTGACTACGTTAGTCTTTAAGCCTGATACTCATACTTCTATTTCTAGTTAAACAATGATCAAATAACCAACCTAATTTCATTTGAAGCACTATGGTTTGTATAGCTATTGAGCAGAGCCTGCCAAATTTATGATATTATTTAAAAAGATCTCACAAAGTAGTCCAACGACATCCTATTCTGGTAAGATAAAGTAACTCAGATCAATATAAGGAATTAGAACACAACTTTTTTGAACCAGGAAAACAATAGGGGTGGTAAGATAAGGTAACTCAGATCAATATGAGAAATCAACACCTTTTTTTCTAACCAGGAAAACAGCAAGGGAAGCATATATGTATTTGAAAGGCACATTCCTTGCTACAAATGAGGCATCAGGCAAGCTGCCAACCTGTAAATTAATCGACTTGTGCTTGATGTTCGTCATGCAATTTTCTCCATGCACACCTTAAGTCTGCACAGTTTTCATCTAGCATCATATTTTAAAGGGAGGAGGGTCAGTCAAAAATGATAAAAAATGGAAAAGTAGCAGGCTATCCAAAAAATTGTTTTCAAAAGGCTCTGAACTAACTAATCATAGGAACTGTCATGTATTACAATGGGACTACATGAGGAAATAAAATGGATTATCTTACAAGGTATGAATCTTCACTAACTGATATTCAGGTAACATTTAAAAGCACTTTCATCAAGCAATCTGTAAAAATCTCTGTAATGACATAACATTGTGTCATTGAACATGCTGAGCACAGCTTGCATACAGAAGCATAAAAGGAAACAAGGCATGTGGCTAACCTTGTTAGCAAGAATGAGGCAATGGCGAAGAAGCATGTGAGAAAAGCTTTCATAACAGCAGATAGTGTGAGGACTGATTGTAAAATGAACCCTAAATTAGTCATAAATCTAAAATTATAACAAATTAGTAACAGGCAGATTAGTATCTCACTCACCCTGATCCAGCAGAGAAAATTCAATTGCATCGAGCTGCAAAAATGAACAGGACCAGTTTTAGGCAAAAGTTTTTGACAAAGCATTCATATAACAGCATCACACAATGTATAGTTGTATTATTGCCCCCGAAAAAAATAGCGCGCTATTTCGGCGCTATAGCGCGCTAATAGCGTCTAGAAGCAGCTACCGCTCCGCGCTATAGCGCGCTATTTGGCGCTATACCGCGCTATAGCGCGCTAATAGCGCGCTAATAGCGTTTTGGCGAAGCTCCCGCTAATTTCTATAGCCCGCTATTTAAAACATGGATTATTGCTGACCTCTGCTAGGAAAAAAACTAAGGATTAGATCACTTTACTCTTCAGAAGCATGCATAAATTTCTTATATCTTGTGGTAACCATATATTCTCAAGAATTCCTAGCATATGCAATAATAGTTGAAACATCTCATAGATAACTTTTGGCTCACCCAAAATTAGGTTCCACACACGAACAGAAAAAAAGAACTATTTTAAAGCCACTGACACAACAATAGATTTGGCCAATTTCGTTGAACGAAACTGAAACCTATATGAAATCACTGTAATTTAACAACGCTTTAAAATTCAAGCACCAGTCAGTACAGATGCAAACCGCATCCATGCACATTTCCTTGTGCCTGTTAATTATATATTTTAGTCTTCTCAGAAATCAGTAAAGGAGACTTGAGGAGAAGTCATAGATGGTTACACATTGTACGCAATTTGATCCAACGAAAAGGAAAGCTAATAACGTGTTTCAAAAAAAAAAAAAAGGGATAGCTAATAACGTACATGGGTAGATATATGTATGGATTTATGCGGCAAGTTCTGTTCATCGTTCTTGCTGGCAAGCCTATGAGCCATTTTCTCAATATAATGTAGGAACTTTAATGCATGATAGTTATCTATGGATTCTAGGATTTCTAGACGGTTAATCTATATTGGCAAATTATCATATCTGAGCACTGAAGTCTCGCATTAGTTGTAGATAGTTGCATTGAGAGCATACTTATGTCAAAATACTACTATATGACAATTGCATTGGACAAAAAGAACAAAAGGTATCTGGCATTTGAAGCAATATTTTTTTTAGACTTTCAGACTACCCAAGCTGAAGCTAAAATAATAAAATTCAGTCAATTTGAACACAGAGGAGGCAAATATTGGAAGAACACGCACGTAGGCCAAACCTTAGGCCATCAGGGCCGCTGCGCTGGGGCCGCCGTTGGCGTACGTCGCGTGGGCGAGCGTCGAGGATGAGAAGGGCCGCCGCCGCCGAGCCGAATTTTGGCCACCGTAGAGGCCTGCCTGCGCCGCCACACTGTTCAAACCCTAGGCCACCAAACAGCCAGGATGAGGACGCGCCACGGGGCAGAGGCGGCGGCCACCAGCGGCGTCTGCCATCGCCGTGCCGTGGCCGGGGACGGCGACCGCCAGGGCCTACCCACAGCCCGCTTCCGAACAGTGCCCGCGCCGCCGCCGCCGTCGCACTGCTCGCGTGAGGGAGGGAGAGAGAGGAAGCGGAGTGGAGAGGCGGAGGTGGAGCCGCCGGCGCGGCCGCTGGCCTCCCGCGCTGCTGCCGCATCGGAGAGACGGAGGTGGAGGCACCGATGCTGCGGCAATCGGGAAAGACCGGGAGCGAGATTTTTTTTTTTTTTTTCCCCCGAGGCAGAGCAGCGGCGCTTCGGGAGAGAACGAGATTGGAGTTGGAGCGGTGCCTGTCCTTTTTTACGGTGGGAGAAGTGGAGAGAGGCCAAGTTGCTGAGCTGGACCAGTAGAAGAGCGCAGAGATGACGTGGATCATACTTGGACCAATGGAAATTTTAGGGGTGACGTGTACCATCTCCTTAATCAGGGAGCTGCCTAATAAGTAAATTTGGATGTCCATGCATGTATTCACATCAATATAATCCACATGAGTCAAAATTAGTTTAATTTTTACTTGAATAATCCATCTCAGCATACGTGTGGATTGAGATATCATACATAGACTTCAATTGGTTGTTTCCATCATCGATTGGTTATTTCACTTTCACGTTCACTGTGTGGTGAGAAGATATACACCGCCGCAACTCTTAATGCATGCCTCGAATGATTGTCTACTTGAAATGGAGAAAAATTGAATATAATTTGAAATAGAGGTTCCGGTCGTCGTCAAGAATCGCTCAACAGCTCCTCAACCGTGTATATGGTGTGAGACTACAACTGGCTTCCACGTGGTTCAACTACTGCCAAATACATCTTGACTGGCGTTTGGGCCAAATATATAGTGACGGAGGCCAGTAAAAATACATATTTCTAGTGGCGGTGTAATAACATCCGCCAGTACGAATTTGTTTCCAGTGGCGGCAACGTTACGTAATCCGCCTGTAAAAATTAATTTCCACTGGCTGTTAAATTATATCGTCCGCTTGTACAAATCTATTTACACTCGCGGTCTGTTGCAACATCCACCTGTGCTAATTGTTTGCAAAATAAAAAAAAAATAGCAGCCATCGTACATCGTAGCCATATCCTTTGCCCATGCTGCTTTTCAACAGATTTTTCTTGTCTCAGAAGTAAATACATGACAGGTAGCAATCATTACACATGCTTATCGATCATCATTCACAATGTCTTTACAAATCTACACACTTTTTTTCACCAAAAATGTATTTGGTTATCACTTGAAAAATCTCAATAATCTGTCAAAACAATAATCTGTCGTAACAAGATCTTAAAAACTTACGACTACAACTAACATAAACAATCCCCATTATTATCCATGATTTACAAACATTAGCTCAAAAAGACTAACCACAGATCGTAAGTCAGTAGAGACGAACGGAGGACGAAGAAGAGTTCCATGTGACCTTTGGCCGATGCGGCCATGCCTCGCAGACTCGCAGCATGCCGAGCCTCCGTCGCCGCCGCGCATCTTGCTGGTGCAGAGCCGCCACCCCAGGTCGGAGCCGTGCGTCAGCACGTGGGGCTGCGAATCGAGGTCGCATGTAATTGGGCTCACATCATCCTCGCGGTGCGCCGGGGCCATGCCTTCCTTGCTGCGCGACGAGGCCGCGCCGTCGCCGAGCGTTGCCTGCTTTCTCGGTGTGCTGCCGAGCCTCCGTCGCAGCCGCCCATCTTGCCGATGCGGAGCCGCTACCCCAGATCAGAGCCGCGCGTCAGCGCGTGGGGCTGTGAATCGACGTCGCATGTTGGGGCCGCATCGTCCCCGTGGTGCGCCGGAGCCACGCCTTCCTTGCTGCGCGACGAGGCGGCGCCATCGCTGAGCGTTGCCTGCCTTCTTGCTTCTCGGTGTGTTGCTGTGGTGCCCATGCGGAGAGATGAGAAAGAGTGGTTGGAGAAAGAGCCGGAAAGATGAGGAGTCTTTTCCATGTATACCATTATAAAAGTTGCTTCTTCCAGCTGAACCACTAGAAAGTTGGGTCGGTCACTGGTGCCATCAAGGTAAATTTCTTTTACCACCCACACCATTCCGTCTGTTTTAGACCCAAACGGTGGGTAACGGTGTCTCCAAAGGACAGAAATGCCCTCAATGATCTTTAAGGCTCATTCGATGCATTTGCACATACCAAAACAACATAACAGTTCACAAAGGAACATAACAGTCATTCAAGTTCAAATCAGTTCTCTTCAACATTACATAACACATAACAGTTCTCAAATCCCACGACGTCGTGAACATCGTCGTTCACAGCGAAGCGCGGGAACATCACCGTTTACATGCCAGAACATCCGGAACATCGAGTGAGTGTCGCAGAGAGAAAAAACCAGCGCATCAGCGGAACATCGTCGGATACACAACAGAACATCACCACGAGCAGGCCAGAACATCGCCTGAGTTTTTCTAAAAACCTAGGCGACTAAGATTTAGGAAAACTGAAAACATGATCACTGATAAAGAAACATGATCACTGACCAAAGCACGGGCATTACAATTTGGCCTGAGATGTGTACACGCAGGTGCCCCCGTGCAAAGCACGGGCTATACAGCATATCATATCATGTCATTATATTTGGTGGAGACCAAATTGTAATGCTAAATTAGATGGCCATCGCTTTGTTATTTTATTGTAATTAATTAAGGGCATGTGTGAGTGTGACAATATTGGCAGCCCATACAGGCACTGATATCTGGAGGCACACGCAGTATGGCGTTAGAAGCAAATTAGAAAGGCTAATAGATCTGTTTGCAGAAAATATATGAAACATTCAAACCGGAGCAATGTGGAGAGAAATTGAAGCAAGAAGAGTGACGGTTTTGTACACCTGTAAATTAAATTTGGTAACATGCAAAGTATATACAGCAGTAATTACGAAATTAACAATTTAAGAAGTTCATGCATGTACATACATAACTAAAAATGGAGCACTTGCCAAATTACACGTTCGTTGACAATCGCAATACCTTCAGGGGTATTAAATCAAACACTGCATCAGCATAGAGGAAGGACATGCAGATGAACATGAACTTAATTAGGCATGGAAGCTAGACGTCGTACCGGAGTCGGCGGACGCAGCGGCGCGTGGTGTTCCCGTCGGGCCGGTCGCCCCTGTCCTGACCGCCGCAGACGAGGCCTCTCGCGTTGATGTGCCGGAGCCTGGGCGAGGCATCGGGCCGGTGGCTCCTGTCTTGGCCGTCGCAGCCGAGTCCTGTCGCGTTGATGCGCCGGAGCCTGGCCGCCTATTGGTAGGTGGCAGCGGAGGAGGGAGGAGGAGTTTGTACTCGTCCGCGCGGCAGCGGCAGCGTGTTGTCGTGGAGTGCAGGCACGGCGGCGAGCCGTCTTCGTCGGGCGTTGCGGCAGCCGGGGCGGCTTCAGGCGAGGGAACGGCTTGCGTGTACACATCTCAGGCCAGGGGTAAAATTGGCACTTTCACTAGCCGGTCCCACCTGTCAGGGGTGTTCTACCGTTAAATCCAGACGGAATGGTGTGGGTGGTAAAAGAAATTTACCTTGATGGCACCAGTGACCGACCCAACTTTCTAGTGGTTCAGCCGGAAGAAACGACTTTTATAATGGTATACATGGAAAAGACTCAAAGATGAGAGTGGTTGTTGCAAGTTGGAAGAGATAAGGAGATTAAAAAAAAAGTAGCCGGCTGCTGCGAGGAGTTTAAGGAGACAGGGGCACGTGGGTCTGCAGAAGCAACATTTCGAATCCAATGCGCGCGGACATTTTTAGCTGCTGAAAAATATTTGCACGAGCAGATCGTGTAACATGCCGCCACTATAAATTTATTTACACAGTGGGTCATCTTAATTTAACCGACAGTAGTAATATCTGTATTTTTACTGGTGGTTTTTTTTAAGTCAACCGCCAGTGCTAAACACATTTTTACTGACGGTTGGCTTAAGAAAACCGCCAGTGTAAATGGTACACTGGCTGCGTCCATGTGTTTATTTCCACAGTCGTCTGGTAATTGAAACCGCCACTGAAAATGAACTAGCACCGTCAATAGAAATGATTTTTGTACTAGTAACATTAACAGCATTGGCGAGACATGCCCATGCTGCATTTTCCCAAGGTGTTATTTGGATGTCCATGCATATATTCACATCAATATAATCTACATGAGTGAGGTGATAAATTGAAGTAAAAATCAGTTTAAGTTTCACTCAAAATAATCCAACTCAACACATGTGGATTGAGTCTAAATACATAGACTTCAATTGGTTGTTTCCATGCGTCAATTGGTTGTTTCATTTCCACGCGTACACTAATTGCCACCT